>JAUBOD010000469.1:1192084-1229967 GCA_032353885.1 Nothura maculosa | reverse complement strand
GTCTGAGCCTCACAGCATCCCAAAGGCTCCTCTAGCAGCCACACCAGGGCAACTACAGCTCGTTTCTAGGAGGCACAACAGGGAATATGCTCCAGATCTGACTGCTACAAGGCCAAGTGACAGCTCTGAACTATCCTTTGAGTTTCATGGACCTGTGGCTTCTGCTTATATCACAAACAGGGAAGATCACTGGAAGCAGAGACTTACACCTCCATGGCCTTGAGGATTTCTTGGTTATGAATTCATCCCATAACCGAAGGACACTTTTCAGTAATGGTGCTACCTCATAGATTTTGGCTATCGTGCATATTCCTGTCCTGGGGTTTCCCAAGGTGGCTCTGTACATCACTGCAGACGTAACCTAACGCTTGTTCCAGGCAAAGCAGATCACCAAAAACTGTCATCAGCACTGTTTCACTTTAAACTTAAAAAAGTGAAAGAGCCTGGGCTTGTTAGGGTGTGAATCACATTCTTTTAACTGATAAAAAGCTCTCTGCCTAGATGCATTAGGAAGATAAAAAGCTTTCATTTTTATGAAAATTAGAGAAGAAGCACAGTCATTTTGCAAGAAAGCTAAAGAATGTATAGACAGAGGAGAATGGAATTCCTAATCAGCAGACACATTTCATTTTTAACACTAAATAGCACAAAATAAAATCAATTAAATAATTGCAGCATTTGATGGATTAATGCTGGTAGGTTATTTTCAGTGAAGTCCTTAGAGTTTTAGTGCTGAGTCTATGCTTGCTTGTGAATGTAGCCACAATATTTAGTTGCTTATAGCAACAAAATTGCAGGGAAAGGTCAATAACCAGACTGCAGGCACAGCCTGCCCGGCTGTTTGCACCACCACCAGCCACGACACAGCAGACCTAGCAGGCACGAGGCTCTCTGCTTTGAGATCTCAGCTCAGGATTTTTCTCTCTGTGAGCTCTCTTGCCAGGTTCTGTTTCCTCAACTTTCTATGGCAGATGCAGCCCTGTGCTTTACTTGGATGCAGAAAATCAACCTTTGCCTACATTTCTGAGAGGCTTTGAGCCATTTTGGATAGGAATATAGGCTCCAAATCACACACAGACTTTCATTTTGCAATATTTAACTTTTTTTTCCTAGTTGGCTTGCATAGTGAAATCCATAAGTCAAATTGGGACTTTACATACACTCGAAATTCAGTGCTCAAAGCGAATTTGAAATCAATCCAGGCTACCAAGCAGGGAATCATTTCAACAAGCAACACTGCAGTAGGGATGGCTTCATCTCTTTGCCTCTACAGGGCTTTTCTTTGGCCTATTGGATCAACTGAGAGCCTGGCTAGAGTGTGGCTTGTGATAGATCTTAGGAGTTTAAATAGTGCAATGCACACGCTACCTCCTGAAGTGCTTCTGTGGATGTTGTCGTCACCTCTTTAAAGCTTTTCAACATCTCCTTAAAACATAAACATGGGAACTACAGGCCGCATCCTGTTCTTGGTGTCACAAGTCTCTTTCCTCATCATTCGGCTGTTCTTAAGGCAAGTGCTGGGTGTTTTTATCACATTTATGACACAGGAACCTTAGAGTCAGCAGTTTCACACACCAAGCACCTGACTAAAATGTGAGAGATGGGCAAGAAGCTCCCAAACTGGCAGCATGGGCTGCTCAGAAGTATCCTCCAGAGATGGACTGAACTCCAAGATTTCCACTGGACTGAGCTCTGCTTTCCACCTTCCCCTGCCCTTGATAACTCTAATGAGAAGTAAGGAGTTGTGGGCAAACCTACACTTTTTTTTCTGTCCTTTTAGACTGCACTGGAAAGAGTTCCCTGTGGCTACAACCCGTGTCAGAAGACCATGTCTCATGGACAACACATTCCTCAAAAGCCATATCTTTGGATGGTGACTGACCTTTGAATATACGAAATTGGCCATTTAGTACCCACCATCCATACTGGATACCAGACTTGTTCCCTCTGTGGCTTGTGGTTGTTCCAGAAGAAATCTGGGATGGAGTCGACACGTCCTAGCTCCATTAGCCAGTGCCGGGCCCTCCTCCTCCTTGTTCTTCTGTGATTTAATTAGGGCCGACGGTCACAGACTCAGCCCTCCAAGCAGCCGGGCATAATCCGGACTTGTTTACCTGCCCATGGATATGCATTAATTACATGTATTACACACATTACACTTAGAGTATTGACATCATCTCATTAGTCTACATGTGCTGAGTATTAAACAGTCCAGAAGGATCATGCCTCAAGCGTTCATGCTCCTACCTTCACATACCAACACATCTGTGAAGTATTCATACCTTTAAAAGCCAAAATGGTTTCACTATTCTAAGTAATTATGATTAAAAAATGTGCTGTAAGCTTCTTGTAAATTAGACACAAAGGTGATTAAAATTGAAAGTTAATTTAGTTGGAAAAGTGCTTTTTTATTTTCCTACTACGTATTAACAAAAAAGCTTATGGAGAAAATAAATATGTTTATATTTTGCTCTGCACAAGTAACTGCTAGGACAACTTCCCAACTTTTTTTTGGCTGCTCTTTCTCTCTTTCTGCTGAGGACTTGAGCACTGCCTTCCTCAATGCCGAACAAGATGCAAGGGTAAGAGATGAGAAGCACAGCTAGATACTTGTAAAAGCGAACATCAGAACAGGTAGAAAGGGGTAGGGAGTGAAAGGAGCTTGTGATCCCCATGTTCCACACGTGCTTCAGGATGAGATGGTGTCTCTGACCATCACACTCTGTCCCTCCACTTTACACCCCTTTAGTTGCCACCACGTCCCGCACTTGCCACTGGCCACCTTGGACAGAGGGAGCAGCTCCCTCCAACCCCGGCCCCTTCTCCCTCCTGCCCTTGGACCTTCAATGCTGCTTGCAGTGCAGAGCTTCCCCACGCTGGTGCCTGCATTAGCGAGAGCCCTGGGCTATACAGCATTGTAAAACATTATTTACATGCATAGTGGAAGCCTTCAGTAGTAACAAAAATATGTAGGATAAGCCTCCAAGCTTCAAGGTAGGAGTAATAAGGGCAGAAAGATGTTTGCTATCAGTGCTAGGGATTTCTTCTCTGCTGTGCTTTGAAGCATCTGTTTCTGATGATGGTGGGAAGCAGAATACCAGGCTTGGATCAAACACACATTTAGACTGCTTCCAGCACCTCACTTCCTCTGTTCCTGGGATTTTCTAAGCCCAAAGATTAAAAACAATCATGATTTACAGACAAAATCAATCAAAAAAATCATGATTAGCTCTTAAATAATGATTAATGCAAATATATATATTTCTTATGTTTTTGGATGGGTGTTTTTTTTAACTTTCAGACCCTTCTCGGACTATGAATGTGAACGAAAATTGGTGGTGACAAATGTATTGATAGAGATGGTGCTGCGAGAGCTCCAGCCTGCACTCAGCAAATCATTCTGCACAGGGAGTCTCCAAACCAATCCAATTTACTCCCATCAGCTCCCAAACGAGTTCTTCTGTCAGCCTTTCGCAGTTCTCCCATTTCCATGCTGTTTTCTTATCCTTGCCTCTCGCACAGGGAGGTTGCTGGTGCAGCCACGGTTCTTCCCCTGATTCCAGACTGAGGGGGTGATAGATGAATTATTCAATTCTTCTTCCTTCCGCAACCATTGCAGTAGGAATTTTCCAAAATGAAAATTTCCTCCTGCCGCCTCCTCCCTCATTTCTTAGTTCTTTGTCCCCAAACAGAAATGGGCTCTTTCATATGCAAGATCTTGATTTCTTCCCTTTGTGTGGAAGACTCTAAGGCCTGATTTACAGCTTTTAGAGTAATTGTAAAAGACTGTAACTATCAGGGTCCTACATTTGCAACCTCTACTTTGCACTGGGATATTGAGCAGTTTGAGACACCCTAAAATGCAGAGCAGAGCTGGGAAAATATGAGAAAAACACTTAGAGTAGGGTTCAAAGTCTACACTTTCAGCTCCAGGGAAGGAAACCTTAAAGTTCTGTTATCTGGTTACCCATTTCCAGCAGTATAAATCAGCAGATGTGCCTTGTTTACATGGAAAGGTGGCATTCCAGCCTTGGGAGGGAGCAGCCTAAAGACAAGCAGACCTTGCATGAAAGAAGGTCATCACAAACAGAACACTCCTCTCGCTGACAACCCATCCCCAGGGACAATATTGTCATTTCTCGGTAAATGCTGGATTTCCAGCAATTCTACGCTAGTTTCCAGCAAATCTTTTCCAATATTATTTTCACTGTTGAAACTAGCAATATCCCCCTAACTTTCAGACTATGTAATTGCTAATGCTAATTAAGGTTCTTAGGACCTTCTGGATGGCCAGAAGCAGATTAGCTGTCTTGTTCAGGAAGTACATCTACTGCTTGGAGAATTACATTTTAATTCTGCTACTGCAGAATGAATATCTCATGGACACAATGTCTTTTCGATGAAGAAGACAAGATATCAGACTTTCTATTCTGACTCTTCATTTCTATGCAAAATTCGTGCAGGTTTTACAGCAAGATTTTATCTTTCACAATTTCATAATCTACAAAAAAACCCCTCTTATCAGTTTTAACAGTTCTGTTACACAATAAATTACTTAAAATAAACACTAGAAAATGTTTTATTAAAAAAATTAATAAGTATTTAAAAACTTAGACATCCGGTCTAGGTCAGTAAGCAAATACGAGCAACTTAAGAGCAGGACAGTAATGATACTCTACTCATGGAGGGAAAAGTGCCAGCGCTCATATTTCTGGGATTGTGCTTGAGGAAAATCTTTTGGGAGGGCTGGGGAGAAGACAGCACTGATGCAATGACATTTCTTAAACTCCCTGAAAACATCTGAATTTCCAGAAACCTTTCAAAACCACCATTACCAAAGGAGCTCTTTGCAAGTAGCTTCTTCCAGCTGTGGTGCTCAAAAGGTCTTGCAGCAGAACGAGCAAGTCCTTTGGGAGGATTTCTCATCCCAAAGGAGAATTCCAAACAGTATTTCTTACCCTTTTAACTGTAATTCTGGCAGAATCCTTCCCCAGTTAGGCTTATGCGGGGGTCTCTGTCACTGGTTGTGAGCACTAAGCTCTTCTCTCCACAACTGCAGAGGTAAATTGATAAACAAGTGTTCATTTATACCTCTCTGCTGCTATCACATTTTCCTCCCCTAAGTCTGCACATTTCCAAGGCAGAAGAAATACTTAACAATTAAATACACTGTCACTGTTTATTCCTAGAAGAAAAGCATCATCAAAAATTCTGAAGTATTCTTTGTTAAATGATGTCCAATCCCTGGACAGCAGTGGGTTACAGCAAGGAGAACTGGACACGCTTTATTTTACTACTGTCAAACACAAGCTGTACCTGGTGCCTGTTTATCACGCAGAATTACATGGCCTAGAAAATAACAAAAAATGTTCCTTTAGTCTGAAAATGGCACTTGGTGGCTGCCTCTTCGTGCATCAAAGACTCCAACTCCAACTAGTCCTCAGCCTGGAGACAAGCACCAGGCAGGAGGTGAGTTAGGGTTGCACGGAGCCAAGTTGGAAGTCGGCAGCTATTACAGGGACAGAAGAAAAACTGACGTGTTTGTGGCTCTGCGCTCTGGGTGTCCCTGCTGGAGCACGGGCTGGACTAGATGATCTCCAGAGGTCCCTTCCCACCTCATGTGCTCCGTGGATGTTTGATTGACCTGCCGAGTTCCCAGGCTGCTTCCTAGCTACAGGGCTTGTCCTGCCGGAGCCACTGGCCACCAGGTGGCGGATTCTCCAGCTTTCAGTGCTTGGGATGTTAAAGCAATCTGGACAGCAGCAGCCTCAGAGAAATTACCTGTTGCCTGCACATTACAGAAAAACAGACTGACCTCCTTCTTGTTCGATGATGTCCAAAAGTAGCAGGATGCTGCCATGGCTGGTTAGGGATTTTTTTTTCCTCTCTCTTACTGGGGACCTTCCAACATTTGCTCGTTTATGTCTGTGCAATCTGCAGGTTGAAATTTAGGTTTGAGATGTAGTTTCTTGGGAGAATTTCAGCCCCGTGTGCTCAGGATATTGAAGTAAAGTTGGTCCTCCACAATGATCATTGATCATTGGGTCCAAAATTAATCTAGTACCCAGGTATCCAGTTAATACCATTCACAAAAGCCACTCCACCCTATCTCAGAGGAAAGCACCACAAGCAGCTTCTAATAGCAGGTTACTTTGCAAGCCACTCACCTGAGCTCAGTACCACAGTGTTGTATATCGGTGATATACAAGGCTGCAGATGCTCTGAGGCAAGAACCATTTTTTGGTCTATTTATACAGGGTTTAGCATGCTGGAATCCCGATGAAGCCGTTACTCAAATAATAAAAGGTGATCATCACAATAAGTCAAGGGGCTTTTCAGACAGTTTAATAAGGCCTGAGAAGCAGGAATTTCAGCGGTAACAAGGGGGAACATCATGGACCATGGACTCTTAATGAGTACATGGAATTTTATGGCCGTTGGGAGCTAACAGGTCCCAAGATACATTATCCTATCCAAAATACACTTGTAAGACTCCGGAACTATCTGTACTGTTTCACTGTCTGTTTTTGAAAATCCATACAAACCTTATATTCTAGGTCTTAGTATTATTTTGCAGTCTAATATTTTATTTCTTTTGTTAGCTTTGATATTATAATCTGAATTTCCCCCCATTAATATTTGTTACTGAAAAATCTCTACGTTTCTAGTCTGCTTGGCTATGATCACTTGGAACTGTTGATTCCAGGGCATATTCAAATTATATTTTGCTTCATATGTTTTAAATCCTAATTTATATTTGCTTCATTGTGAAACTGCAAAATATAAGCAATTTATTCATATGTTATAAAAGATTTGTTTTAGTATATTTTTGAGAATTAAAAGGGAGAATCTGTGTCATTGGTCATTAAGACTACATAGAGAAACAAGCTCGTACCATGGGTACCCCTTGATTTCCATCAGTAATCTGGTTTGTGTTATTCTGTTCCTGTTTCATTGACTATGTGGTTCAGATGTGTTGAATATATTGAGAATAACATTTCAAAAGTGTGCATTCTGTAATATGAAATCCTATATGGGAATAAGATATATCACATGAGTAAAAAAGTTATTTTCAAGAAGGTTATTACAATACCTGCATTATGCTTGTTCAAATATATTTACCATATTGGAACCACAAATTATCAAACCATCAAATTACGTTTTTTTTAAATAAAAACAAGACAACTAAAAAACAATTTGCTGCAATTTAATAGTAACAATCTCACTTTACAATATAATAATGATGAAAACTTTGCAAAGGAATTTGAAAAAGAATGTAATTAAAAATGACAGTCTTAGGACGACAAAAGTTGAAAATTAAATAGCACAATAATTCTAGTAGGGTCAAATTTTAACCAGAATGTTTATTTGATGCAGCATTCTGATTAATAAGTGACACTATATTACCAGCACTTACTGAGATCGGATAAATACCATTCCTTTAAAGCACAATGTTCTGTTCAGCGACCAAGCACAGACCGACAAGAAGAACCTCGGACCCCAGAGCCACTTCCCATGTGGTCAGCAGCGGAATTCCGAAGCGGAGCAGGAAGGACCCAGGACGGCGGCGGCAGCCTAAGGGGCTGCCCACGACGTGATTTCCATATTCAGTGAACTCTGCAAATGCTATTTTAGGTTTTTCTATGACTCATCCCATTGCCAAATATAAAACTATGGGGAGACAGAGGTGAGTGAAGCTGCTTTGCAGCTGAGAGGCACTGGGATTTGGGATCTGGGAGGCACTGGGATTTGGGATCTGGGAAATCCAGATTCATCTCCTAGACCCTCAGGTGAGACGTCCAGTTAACGGGAAATGACAACACTGGCCTTCTATGAGAATCTTGGGAATCTACTGAGAAAAAAGGAATGCTTCTGAGGCAGGGGTTGTTATTTAAAATTAAATATGATCTATATAAACATTCTCCAATTACCTTAGAGATTACATAAAATTATTTTTAAAGTGTTACTGCTGCCTATGCTGTGTAAACATAATTGAATGAAATATGACAAAATGAATGTATATGAAGGACTCCATAAAAGGGCAAGTCACTTTCTCTCGACTTTTTGGCAAGTCATTCTTTCCCCTTTGAACTCCTGAGGTGGTCAGAAGTGTCCAGTAAATGCAGGTTCCCAGGAAACTGGAATGAAAACTGATTCCACTGGAACCAAAGCTCCATAGGGAAGTTCAGCGATACCAGAATTCCGTTTCCAAAACAGCCAATGATACCCAAGTAAATCGTTGTGTCTTTTTCAAGACAGGGAGGATGCTTTCCCGAAAAGGGTTCTTCTACCTTGCACTGGAAGTTTATGAAAAGTTTATGCAGTAGAAGTTCATGAAAATTGCGCAGGAAAGACTCATTGTAACCCACACAAACATAAAAATGGACAGCAAGAGAGAAACCAAAGAAGTTTTGCTTATTTAATAATATAATGTGATGACCACCAAGAGAGGAAGAAAATCTACATAGATTTTTTTTTGCTGTTTATTGTTAATTATAGTTTTTGGATAACCAAGCAGCTTTGTATGGAGAAAGCACAGAAGAGCAATTCTGGCACTTTTGGATAATACATAAAAAAAATTATCTTTTTCTCTTAGACACATTCAGTCCACTTGCTCGGTCCACAGTCCACTCTATATGAGCAAGATGAGCTCATATGCTTCCAGAGAAAACTAACGATATATACAGTCAATGAAACTATCTTCTTGGGGCCTTTAAAACGTCCTCTAAGTCTACCCTGGCTAAACAGAATCCACAATATACATGATAGTTACAGAATACACTGTACTGAAATGAGAAATGCTCTGCACAAAATGGGACTCTTGGCATGCAGCTTAAAGTAAAAGGTAAAAGTCCAGAAGTTTATAAAATCCCAAACGGGGTCAATGAAAAGGAGTTAGCAAAAGAAGGGACTGTTCATTGTTACTGTAAAAAAGGCACTTTGAGAAAGTGGGACCAGAATCGGAGGAGTCTTAGTTGACGCAAAGGTCAGTTTGGTTTCATAAAAAGGCTTCAATGCTAAGGGATGCTACTCAAGTTTCCTGCAGTTTTACATTAAAATAAATTGCTGAGTAGTTCATAATAAAGGACATAAAATGTTTACAACCAACTTGTAAAATTGAGAAAAGCATAGTAGAAGCAAAATATTACTAAAAGCAGCAATGCATAGCCTTTCATTGAGATAATGCACAATTTTGGACACCATGTGTCAAAAACTAGCGTTTTTAAGATACTCTTTCAGTAGCATTATCAACATAAAATTGGCCTACCTAACAACAGCTTTACCAGCTCCCATTCACAAGGAGATTGAGGTCATAAACCAACCGAAAGAATTTGTCAGTATTTTTAACATCCTGGATGACCAATATCAAGTATATGGAATAACAATCACACTCTTTGCTCAGCCATCTCACCGGAGGCAGCCGTTAAATCAGAGGAATGATTTTAAATCTTTTCCAACATTTACACAGTAATGCATTATAAGTTCTTTCCAAAGTTGCTCACCACAGTCTTTCTCTTTTTTTTTTCTCTCCACAACCAAAAAAAAAAAAAAGAAAAAGAAAAAAAAAAATCAAGCACTTCCACAGAAAGAATATTTGGCAATTTTATACTCCACGGAACGGTGGATTTTCACCAACAGCTCACTTGAGATTGAATGTCATGAGTGGTCTTTCCTCTCGCTTCTGCCACGGGCTCTTCTTATCTTCGCCTTGGTCGTCCTCCTCCTCGTCGTCCTCGTCGTCCTCGTCCTCCTCGTGCAGGGAGGCTCCGCGCCGGGGGCTGCCGAGCGGCTCCGCAGTCCGCGTCTCCTCCTGCAGGCTGGGCAGCTGCTGGGCGCCGCTCCGCTTGCCGGCGCCGTCCAGCAGGCAGCGCAGGGCGCTGTCCTCGGGACTGCCCGCGGCCGTGCCGCACTCGCTGCCGCTCTGCTCCATGTCCTCCAGGTACACGAGCTGCGTGTAGGCCGTGCCCTCGGACGCCTTGCGCTCGCGCGGCGGCTCCCGCGGCGCCGCGCCGGGGCTCTGTGCCGCGCACCCGCCCTCCGCCCCGCGGCCCTTCCGCGCCGACTTGGGCTCGTTCATGTCCACGCCGGAGTCCAAGCTGGCGTCGTTGCTCCCGTTCCTGCCGGCCCTTTGGAGATCGATGTAGGAGTGTCTCACGTGAGCATTGGAACGCCCGTCCAGAGAAACAAACCAGGCCCGAGGATGAGGCAACGGCTTCCCACCTCCCAGCTCCATCAGAGCCTTTTCTGTAAGGAGCTGCACTTCGCTGTTCATTTGCGCCAGGGAGGCATCATTCAGGGAGGCAGGAATGGAAATAGACTCGGACATGGCAGCGTTCTGTTGGCTCCACTCAGTTGCACCTGCGTCCTGCAAGTGCTGCTGCGACACGGCCTGCGACGCCAACTGCTGCGGCTGCAGCTGCTGCGGCGGGTGGGCAAAGAGCCGCGCGTGGGTGCCCGGCAGCTCGGCCTGCAGCCGCTCCAGATCCATCTGCTGGTCAGCGGGAACGACCAGGGGCTGGCTCACGTAAGGGTGCTCGCCTGGGAGCTTCATGTAGTGACCTGGAATGACCAGCGCGGGCAGAACTTTTCTGTAAACGCTGTCGTTGACCTGGTCAACGGAATTGCAGCAAATTAACTGGCCTGGCCGAGGGAAGGATGTGGGTCGTTCGAGGTGATCAACGGAACGAGACATCATACATTCAGTAGGTCTGCAGTCCAAGAGTTCTTTTTCGGGGGCTGGAGGTGTGGGGTATATTTGTTCCTGAATATTGTACTTACTTCCAGTAGCTATGTGATTCATAGATACTTGGATTTCTCTCTCTTGCTTTTCGAACAGAGGCTGCGAGAGCATAGCGTTGTAGCTCCTCCTGTACTCGTCCTTGAGGGGGGACTCATAGCCCTCCGCTGCTTCCGCAGGTTTTCTTGCCTTGGAGGGAAAACTATCAGCTGACTTGTGGTAGTCTTTTCTCAGCGACCCGCTGGGAGTCAGGTCATCCAAGGAAATTCTGCTCTTATCTTTCTCCTTGTCAGACAGCAGCTCCTCCCGGGAGCTGAACTCCTGGGAAGTGGTGAAGGAGTGTTTGAGCATAGGCGTGTGCATGTCTGCCTCCCCACTGGCAGAGCCCATCTCCATGCGGACAGCACTGAGCAATTCCTTTGCACCTGAGGTTTCGCCGTGTCCACTGCTGGCGACAGAGAGCCCGCCCGGGAACTCTGACTCACGCCGGGAAAATATTAAATTTATATGTGACATAGAGGTGGCTTGATCCTTCTTGGAAGTGTCCAGTGCTGTGGGAAGCTGCAGCTTCTTATGGTGCTGACGTGGCTTTAAACATTTTCTTCTGTAAAAGATGGTAACAAAAGAACTAATGTAAATATGAGTACTGCACAGAAACAAGATCAACAAGGGTGTCCTTAGACAAGATTTTTAAGGGCTGATTAAAAGAGCAAGGACGGAATCAAAAACAAACTACTGCCAAACAGGAAATATCTCAAGCATCAATTATAAACTGCAGCAGATGTCTAGAAAAGACATATATAAAATAACTTATTAGTATAAACTTGCTGATCAAGACTTAACATTCATTTGGAGTTAGGTTTGATGAGAACAGATGAATGGCAAGTGCGGAACAGGAATCATTCCAGAGAACTTCAGCCTCAAGCCTGCATTTGATAGGAGGTTTGAAAACATTTTATAAGGAAAACACAGCTGTAAACCATAAGGTGCTGAGATTTTTTCAATTATCATCCTACCAAAGGTAAGGATTATGCAGTATGTAACCAGCAACACGTGAAATTTACTTCTCTGTATGCTTCTATTTCAAGTGCTTTCTTCTTTTTTTTTGTAAAAATGTTAAAAATGTTTCTGCATAGAACCTTTAATTTTATGGGCACAGGAAATCTTACATTTTCAACGTGATCAAAGTATCTAGAATGGTGAATCTTACCTGCAATAATACAAAAGGAGACACAGCAAGACAAGAAGTATGACAGCCATCCCTCCTAAGATTGCCAAAAGAAACATTGTGTGATAGCTGGAGATGTCGTGTGTGACAACAGGACCTGGAAGGCCAGAAAAGAGAAGTCAGACCTGTGACAATCTGCAAATACAAAGAGGATCAACACTTCAAGCAAAGAGAGGGACGGCCCCCCTTGTATCAGGGTGCTAAGTGAAGAACACTGCCCTCAGCCCTGGTGCCTATTGAGCGGAGCATCTCTGCTGTGGGAGAGGGTAGTGGGAAAAGCACGGGCTGCTTTTCGTGACTGCAGCTCCAAATAGATGGATCATTCTGTGGAAAAGCAGTTAGCTTCCAAGGGAGCATGCAAAAGTGAATGCCACCTTCCAAATCCTCACACCCTGACTCATCTCTTATCACTGGAGAAAAAGCCACCACAGCATCTTCCAGCACCATGGTAAAAGTTTTCTCTCTATAAATACATCTGTGTAGCTTTGCTTAAGCAGTACATCCAGTGCAGTAAAGGATACAGTGGAAGAAGTGTTGGTGCTCACAATTCTAGGCCAAGCCAAGCCAAGTGGATCTTCAGTAGCTTTAAACTCAGGGCACTGGTGACTGTTTTAACTCCAAGTTTCGACAGTGCTTCGTAAATTTTTCACCATACCCACACACGTGTGGACAGGATCTGTTCACAGCCTTGCATGTGTAACCCCGTTAGTCTGTAATATCTTTAATGTGGATTCGAAATGCAGCCCCAGATTTTCATGTGTAAGTGAGGAGGGAGGTACAGCACCAGCTAACCGAGTGGCATGCATGAAGGACAGCAAATGTCGACCTGTGCACTCGGGCAACATTTAGGTTGTAGATCATGAGGTTTCTAGAACTCATCTGTGAGTCTTTAGTGGTCTGTAGAGCCACTGCCAGGAATACAACGCTCGTTTTGCCCATTTTTGAGATAAGAAATGGAATAAGAGTCAATGAGAAGATGAAATAAGCAGAGAGATAGTAATTTGCTTAAAAATAACATCAGGAAAATATAAAAAAATTATACATTCTGCTCTGCCACTACTTTTATATAATTGATACTGTTGTTATAGGACATTAAGTAAACAGGGGAAGAGATACACCATGTAAGTTTTTCATAAAGATGTGGTTCCCTTTGTAGCACAACTCTAGCATTGCTGATCTAGCCCTCAGGAAGAAAGAAGAATAGGACACAAGCAGAAATTCTGCTCTGCAAGTAAAGCTGTAAGGACAAATGTAGGCATATCCTGGAGGGCTTTAGAGTTATAAGGTCAAAATTCATGACTCTGGTTGTCTTACTGCCTGGAGCAGAGCTGCCCTTGGAAACATTTGGCTTGAAACTTTTTTTTTTAAGGTCTAATAATTTTGTAAGATTCTATTAAATTCGGTGATAGTTTATGCTGATTTGCACCTGCACCTAAGCTCTGTTCAGCAACGAATCAGCAGAATATTCCAGCTTTACCTAATATCACCTTAAATAAAAAGCTTGCATAAGGTGGCACATCCGAAACTCCGAATGTTTTCTGTATTGCAAAGGAACTTAGTGGAATATGAGAGTGGAGCTTGAAAATGATCTTCGCATTAGAGTGTGTTTTGTTGGTTAGATATAGTTTATATATTTTGTCCAGCCAAGGAAAGAATGTTTCCATTCCTACTCTATTTGGTTTTCATCCAAAAAAAAAAAAAAAAGAAAAAAACTAATAAAATCTCTAAGAGGAGAAATTTTTGGTTGGTTGCCTGGTTTATGCAGAGGTATCTCTAATTACTGGTGACTGGAAAACTACTACTAAGAAACCTGAGCCAGTGACAGAGAGAAAAAAAATGAAGACCTGACTGCAACACTAGTAATTACAGTGGGCACAGAAGCACACAAGTACCTAAATTAAAGTGATTTTTCAAAAGTTGCCCAAGAATCTTGCAAATGGCAACCAAGAAGCTCATCTGCCTCCTGAAACCTTAAGTTATCTCAGTGTAAATTATTCAGTCACAAAGATACATAAAGCCTGAACCATGGCAAAAGGCCCAGTGTAGGCATTAAAAAACTGACCCACCAACTAAACACCCCAGGGCAATGCTGACCTTAGGTAAATTCTCTAAGTTTCTGTGCTGAAACTGCACAGTGGATATTTTTCTACCCACTGAAATACCAATATACTGATATTACATTTCCATTTTCTAGCAATGGCTCTACTAAGCAAGGGTGATAAATGCATCAAAGCAAAAACCACTCTCATTGAAAAGTTTCCTACTTCAATATTTGCAGATTGACATGCTCAAAACAATTTTGGAGCACAAGGGTTCCCCCCACAATCTTTCCCAAAAGATTTTAGCCCTTTACTTTCAGATTTCTCTTTTCTAACACTCCATTATTGATCAAGCTGTGGCATCTCAGATGAGGTCATTCTGAAAAATATAAACATTATATATGAATAAATAATTACTCAGTGCTGGTCCTACCAATAAAATTCAGCTCCATCTTACCTGGG
Source organism: Nothura maculosa (assembly GCA_032353885.1). NCBI lineage: Eukaryota > Metazoa > Chordata > Aves > Tinamiformes > Tinamidae > Nothura > Nothura maculosa. The sequence continues at coordinate 1,215,500 of JAUBOD010000469.1, read as the reverse complement.
ATAGCAGGCGACATAGCTGCAACCCAGTAGCCCAGCTGAGGTGCAATGTAAGTCCAAGTCAATTGGTTTCCTTCTTGCTGTACAAGGCCTAAGCTACTCTTCAGCCATGTGCCTGTAAAGATAAGGTTGCAGAAGGCATTACAGACATTCAGCATCTCTCTCTGGAACAACTGCAAACAACTGGAAAAGCAAACTGTAACAAAGCCTATCTGTGCACTAAGCATTGCTGTCCATGGCTGTAGGTGCATGACAAGGTCACGCCTCCGCCGGTGGCATTTGAGGGCTCCCTCAAGCACTCATCTCTGTGAACATCTCAAAAGCTTACGTACATAAAAGATGCTGTTTAAAATCAAATGGGGCTTTGGAAAAGGATTAAAGAAAATAATCATCACTGCCGTTTTAGATTTCCTTTTTTTGAACATTTTCAAAGCTGATTATATGTAGACATCAAACCTCTAAAAAGACAGAAGCTTGCACACACGCAGCAGCCCCCTATGCCACACACTCGTCTCGTGTACTCGCTGACAAATTCTGCAATAGTAAAGAAAATGCTTCCCCAAAGAGTCAATTTCCCATATGGAAACAGGCTCATGAAGGCTATTGCCAAGAGACGTAAAGTTGAGTGGCACCATCTCTGTCCTTCAGCACTGACAAGTCATTACTACTGTGTACATACGGGTTTAGGAGTACTGCTCGTCTGGTAATGGACGATAAGTTTTTTAAGGTATGTTTTTCAGAGGAAATATCACAGTTTTTTTTAGAATTATCAAATGGTAATTTCAGAATAAATAAGACTGAAAACCTTAAAACCATGTGTTTAAGCAGTCAAAACCCTTCAATAGTGCAGACAGACAACCTGTACTATTTGAGACCTGTTCTATTTTCACAAGGTAAGTTATTTGAAAAACATACAGAAAAATGTTTAAAAACTGAAACGACTGTTTGCATTTTTAATATTTTGACTAACTCTGGGGCTGGAGAAAAAAAATCACTATTTTCCTATACACTGATTAGCCTATATGGTTTATATAGTGCTCCCACTTTTATTCTCTTTGAAATAAACACAGGATTGCTAGTGCACGGACAGCTGAGAATTAAATGACCAGAACACAGATAACAGCCTATTTTTTCTAAACAAGTATTCACTTGAAAACGTGTAATGGTAGTTATATATAGGTATATGTGAAAAAACAAATACCTTGAGGAAAAACTAATTGCACCCAGTGCCTTTTGGGCTGGAAAGCTTTAAGTTCCACAAAGCAGCAACAAAGTAGCCGAAACACCAACCCCAGCAACGTCCCTTCCCTTGAGCTGCCCCACTGTGCGGCCTCCACACAGCACTCCTGCTACGACATGGCGGCCGGCTCTGGAGCCACGCAGAGCACCAGGGCCTGCGCTGTTGGGGCTAAAACATCCCTTTTCGGTGTCCTGGGCCGTCTGCAGCCCAGTTCGGCTCCCCAGCGAGGAGGGCGCAGGAAGGCTTGTGGGCCACTGAGCAGCCGGCACGGACATGGGGCCTGGTGGCCGGTGCCTCCATGTGGGGACATCTCCCCACACAGCCCTTCTCCATGGGCAGCATTGGCCAGTGTGTTGAGCTGGGAAGGAAAGAGGGAAGCTCCATAAGGGAGTTCCTCCTCACAGACCTCAGTGCCACCACTGGTAAAGCGAAGGCCCGAGGAGCCCCACCATAACCCTCTGTCTTCCTGCACACCCGCTCTGCGCTTCTGGCCAAGGGCAGAAACCAGTGCATTTACCCTACCCTGCTTCACACACTCCTTTAAAGAAAACTTGTGCCTTGTAATTCGTCTTCCTTTATACAGGCGTCTATGCATAATTTCTGAAAATGTACTTCTTTTTCCAGACATTGCTAAATACTTTGTGATCGCTTGGCAGTGAGTGCAGCATACACTTGAGAGATTATATAGTTTTTAATACCTCTGAGATTCTGATGATTTCTTCAGTGTTTCTTAAATTATCCATCTGTGCAAATCTAGTATATATGAGAATGCCTTTTCTGACTACTTATTTCTTCTTTACTACTGATTTTTTCCGTATATGCTAGAGAGAATTTCTACATAGAGGTAAATATCAAGGATCTGTGATGTATTTGAGGCTGAACTTGTGTGCAGTGCATTTATATGTGAAGTTTTGGGGAAAACTAGGAAAAGCAGATTCACTTTTTTCTCCAAAGACCAACTTTCCAGCTTTTCTACCAATGCACTTTTGAGGAATGTGCCATTCCAGGAGCCCTGAATCACGAACTGAAAAATTAGTTCACAAATACTGCTTCTGTTCTGTGTTGTGCCTAAAATGCCATTTGATGAGAAAACTCTGTTAAACCTAAACATCACAATTTGCTTCTGTAAAATCTGTGGAGCAAGTAATCGAGACCCAGATGCCAGGCCTGAGAAAACAGCTGCTTCAGAAAAGGAAGATTATCCACCAACCACTTAAATATGCAGCTGTGTGAAACAGAGAGAGATATAAAAACACGCTAAGAAAAAAAAGAAGGAAAAAAAAGAATGTAAGGGCCTGGGTGATGAATTCTCCCTGTCTTCCTTTATAGTCTCTTAAGTCCGTAAATTCATGTTCATATGCATGCATGCACACAGAACACATTAAGTACGTAATGCAGCAAAGCTCATTATCTTTATAGTCTATTTTTCTAGTTACCTCTTTGAGCAGAAGTTATTATTGATTTCTTCACTAGGGGGAACTGGTGTCCAGCTTGCTCTGGTCACTAAACGCTGTGTCCTTGCAACGCCTCTTGGCAAGCCCTCTGCTCAATAGCATTGCACTTGCATAACGTGGCGATGGGGAGGCTGACAGGGGCCGTGCTCCTATCGCGGCGAGCAGAGCTCGGCTGCCATCCTGCCAAACAAGCAGCACTGGCTGCTCCCATTTTACCCACAAAAGCAATCCCTGCACTTGCAGAGGAAGCAACAGCAGTGACTTGTGCGTGAGGTCAGGCAGGCTCTGGGCTCGTCTTCTGCTCGTTGAGGACACCCGTCTTGAGTGACCATGGGATGGGTGTAACAATAGGGAAAAATGGTATTCTCTCTCTACAACGGAGAGTTAAGAGATTTTAAAATATACCAGATAATGTATCTGGTACTGGACATCATCAGGCAAGACTTACAATGCTCCTCTGTTAAGTATGAGAAAGTCCATACCCCGCACATTAGAATGTGGTGACAGCTACAAAGGAACTGCCGCTTAAATAGCTCTGTGTTCCCAGAGAACAAGCTGCTTCCCGGGACAAAGCCAAGCGTGGGCTCCTGGGAACTGCAGGGAAACAATCTCGCCCAGTACCTTTTGTGAGCCCTTCTCGGTCGGAGTTTGCTGACAATCCCCCCCCTCTCATTTCTGCTATTTCCTAAAGTTCATCGACAAAACGGATAGTAGCAGAAAGCAGAACCCCCATCCTCCACAACAGCAGCAGCACATTGGCTTTGAGTAGATATGGCCAAAGCACAAAGTCCTGTGTTGTTTCACACAGCCAAAACCCAACACAGCACCATGGGGAAAAGAGGTCCTGTCAGTACCTGCAAGCATAGTACAGCTCCAGCTCTCTCATCCTTTGTAGGTTCTACTACCATATTTAACTACCACTGAACGCCAAGTAGAGTTCTTACAGATTCCTATGGGCAACATCTTGTGGTCAAAGCTTATTCCAGACCTCATACCAAGGCAAAACCATTCCCATTGTACTTACGAGCTATGCTTTTAGCTTTTCAAACCACCTTGACTAAGCAGAAGTGCAAAGCTGTCCAGCCTCATGGATGGACATCCGATCCCATCCCAGATTCTTCCTAGCAATAGGAAAGAAGATATTTTCCTTTCCTGAAGGTGCAGCTCACTACCCTCTGTGTCCTCATGTATCTGCTCATGTCAACAAGGAGACGGAGGCTGAGGGTAGTGAGTAAAAATCCATTTCCTGCCCTTTCGCACCCACTAGGTGGCAAATGGCACAAGGACAAGCGGCCCAGGCAGCATCGCAATTCCAGGAGAACCAAGCAGAAGGGCTTGGAAGGGAATGGGGGTCTCACCCTGCTGCATGGCTCAGTATTATGATAATTAATTCGTTACTATCCAAATCTTCTCCAGCCATCTCCTTCCTTTCTCCCTCAAGCCAGCACAGCCACGTGGCTTCATGGCTTCCTAAGTCATATATGGCGTGCAACAACTGTCAGGTAATAAAAAATAAACACGAGTATTAATGGAAAGCAGGACAAGTGATTGGATGCAATGGAACTGCTCTCTTCTGCCCCAGATGGGTTTTGCAGCTCCAGAGGAAAGACGCCAACGCATCTCTGGAGTCGAAACAGCAAGTTCAGAACGGTTTGTCAGCACTGTATGATTTGGGCCAATTTGTCATCAATTCATAAAGAGTGTCTAGTGCTTCATGGAAAAAATCTATATATAGAGACATTCTTGCTTATAGATCGTTTTTACATTTCTCTTCCTCTTTTTCCTCTATTACTGCTCAGTGGAGCCAACATGCTGATCCAGGATTCAAGTCAGCAGAGATGTCTCTTGGCTCAAACTAATAGTAGTGGGAGAATCTAGCACTTTAACTCTTTCCTCATCAAAATATAATTAGTGATACTTTTTTATTAGTAGTATTTAATAAATACTAATAAAATCTTATGATAATAAAAAGAATATAAAAGATAAATCAAATATCTTCTTGAAAGGTTTTTAAAACAGCAGTGCAGCTTTCCTCTATGCACTTGACTTAAAGGCAGGATAAAAGAACTATCATTATTAACTCTGCAAATCATACAGAAATCAGAGTACTTTAATAGAAATACTAATCAAGAAGTAATCAGACAAAGGAAGCTGAGCTTCAACTGACTGAAAAAAATCCAAATACCAAAAACAAATTTAAGACTGTAGCAAAGCATTAGCTCTGTTAGAGAAATTACCTCTCCTAGAGAGAAGTATCTTATAACTTTGCAGCAACTTTGGTTCTGATGAGAACACTCATTTATTTCAGGCAGCTTTTAGGGCTTGCCAAGGGGAGCAAGAAGGGACGACGAGCAGCCCTGAGCAGCAAAACTCTCAGTTTTGACATGCAGGACAAGTGCTAAAATCTGAACACCACAAGCATTTACATTTGTGATAGCGCTGCTTATTTTTTCCTAAATGACTTTTGTACGTGAGCTTTTGGAAGGAAACGTCTCTGCTGATAAAATACCATTTGCTTTCTATGTTGCTTCTTTTAAACAACTGGCGATGGGCCCATCCAATCACACCGAAAGCCACCGAGCAGGGAAACAAAATCGTGCTACTTACAGCACAAATGATCTGGTTCCAATAGATTTGGCAAATAAGAGGATTCAATTAGTCTGAGAGCAAATTAAGCATAATCCCATTATATGAATTTATTTTTATTCACGAGATTATCTTCCCTGAACAGGAGACTTCTGGACAGAAACAAAAGATACTTTTAACACTATTTGATAGCGCAAATGTTTAAATAAACGTTTCTTAATGAGAAGTGGCTTTCCTTCAGCAGAGATCTCTTCTGTGATGCCTACGATGCCTTGGATTGCCTGCTTAAGCAAAGACTCACAGCTAAGTGGAGATGCATGTGTCAAAAGGAATGAGGCAGGTTATTATCAAACAGTGTGGGACAGCAAAGGATATTCAGAATTCACTAACAGTGTTTCTAGCAGTAATTGACTTAGACAATTCAATGGCAATGCTCTTAGAGAGTTAATGAAGGGCAAGTTCGTGAAAATATCTTCAAGTATGTTCCAGTGTACCTAAGTTGTACCTTTTCATTCTGCTTACTGAAAATTGCTTTTAAGATTTTTTTTCCAAAGAGAAAATCACCTCTAATGTGCATCAGAACCCAAGTTTTACTCCAGGGGAATGGATTTTTGGTTTTACTTGTGTTTCTACTTGTGTCGTTTTACTTGTGTTTCTAAAAAGCTAAAAGCCATGGAAATAAGTTGAAAAATTCCTTCCTGACCATCAGCAGACATAATTTTCCTCTCTTTTCCTCTCCCTAATACATGGGGGTTTAAAAATTCTTAGCATTTAATTTAATATTACAACTTTGTTTTTGGAGTTGCTAAGCAACATCCAAAAAATAAATGTCCCTGCTCTGAGCTCATGCCTACATTATCCTTCCACTTGCACAGAGTTTGTTATAGAAGCTTTCCATGCTGAAATCCTACCACTGATCTAGCAGTGCCATCGTTCCTTGGTGTGCTGTATGGAAAACACACTCTTCACAAGGTATCTGAAACATTTTTGCAAGGAAGAAAGCTAACAGTTCCACTTATTACTGGTGTCTGAGAAGCTTGAGAGATTTTGTCACCTCTACTCAGTTTTTCCCTTAAATCACATGCCAGATATTTAATAAAATGACATGCCAGTTTTCATTATTTAATAATTGCCTCACTGTGGACAGAATCGCTTGTGTTGTTGTTTTGGTCCCCTCAGCATTTCCTTCCTGAATGCCAGAAGAGACTTATTAAAGAAAATGACTTCCATACATAAGTCAGTAATTGTATTTCAAATGGGAAAGCCTAGCTTTGCTTGCTGTTCCTGGCCACTGATGTACTTGATGGATGTCACAGTATTTATTACATTATTAATCACATTGCCAGTTACTGACAAAATTACTAGAGCGAGTAATAAAACCTTGAAAGAATTCAAAATACCCTATGGCTTTCACTTCACACAGCCATGGCACTCACATTCAGTTCCTGCTTTTCAAGCTGGAAAAAGTGACTGGATCCCCCCTTCCCAGGGCTGCCCCACATCCTCCTCAGCTGCTGCCAGCCCTGCTGGACATCTCAGCCTGGACCCTCTTTCTTCTGTACTGACCTGAGGTGATGCAGTCCCTGCTCCCTGCCTCTGCTCCCACCACCACCAGCTCCCGTCCTAAGGAACCTTAGGTCCTAAGGAACCTTAATGTCCTAAGAAGCATTAATTCTTTCCACATTTCTTGATTTCTTGTGCCCATCTCTTTCCTTCTTCTACTGCACAGCTTTTGCAGGTGGAGCTGTAATGCCAGGCACAGGACACAATGTACAGCCCATTACTAAAATTCGTTGTCTTCAGGCATGAAGTGTTTTGTTTCAGATTTTATTTCCTTGACACAAACGAGCAGATTATTTGTGCACTGTCATCACACTTTGGCACCAACTCCATCCCTTCTGTGTCCTGCTAATATCCACACAACGCCACGCCACGGATTAGCTCATCTGCTGTGCCACAAATTCCCACGGCCACCAGTGACGTGGCTCTGATGCTCCAGGGGGAGAAGGTGGGGAGCGGGTCCACGACTCCACTGACATCACTTACATGTTTGAAAACCACCATCTGTTTTAAAAAACAATGCACACGCTGATAACAAACAATGAGGACCTTCTATGATCCACTCCAACGCGTGAGGAACAGATCCACCTCTCTATAGGAATGCTGCTAGTGACATACCTCAGGGAGCTACACTGAGGGGCATCCAAGGAAGAGCTGCTTCTCCTTCCGAAGCGGAGCTCGGTCTACGAGGCTGCAATTAGATCTGCACCTATCACGGAGGCATCGTCCTTGATAAAAGGCTGGGTTTGGTAGCTGCTATTTCTATGGCAACGCACAAAATACAGAATTCTTTGAAAGAGTTAGTTAAGGGTCTGTATTCCTCAGTGTTATTCAATCCTTTACGAATAATTTAACCTTGACAGCTGAGGTAAAAAGGAAGTTAAAATCAAGTTGTCAAAGGCCTTGCACACTGCAGAAACTGTGCAACTCTGAACTCTGCAGAGGTTTGGTCTTCTCCTAGCAATCTGAAAATAAATCTCTGTATTACCAGCAAATCTCTGCTAGAACCAGATGTTCTGGATCTAGTTATACCACTACTATGAAATTCAGAGTTTCAGGGGCAGGGAATGTGTTTCCTTGCACATATGCTCTGCTCCTCGTACAGTAATGCTTCCTTTGCTGGGGCTTAGGACAACATGAAGACCAAGTAAAGCAGCAGCTCTGTATCTTTTCCACACCTAACAGACGTAGTGAAACCCCCCGAGAGGCTCTTGGAAGCCAGGTCAGAGCCGCTGCGCGAGCCCCAAGGCCGCCCGTGCAGCCCAGGTCCAGGGACACACTCACCCGTGCTGCCAGGCTCCTCCCAAGCAGCCCAGCACCTGAGTTCCTCCTCTGCTAGGCCATCATTCTGCCTGTTGTGAAGGTGGTGGCAGTTGAATACATTCACAACAAACATAATTAAAAAAAAATAGTAAAAATTTAAGTCATGCTTCTCTTTGGCTGACTTACCATTGCTGCCACAGGAGAGGTTTGACCAGGAGACTTTTACAAGTCATCTTATTTACAAACAATTTGCAGTGAATTAGGAAGCTAGATGTACAGTGACCTGTTCACATTTGCTGTCTGACTACAGTTGTCCCTTTCTCCTTATAAGCACCAAGAACAACAAGCAAAGATCACATCATGTACATGAAACACAACAAAACCATATTCCAGTTGGTATCAATACAGTCTACAACACGTAAAGAAATGCACATGGCTTCTTTTGAGGACAAAAAATAGGATCTTCCCTTTGCTGAAGAAGAAGAAAGTAGGAAACCCTGACTGCACACACACAGACACACACACAAAAGGAAATCTGGAAATTTTACAACAAAGGGCAGGCTAGCACCCAGGAAATAATAAAAGTACCTTATTTAAAATGTATTTAGACATTTATTATGGCATCAAATATAGACAGAAAGCACTGACCAGGCTCTGCATGAGGACATGAAGTGCTGTTCTTTATAAGCTATAACAAAGTTCCCCAAGATGCTCTTCTATCCTGCCATTGCTTTACATTAATGTATGGCTACACTGCTTTACATGAATACATTAAAAACTACATACTGCTCTAGATCTGTATCTACAAGCCCAGAAGCCACACAATGCTTCTACAGTGGGCAGCATGAAACTGAAAACCCAATGGAGAATGCTGGTCTTGCAGTGTTGCTCATTGAATCAGTGATGCTCAGTGAAAAATAGACACCTTAACATAAAGAATTCAAATAGGGGTTGAGGAGAAAAGAGCAGAGCAAGTGCTGTGTTACTCAGTCCAGCTGCTGGGAGATGGAAATTATGCAGAAGGTACAAAGTTTCTGCTGGGATCTGTGATATTCATTTCCAGCTCTTTGGACTGAGGAAGACAAAGCCAGAAATAAGTCTTGGCCAGAAATTTGGTGTTCAAGAATAGAAAAATTAATTTTATTGCTGTAAATCCTACTGACATCAAGGCAAGTATACTGGAAGTCATGATCCCAACCATCTGTTTATGGATAAAGGAAAAATAAAAAAGTTTTTTAATCTCTCCAGATTCTGAGGGAGATGAGAAAAAGCTTAGGAAAAAAAGAAAACACAAATCTGTTAACAATCCTCATCACAACATGATAATCCAAAACATCTCTTATGTTCAAAACTATAAGTGTGTTTCATAATATATATAAAAAAGCTCTTTTATATACAGTCAGATATAGGCACATCAGCAGTGCAGAATGGTGAAGGTGCATTTTAATGCATATAACTCCATTAGGTTAATGCATCTGTGCCTGTCAACACTAACCTCAAGAGCTGCAGCAGAAAGGGGCACTGAAATGCACCTCCAGCACCAGAAGAAGCTGCAGTGCAGCCATTTATCCTGAAACTTCTCCAGGGCATAGTTAGTTGCTGCTCATTTTATTAATTATTCAGAAAGGTATTACTGCTTTAATTTGCTTGCTGTGCACACAAAGCAGTAAGTTTGTTTTGTAATGAATCATATCATTGGCATCAGTGTATAACAGATGAAGCAGACTGCCTTACTTTGATACCAGCCTGCTGCTTCTGGCTGTTTCATTTGTGTCAGTGAAGTTCCCCACAGACTCCAGGAAACTGTGCTGTTTTTCTCCCGTCTCTCCCTGCCCTCCCTCCAGGACAGAAACTGTGGTAATGAAAATACAGATTGTTTATGGTAAACACCCTAAAACAGTACTGATGATTTTGGCTGCTGTAATATGCCAATATGCCCAATTTCTGTAGAAACTATGAAAATCGCTGCATTTCCAGACAGATGCCACTGGGTTTACATCATGTGCTTAGAATTGAGTAGGAGATTCTAAGGATTAGAGGTGTTTCTAATATTTCTGTCCCTTCTCTGCTCCCTGCCCTAAAAGTGAAAGGTGTTTCTGCCCTTTAGAGCACATGATACTTCACAGAGTAACGATGAAAACCACATGTACTCGGAACAAGAACAACCCTTTGCGTGAAGTGGTGCCCTGTGGGCTGCAGCGCTACCTCGTCCGGGAGATGCTCCCCTCGGCAGCAGGCAGGACATTCCCACCTCTCCATCTCTGGCATTCACTCCATCTTCAGATACAAATGCGAAGATTGAAGCCACTAAATGTCTATTAAGGGGAGCCCACGGCATAACTAGCACTGAAAAGAACAGCTCCTGGAATGCTGCAGCAGGATACGGCTGGGGTTGCAGCACTCCGGGTGCGAGCGCAGCCCGCACGAGAAAGAGTAGCTGCTCTATTCATTACACTGGGGCTGCTCTAACTTGAACTGGTTGGGATGCGGCCAAAACACTCCCAGAGCTGGCATGCTGCAGCCAGGCCTTAAATGCATCTTTGTTGAACATCTTCAGTGGCAGGGCAGACGTTTGCTCCAGCTCAAGGGCGAGCTGGAAGCCTCAGCATAACATGCTCAATACCTTCCTCTCCAGGGCTTTGTGAAGTTAAGTGGCCTGACAAAAACCGTATTTGTGCAGCACTTCTTATGCTGTCCCCTTCCAACATCACTAGCGCTCCCAGCAGCTTCTCATGGAGCAAAAAAGTTGGTCCTCCCTCAAGACTGGGGACATCAAGCCTGCAGCATTGATTAATTAATGTATTGATCTATACCAATACATCCTACATGCACAACGGGGTAGCTAGCTCGTTACCTGCAGCAGTGAAAATCACACAGCATAGTTAGAGAGGGCCTTGTGGCCCTGCTGCTGAGGCATGGAAGTTTGGCCCTGAGTAAGAAAGCACCTTAGTCAAAATCAGAAGCATTTTACAAGCAGTGAGGCACCAAGGAGCTCACAGCAAGGCAGGCAACAGGCAGCTGACAGGAGGGATTAGTGATGGATGCTCCGTGCGGAGAAAGCAAATGCGAGCCCGTCTCCCAAGCCTTTCTTTGAGCCAGGGAAAACAAAACAGTTTGAGAGTCACAAATCAAAATCAGATTTCGGAACAAGATAAGTGAAACTTACTGCTAGGGCACCTCTAGAAAATTGTGATTTCTGCAGTTAAGGTAAACGCTAAATCCTTTCAACACGCTCTTTCTCTAAAATTGCATCTTGGATTACACTGAAAAACATTTGTTGTTAAGTCCTATGTTTTTACCCTCTTAATACATTCAATGGCATCTTTTGCAGGAATACTGCTGGAAAAAAACATCATCTTTTTCAGCAGAGGCAGGAAGGAAGCCAGAAGGTCATTTCCCTCCTCACCTTCCCTGCTCCCCTCTCCCCTGCACTACATACAGTGGTTTCCCCTCCATTCTTCTGATGTGATCACAAACTGCCTCAAACCTTTTGCTTTGTAAGAACAAAGCCCCATCAGACTGACCGACATTCCTGGATCCTAATTCTTCTCACTTGCATGGAGCCTCTGCCCTTCTCACCTTCCACTCTCCTGCCTTTTTTCCTTAACCGCCACCTGGTATTTACTTCCAGGGCATAGTGGGATGGGTGGAGGGAAATGAACCGCGCTTTGGAAGGGCTGCCCATTGTCCAAGGCTAGGACAACACTCTCCTTCATCCTTCCACATGGAAGGTCTCAGGCAGATCAGCACGGAATACCAGCAAGCAACAAAAAAGGGTGAGGAGCCAAAAATCACAGACTTCTGGAGGGATTTCTGTGTTCCTGCTCACAACAGCAAAGTTCATCCTGAGGTTTTTAAAAAAAACTGAGTGTATTTAACAAACTATGTTGATAAAATCTTTCATCCTTTCCAATGGCTCATGAATTTTGCTTCTCCCACCCCACATCTTTTTTTTAAAATTATTTTTATTTTTAAATAACCTGTATGTACTTTCCTTCCTGACAGTATTAGCCAATCTCAAAGTCAGTCACAAAACAAGATGATACCATTATGTTTGCAGATGGGAACCAAGAAACTGAGCCACAGGAACGTGAGCTGGACTGAAGGTCGGAGCTGGCTGGGGCAAGGACCAGACCAGCTCCTGCTCCTCCAGAGCTCGGTACAGGGCCACAGCTGGCACCTCTCACTCCTTCTCAGTCTCTAGGTGAAATCAACTGTTCTCAAATCAGATTTAACCAAGTATTTAATATGTGCAAAATGTCATATTTACAATTTTTTTTTGATAGAGCAGTAGAAGAAAACGCCATTCAGGTACATAAATGCAACTCATTGTCTTCTCTGATTTTAGACAGAAAACGAAAACCAATTTCTGTACACTCCAGCAAGGACATTAATAAGGCATAACATGTGCAGCGAGACACTAATTTCAGACAAAGGGAGCCATGTAGGGGACGATAGCTACTTGTTCCCTACCGAATTTCTGGTCGAACCTCCACGCTGGGACGTGTGCGTTGTGCTTGAGGTTGCTGTTGGCGGGCAGAGGCACCGTCACGTAGATGGGGCCGTTCACGGGCACGGGGCTCCCGTCGCTGGCGAGCAGGTGGACGCTGACGGCCGTGACCGGCGTGAGGTCGTACCTCGTGCTGTTACCTGTGGCGAGAGAAGGAACGAACATGAGGGCCATGCAGCTTCCCCAACATTTAGGGCATGCCCAGCAGGTTCAGCACCTGGTATTGGATGGATATATTTCTTAAAGGAAGATGATATTTGGGAGGGGGTATGGGAATCTTTAGATACAGTTTATAAACAAGAAGGCCTGGAGCACAAAGCCATAGGGATCGAGCTCTGAATGGAAGAGGTATCGACTGCCTGGAAAGCACCTTCCCATCCAAGACTGGCAATTTTTGAGCTACTAGAACATTTTTGAGAGGCGCTATAATAAAGACGCTGCAAACGAGGGATGTTAATTCAGTATAATTGTACAGGTTCAGCTCTGACCCAGGCTTTTGGCAGACGTCAAGGGAAGCGTCGCTTTACTGAAGCCGGCAGCCCGAGGAGGATGAAAGGGCAGACCCCAGCACAAACCCTCTGCTTTGATCCTCTCTGAGCTGTGGGGCTGCAGCACAGCTTCCGGGGGATAAAAGTGCTCAGAAAAGAGGCACTCTGAAGATGGCCATATAGAAAAGCCACAGAGGTGACAGGGAAAGAAAATAAAAAGAATCAGAGAGATAAGGCTTGGGAATTCAGCTAGGCAGGAGGGGAAGGCTGCCAGGCCACCCAGGCATTTATATTACCAGCCACTGGTAATATGTGGTGCAAGATACCATCCCTTTACAGCCTTGGGACATAAAGCAGAGAGAAAGAAGCGAGTTGTGAGGAAAAGGCTGTTCCTTTATTCGTGTTTGTCCACAGCCAGTGCACTGATATCTATACTGTGTGTGTGTGTGTGTGTGTCTATATCTATCTGTAATTGCTGTCAGATTGACACTTGGTCCTAAGTTCATTTCACACCAACCATCATGCAAGTGCACAGCAGATCTGGCTTCCAATCTCCAATGATCTGAACTATATGAAAACTTGTGACCTACCACAGTAAGGCCAAATGTGCCATTATTAATCTCCTAAAACAGCTATTCTGCGATGAAGCTAAATTCAGTGATGACAGGTATCCCAGCACTGCAAGATTTCTGTCATGTGCATTCAATACAGAAGGGAGAGATTTGACTATGTTTTTATTTGGGGAGAAGGTATTTTATTTACAGTGAGGTTACTCTGAATGGCAATTATGTTTATGATAAGACAAATAAACAGCATTTAATTTAAAATGACAATATATACCACTGATATTAGCACAGAATGAAACACCAAACAACTTTCCCTGAGGCTGATGTCAGAGAAATAAATTCCTGTTGCTGAACTATAGCATAACCTGGTCCGGTCTTGGCATACGCAATTTCAAAATGTATAACATAAATGTTTCTGGAATCTAAAATCAATAACTCAAACTAAATTGTGTTTTATATTTTAATTGCTTTTTTGGAATTTTAAATTTTGCTGTCTTTAGTGTCTTGACAAGACATATCTACCTTGTATCTGCAAACAGATGTTTTCAACCCACAGAAAGATACTCTGTTGATGAATTTTTATTTATTCATTTATTTTGCTTAAGGAACACTGAAACTCCACTCAGTAGTTGGTTGAGTTAAGTTATATTAGAATATAAATAAGTGAGAAAATCTTTTAAGGTGCTACCTGGAGAGTAGAAAAAGGCTCATTAGAGATTTCTCCTTTCTTTTTGTAACTTTTCTCCTTTTGTTGTGAAGGTAAATTTAAAAATAAAACAATGCTTATGAAACACTCAGATGCTATAAAAACAGTAACCACATGTACAGATTAAATGGGAGTTGACTTCAATAAACGTCAGCTTTCATTTATCACTTGCCATTTTTGACATCTGGTGACCTGTAAAAAGCTCTAGATGTCAGGAAAAAATCTATTCTGACTTAGACTTGACTGTTTTGCAAAGAAGCCACAAAGCCACCAGGTGTAAGGACTATTCGTGAGCTTAGTCCATCACTGCAGACCACGGAAGCTTTGCTTAGGCTGGTGAGAGGGGTAAGATTGTGTGAAACCATCCCAGTGTCATGAACTGCCATCAGGGCCCAGTGCTGTGCAAACAGCAGCTGGCTGCCACGACGCAGCCTTATCCCTATTTCTGCTTCCTGCCTGGAATTTTCAGGCTGGGTACAGGCTGATTTCTGCACTGAATTTTCACTGCGCTGTATCACCACTTCAACACCCAGCTGGAATTATGAGAAAACATCTTTTTCCTCTCAACTCAAAGAGAATAGATTTTAGTTAAAACAACTATAAAGTCAATCTAGATAAATACTAGGCACAAAACTGAGGATATTTAAAAAAACCGGTGATGAAGGTGGGACCTGCTCCAAATGTCTGCAGAATTGCAAATGAATAGAAGTACAACTGAGAAAAAATAGGTAGCATTCACAAACAGCCTGTATTTTCCTAGACAAATTAATCCTAAGTTGTTTAAAAATTCTAGAATTCGGACGTGCTGTTTTCCTTCTTTTCTTGAGAATGGAAATTTTTTAAAATCCCCAGTAGGTGTTGTATCTCCCCTCACAAGGTTTTTCAGGTGAAATCTTTGCCAAGTCACTTAGAGATGGAGAAGATGGGAAGGTCGACCCGAGTTTAGGAATGCAACGTTTCCACACCAGGACTAACTTCTACAGAAACCAGGAGATCATGACTACACCGTAGTCCGTGTAGGAATACACTGCATTCACAAGCTATATTGTACTGTACTGAGTACAGCAGGATACAAGGCTCACTCTTAGTCTCTTAACCCTACTTTTTTCCAGGTTGTTTTGGTCTTTTGTGTCAATAAATGTTAAATCCAGCCCCACTTGGCTCGAGCTCCCATCCCAGCCTGCGGATAGCAGAGATCAAAAGATCCAGGGGGCTCCGCTGCTTGGGAGGAGGCGGAGGGGCCAAGCAGCAGGAGATGAAGGGCCAGTTGTGTAACTCACAGGAAAGGGGCAGTCATTCAAAATCTGGGATCTTTTTGACTAATTAAGTCAAGGAAGGATGGAACTGGGCAGCAGAGCACTGAGGAAGGGACTGGGAGAGAGGAACATCCCTGTTACGTTCAGCAGGTTTGGGGAGGAAGGGAAGTAGCTGAGGAAGCAGATGGAGAGAGGAGTGAGGTCCAGTATGTTCCTTTGTTTTATAAAGGATAAGAGACTGTACATCATGTTTGAGTATAAGCAGCCAGAGAAAAGCGGAGGGCAGGAGTAAGGAAGGGATATGCACTTCTGATTGCCACAAAAACATGATGACACTCCGATTTAGGAAGGAAAAGAGGAAGTTTATTTGCCAGCTGTAGCTGAGGTTCAGCTGTCCAGCTCACTCCCACTCTTTACACACATGCCCCGCTCTTCAGCATCACCAGGCCAACCCACCAGAAGCCAAGGCAGCCCCAGAAGCACAGGGGGGTCTGCAACCTGGTAGGCAGCCATTCACCCCGGGCCAGCAGCCCCAAGCAGCCAGGTCTGGATGGGAAACTAGCCTCTCATGAGCAAGGCTTTGCTGATCACCCTTCTGCATCCCCCCACAAGCCCACTGCCTGCTTCCCGTCCCAGTTTGAACACAGAAAACACATTATTCTTCTCCTTTCTGCAGCAGCATTTTCACCACTTGAAGATGGTTACGCCCAATTCTTCCACTTTTCTCTAGCCCACCCTACATCAGTTATCTCAATAAAGATTAAATGAGAAGTAACAGGCAGTGGCGGTCATGAAAACGTATTGAAGCTCTGAGTTCACTACTTGTTGCCTTTCTACTACATATTTCATTTTCCCCTCTTTGGTGCTGAATGAACTTGTGCATCTTTGATGAAGCTAGATCCAAAAGAACAATGCATTTAAAAAAGCCATTGACACAACTCCGCTGAAACAGCAGAATAACAGAGCACTAAATCCTTAATATAGGGGCATTTTATTTACTTTTAGGAGGAAGAAGCCTCCACAATTTTATGGTTTTCTGAAGTTAAAACTCTTTCCTTCTTTCACACAAATCTCTGCTTTTAATGAAACATAAAGAAAGGAAAAGATGACACATTTGGAGATTTAGCTTTAAACTGCAGGTGTAGCGTATTTTTCTCTTCTCCCAAGGCCAGGGAGTCTCCAACTTTTTCTATTCAACGGCTTCATTTCAGGCATGGAGGACCTTGCTACCTGTGCTAACTTAAACACTGATTTCTACAATTAAGATTATCAGCAAAAGAACCAGACAAAGGGCTCTAATGCCACAAAAAAAATTGTTAAGTCAAGAAGTGGATGCCCAGACCAATCTGAAATCAAAACCAAAACAAAAACAGCCTTACCTGTTCCATTTCCATCTAATCCCTGCAAATAAGGAAAACTGTCCACTTCCCAGGGCGAACTGGCTGCTGTTAGATAGGCTGTCAAATCACTGTAGCTCGTGTTCTCTGGTAATTTCACAGATCTTCTCTGAAAGTGAACTTGTGGCTGAGTCCGTGCCCCTAAACAAATTAAAAGTGACTTTATATCCAGGGAAGATAGAATATTTAGGAGTGCATTTGTAGTTTTTTCCATTACAAATTAAAATAGCTTGAGATG
Organism: Nothura maculosa; assembly: GCA_032353885.1. Taxonomy (NCBI): domain Eukaryota; kingdom Metazoa; phylum Chordata; class Aves; order Tinamiformes; family Tinamidae; genus Nothura; species Nothura maculosa. Next base: position 1,198,239 of record JAUBOD010000469.1, on the reverse strand, counting down.
GACAGAGACATCAGAAAACTACAACAAAAGTGGAGGAAGTGCATTTTTAAAAGATATATTTTGCAATTGCTATTATTTTTCCACAGACTAAGACTTTTAAGGCATCTAATGTCATAAATTTTCTGACTATGCTATTCCTAAGATCACTTCAAAATTCACACAACCTTCTTTTAATGAATATCACTGAAACCAGAAATGAATTCAGAGGTAATTTTCGTGAAAGCTTAAAAAAAATGTTTAATGTCACTGCTGAAATTTTGCTTCCTTTGGAATAAGTATATGACTAGTGTTTACACTCTTTAAAATGCCATGCTTTAGGAGACTGTGGTGTAAATTAACTTGTGTAATATCATTTTTCACAAAGCTCTGGCCACATTACTATCTCTAGCACTGAGATAACACTCAGTGAAAACACCATATAAAATGATTCCCTTGTCAGAGGTGGGATGAAAATAGTTTCCACATTTTCCCACACACCGAGCACGTCTTTTAAGTAGAACCAGATTACTTGGTCTGCAAAACTTCTCTGCTCTTCTCTGCCTCATGTAGTTTTGTCATTTTTCAAGATCAAGACCAAGGATCTTTAGTGCAACATGATTTAAGACAGTTCCATGTCCTGCTTCATTTCATGTCCCATCCAGATCCCAGGTTTATAAAGTCCATAGTCCTTTTCATTGGCTCCTCAGCCTTAGCAGAGTTTGGCATCACCTCGCAAGGCTCCATCTGCAAGTCTGTGTGTACAACATGCAAAACGCATCTTAACCCAAGAGCTCTTGTGTTCTCCAGAGCTCATGTGGAATCCCCCTCGAGCGCTCCCCACGCAGCCCAAAACCAAGAGGCAAACAGTCTTGTTGTGAACTCCTACTTGACTACGTGCTTCAAAGATGTCAACTCAGAACAATTTTGCTTCTTTTCCCCCATTAGTCTGACGCAGGAGTTTTATGTTACATGCAGCTTGGCTGACAAAAAGATTAAAGAGCCTGACTCAGAACTGCTAAATGCTACAACTGCCAATGTCACTAACCAGGAGAAGGAAATCTTTTGAATTACCTTCTAGCAAGAACTCTAATTATGGGAAAATATGAAATTCCATACAAGCACACAAAAAAATATATCAGCCAAAAAGAACTGTTATGCAGGCAAACAAGCATTTACAAAAAGCTGATCATTAATTGTTTAGTTGTCATTTCTTTAGTAACTTTGCAAGGAATAGCAGCAAAACCATTTTTCCTTTTTAATCTCTGAAATATTGAAGTATTTACACTAGAATCTCAAAACTAGCAGTATTCCTAAATGCTGAAGATAGTCATTAAATAATACACATTGCAAACAGGAAAGAATCTCTTAGCCAGTTTCTAGGCTTAAATGGAAAATAACATAAAAGACTAAATAAATTGACTGCAGTGAACTCAGGGGAAGACTTATCTCCCTAGCGCTTCGCAGCATCCTAATGGTTTGCGGTACCTGTGGGACAGATCTGCTCCAACACTCAGGAGCTGCTGCCTGTACTGCTCTGTGCACTATCCACATGCACGAGCATCCACAGCCACAAAAACAACAACAACAAAAGAGTATTAGGATTATCACTAACAGCTCAATGCAAAATTAGAGGATTTTCCACTGTCAAAAAATCTGATTAAGATGAATTATTCAAGTTGCCAAGAACTGATATTGTATTTCTGAAGATCCAAGTAATTAAGAATTAAAACCAAAAAAACTGTTGTTGAGCCTGTTAGCAGAGTCATTTATTGGGAGGTTCTGGAGCTTCTTTTCAGAAAAGATGACTATTTTGTAGCACTCAGGATTGCTACGAGCTGCTAACTGATGTCTGAACGCAAACCTCCATTTCTGAGGCACTGCAGGCATCACCAAGTGCTCTTAGGGCTAAACTTGGAGCTGAGAGGGGACCAGCACTGCAACAGGTTGCAATGTTCATTTTATGGCACTAGTCATTCAGAAACAATTGCCTGTGTAAAAAGGAAGCTTATAATCACTGGCTGTAACCAAGCAGCAACTCTGTGCACATATAAAGTCCTCCCATACAATAATTTAGTCTGCAGAATAACTAGTGAGTTCACATGCTGGATAACCAACCTCCTTCATACAGAAACTTCCTGAAGAATCCGGGTTCTTTGTCTGTGGCCCTGGACCTCAAGGAAGCCACTTAACCTCTCTCCCTGAACCAGGAATAGCAGCATTTGCCCATCACTGCCTGGCAAATGCTTAGTTCATTAGGATGAGTTTGTAAATCTGGGTAGTAAGTAAAGGCTGTGAAAGGGAATCTATCCCAGTAAAGACAGGGGGATACTCACACTGGGCTCTGCAAGGAAATGTCCCTTTCCTCCCTCCCTCCTTGTGTTGCTGGTGGCTGGAAAATCCAGCAAAGAGAGTTGCCTGAAATCTGCCATTCACTGTCACTCTCAGCTCCTTGGCCAGCTCTCACCAAACCCCTCAAGGACTTGAAGGGCAGGACATGGGAAGCTACTGGCGAGGGCACCGATCCGCACGGCCTTGCTGGGAGCCCACCCAGGCGCTGCTCCAGCAGAGCTCGCAGGGCACTTTGGGGCCTACATTTGGGAGTGGCCTCACTGTGAGAACCACAAGTGGTAAAATAGAAAGATTTGTTCCAACCAGAGTCTTACAAGACAGGATTTTTCAACAAGTCAACATTTACTAAGGGGAGGATTATTATTGCCTTTATTACTCAAGATACCTAGCTGTGACTTACAGAGGTAAATCAGACGCCCAGTACATTCAAGTTTAAAAGTGTCATGCCAGTCCTTGTGTCCACCAGACAGGAGGCACAAGGGGAAGGACTTCTAGACACCTATTACAACATCTTTAAGCAACTTCCTGCCAACAAACCAACCATGATTCCATGGAAATGCTGTCCTTCCCAGCTAGCTGGTGCTCAACCATCTCCGAAGTGCCTCTGAGCAGATATTGTAGGTGTGCCCTGGGGAGCTATGCTGTGGTCTGAGCCTCAATCTATGCTAAGTAATGACCGAAGCATCATCAGCCCCTGCTCTGATGGCTCCTATGTAAGAGATAGGTAGAGCATTTCCACACAGCTCCTCTCCTCTGGATGCTGGGCTTCTCCTCGTGCTGGGGTTACATAACCTGGGCAGCTCCGTGTCTGGCAGGCTCCTACCCCTGCAATTACTGTCAGAACACAGCAAGCAGCTTGGGATCCCATCACAGAAATGAAGTTGGCTGCATCAATTCAGGCAAACCTCTCAATTGCATAATAAGTTGCTTGCCTGATTAGTTATTCAAAGAGAACTGGTAACTAACTGTACAAGGCAGGTCTTTCTTTTCCCTTGATTGGTGCTTTAAACAGCAGTGTTCCCAGTCTGTTCCTACTATAATGAGTTCTGTTCTGTTCTCATTTCTCCTCTATGGTAACTCCTGATCATCTCTTCTGAAGCAGCTCAGAGCTACTGGGAAATAAATTGGACAAATAACAGAAAGAAAAACTAGGTCACGAGGATTCTGGATCAGGCTTAGAGAGGTCCCATTCAAACATGGTACAACATTGAGGCTGTCTTTCATTTAGGTATCATCATAACAGAATTCCCAGGAAAAGGAATATGGGCTGGTCCCATAAAGTAGTTTTTACTGTACAAAAATGAGTGTTTGAATAAGTTACAATTTTTAGAATACTTTGGGTAACATTTCTCCCTTTTTTTCGCTTCTCTGCTATGCCAGCATGGGGGCAGAATTTGTCACATTATTCTAATTTTAAAATATTGGCAACATACTGAAACTTCCTGAAGGGGACAGTAATATATCCATAACACACACAGTTGTTAAATGTTCCTCTAGCCCTTTAGTGTTCCCTAATTTTGAAGAAAGGAAGTTATAAAAATGAAAAGATTTTTCTTTTGCAGGGAATTGCATAATATGAGCACATTTGGAAGGATTATTTAATACAGCAGGATAGCAGGATACTGTTGATAAACAATGTTTCATGTTTTGCTGACTGGAATCCCTTGTGGTTTAACGTACTCCATAGTCCACCTAATTTGCCCCATTAGATCATGTCAGCTCTCATGCTGCAGAATATATGTACCCCAGCTGTGTTGTTATGTAGCTCCTTCGGAGTGTTCCAGCAGCTACATAATTTGTTTAGTGCTTTCAGCTTCAGTCATATCTAGTGCTCTCATTAATGAAAAGCCTATTGTGTCTGGATGGATTCTAACCATAATAAAGGATGCTATTATATTCTGTCAGATAAAACAAGGTTACCTTAAAGCATTACTGAAAGTAGTAGCCTCCTGTTTATTGCATCTCTGCTAGAGTTCAGGATGATGGTATTGATACTGCATGTGAAAAGCTAATACACAGGTTATGAGTAATAGGAATGGTAAGAGGAAGGAAGGCCCCTTGTTAGGGGTTATCAAGGTATCTTTAAGACCTTCTGTTCTTTTGTTAACAGACTTACCTCAGTGTATCACATCAGTTGGATTAAGTATCACTCAGATACCTAGATAAACTTCTAACCTTCTGCTGTGTGATTCAGGAAACAGTCACTGTTCATCTGTCTGACACTGATGCTGCTTTTGCTTTTGTGTTTGGCCTTATGAAAAGGGGCTCCAAACTTTATTCTTTTCGTACAGTGGGTTTCATAATATGTGGGTTTGCAGGTGATCTGCTAAGGGCTCCACAGGAAGTAATGACATAAAGCCCATTTATATATGTTATCCAGCAATGCATATATGAGAAATTTTCAAAGTGTCTATGCTTTTTTAAAACATTCACAGTAGGAAGCAAGAAACAATTTAAATCAATTTAAAGTCTTACAGTATAACACCACCAGCAAATATGTGCTGGAAGGATGGTTAGATGAGGCTAGATGAAGAAACATCTAATAGATAATGAAAGAAAATTAATCTCTTGCTCTCAAGTGCCGCACTGAAGTTCAAACTTGTTTATTACTAAGTAACTAAAATTCCCTAGTCACAGATGTTGTGGAAGAATTTTGCTGTTAATCAGTTCAGCAAAACCATCCCACGGAGGAGAGGTCTGGCCTTACATCCCTCAGTGAACTCACAGGAATCTCACCGGGAAACCTGGTCTCGTCTGCTGGTAGAGTTCACAAAGGACTACACTGTCAGATTTTTTAAGTGCCATTTAAATTTCAATTCCAACTTCCATAAATCAGCATACCTTGAAATCCTGAGACTATCTGGACTACATCATCATAGACCATTAGAGTAGCTGAGCGTTCAGGAAGAAGGCCAAGACTCAGTGAGGAGAACACTGTAGGAGAGAAGTAGTTTAAGTGCCATATATTTGAATTCTTATAAAACAACAGAATTTATTTTCTTCCATTATTCTTTCAGCAACAGACAACCAAAACTATTAAGACTGTATTGTATACATGAGAGAAACAAAGTGCATTTTCCAAACCAAGTTATTTAATTATCAGAGTACTTTCTATTGATCTAAACAACATATTCCACACTTTGACACCGGACAAAGTCCTGCATTTGAATTTAAAGGGCAGAAGAGTGCAGTGGAAAGCAGAGTTTGGGGTTATGACTCCATACTCAGCAAATGTCTTGTCATTACATAAAGATGAATGAAATATTAACCTAGTTTGAATTTTTTTAGGAGGTAAGGGGGGGGAGGGCAGGTGAAAAAAAATCTTACTGCAGGAATATTTTAAGACAGGTTAACTTTTAAAAATTCAGAGGTACTTACATAAAAAGACATATAAAAAAACAAAGTATGATGAATAAGTCTGAATAATCTGCTTTAAAATACAGCATGTCTTTACCAAGTCCCCACCTACACTACAGAATATAGCAGAATTATTGTCATCCCTCCTACCACTGGTAAAAAGGGGAAAGATAATGAGTATTTGCTGCAGAGTGGACTTGAGGACCTCCCCTGTCCTGGGACACAGACCCTCCTCAGAGGGCGGGTGTGGGAGGGTGTTTGGAGAGAGAAAAACACAACACGTTGTCATGCCAAGTATTTTATATCCAGGAGAGCAGCTACGGAAGCAGCCACGGAGCACGACTGGTTGCTACACTCAGGGAAACCCCGAGAGCTGCCTCCACTCCCAGTAAGGCTTCCAGAGACAGCAGGAGAGAAATTCCAACATATTATTTAAATTAAAATATATTATTTGATCCAAGAGACCATGA
>JAUBOD010000469.1:1156089-1177923 GCA_032353885.1 Nothura maculosa | reverse complement strand
CAGTTTGAAAAATATGCAAAAGGCCCTCATCTTCCATTATGAAAATTAACAGCTTTGGAAAATCTATAAATATCTTACTTTAGCAATATTAGTTGGCATCCAGTGTCATTTCATGTTAAATGCTATTTTATTTGACATCCACTTATGTGAACTATTTCAAAGTTCAGATAATATCTATGTGCTCTTGATTTGTGAAATGAGCTCTGCACAATAGAAAAATGGTGTTTTTTCTGCTTTGGTGAACATTTGTTCCACATCAAAATTATTTCTCACTTTTCTCCTTCTTTATATTAAGCTCTAGTGAAAAGATGAAAGTACAGATCCCAAAATATGTGTATCTATACACACTTGCAACCTAGAACCATTAGTTTTACAGGAATGTGGACATATTTATTTCAACCACTGGTTTAATAACCCAAATGGTCAGTAATTCTCTTGAGGTTACAAAATTCCTTAAGAAAACAGCAAAAACAACCAGTGACTGCTGTCAGGCCAGCTGGGGCTCCCAGGCTGTGACCATATGAGCAGAGAGGAGCCTTCCAGGCACTGGACACATCAGTGCTGGGCAAAATCCAAACTGCCTTTTGTGACAATGAAAAACAGCCTATCTGCAAACTCAAATTTCTTCCAGAAGTGGCTGAGTTGTGTTAATGCACAGACACTTCATGGGGGCACAGATTTCAAGGTGAGCACCGGACCACTCATTCACAGATTGACCCACTCGAGTGTAGTGAAATAAGTACTAAGAAATTAAATAAAAAGAAAGAAATTGAAATGCTAAAAGCCATTAATAGGTAATACAAATGAAATGCTCTGTAATATTTGAACCTTAAGTTCCTCTTCTGGCTAAATATGAAATAAATATTAAAACTGGGCTGAAATAATTTTGTAATGGACCAAAAAACTACTGGGATCACAAGCAACTCCTGCTATGCAGGATGATCCCTCAGCAAAGTGCAGACTTTCCTGCTCTACTCATTTAAAACGTGGCAGTTTCTTCCACAACCTGCAGTATTGAAGCCAAGCAAAATACATTTTGTATTCTTTTACATGGAGATGCTTACCTACAAAACATTGCTGTCTGCTTTGCGGGCTGCTTCTGAGCTTCATTTTGTTCCTGCCATGTTAAGACTATATTTAGGTGGGTGGAATTTTTTAATCTCTTTTCAACTAGACATCTCAGTGAACACATTTCTGGAGTCACTGCTCCAGTTTTTTTAGAAGAAAAGGCTTTTACAAGATCAAATATGTACCCTAAAGCACAGCAAGTAGGGTTTCTCAATTCATTCCTAAGGGATGGCATGCGGGATGTGCAGTTTGAGCGGTGGCTCTCCAGGACAGGAGCTACTTTCATGCCCTGCCTACCCTCTTCCGCAAATTACAGGGGTTTCCTGACAAAGTGCAAACAAATCGAGGGACTATCCGCTCCACCAGCCATAACAAGACCTAGATGCTGCAGCCATGGCCTTGGCCTCAACAGCTCTCTCACCCTGGCTGCCTAGGGAACAGTCTGTGGGAAGCAGAGGTGCTTCCAGCGGGAACATGCTCCCTCGGGTCAGAGCCTCTCTCCAAGATTCCCACCCAGGGATCCTGGTTTGGGTTATTTTTCATCCTTGTGCTAAGCTTTCATTTGGCTTGCAACAAACTGCCTCTTTAGCTTGATGAGCGACTGCTGAAATAACCTAGACAAGACACATTTAGTAGCTCAGCTATAAATGTTCAGAGAGCTGCCTGCCAGACACCTTGCTTCATATTTAGGTACCTTCGCCCTGCCATCCTCCCACACTCCAACTCCATCCTATACTAATACATCTTATTTAAAGTGGAAAAGAAGAGAAAGCTCAGCTGGAAATAAATTCAATCAAGAGATTATATTTAACCTGAAGTAACTGCACTTACAATAAGCCTTGACAGCAGGGCAATATACCTTGTTTAAACTTCATTTATTTGCATAAATAGTGATTACAGTAAATTATAGCAAACATGCTTAAATAGCAGCCCTGCCACAGTTCATCCAAAAAAAAAAAAAAGACACTTCACTTTTGTCTCTTTTTGCAAAAGCCTAAGAAAATCCATCCCACGTGTCACATGAGGCTGCAGCAGTCTGCAGAGAAAAATACATTTTCTTCAGAAGTTTATCTCACATTCTGCATAGAAATTTGAATTTTTTTTTTTAGATTAAGACTGCTCATTTTTTCAATGGATTCATTGCATTTGCTGCTACTTGCACTCCTGAAAGGTGTTTAAAACCAAAGGAAATTTTTTAAGATAATAGCTGTGGATTTGCTCCTTGGTTTGGGGATTCTTAAGAAGCAGATACTAAAAACTCTACAGGGAAGAACAAGCTCTAGGAAGAAGAATTATGCAGTAACAGAAGATGAAAATAAAACAAAGATAAGGCAAGAACAAGCATTCATCAGATTTAAAAGATAAATTAAAACCAACTAAAAGTTTATTCTAACGATTCATTAACTTGCATGGGAAGTACACCCTGTTTAGCATCCACAAGGACTTTCAACTCCTATTAAATAAAAAAGCCAACAAGGGTGAATGCATTCTGGCGAAAAGAAAGGCCTTTGGGCAGAATCGGTGCGGAAACCTCGCTTCAGCAACAAAGGCAGCGACAACGAGCACAGCTGGGAGCCAACCTGGTCACCTGCCATGTCTGTCAACCTGAGTAAGATGGGATGGGACAAGGAGACACCAAAGGTGAGTCTTCTCCATCCATGACTACAAAAACAAGTGTGGAGAGTGGAGAAGTGCTTACTGTAAGTTACTGTGATGCAATCCCTTCATCTTGCTGGTATATTAAAAAATACTCAGGGGTCTTCTTTCTAAAATTTGGCATCACCTACAAACTTAACGGACTCCATGGAAGACTTGCTCCTCATCCAGGCACACATCCCACCAGCACCTTGGGCCACCACAGCTTGGCCTTCCGGCTCCCATTTCCCCTGAGACCATTTGCTCCACTTTATCCACCACAGCACCTGGCTGTGATCTATGTGCACATATGCGGTCTGTGAATGGAAAACATCATCTACCTCTGGATATGGGAGGATTTCAGGCTGGTATTTCTGATTTGTGCAGGACTAAGTTCCTGTGCCCCATGACACAGAAGTCCAGAAGGGCCACGTGCTGCAATGCTGTCGCCAGCACAAGTAAAGAGGGGCCATCTTAGCTGCGTGCCCAGCAATGCTGCCGTGGCGCTGCTCACTGCTTTCTGGCCTCCTGCTGCTCTTGGGGATGGCAGTTAGGTAGCAAGAACTGGGGGGAAACAGGAAGAAGAAAAAAAAATAAAAACAAAATCGAAATCAAGGTTCTGCCTGTGCCCTCCCCAGCGAGGACAGGCTGGGGCAGACACAGCAATGGTTTCCACCGCATGGGGAGGGGGCGACGTCAGGGCCCTGCCTCATGGGCGATGGAGCCGCCTCGCACAGGCCTCGAAGCCACAGCAGGGCCCGGGCTCAGGGGCTGGGCGGGAAGTTCAGCAGCGTGTCCTGAGGGATCCCGAGGCGCGGAAACAGCAACTCCAGACTGCTGCTGCTGCTTCTGCTGCCGTGTCACCCAGGAAGATCTCTTGGCTCTCAGGGCTGCACACACTCCAACAGATCCCAGTCCTGTGCTGGAAGGTGATCTCGAAGCATGCCGGCCCCTCTGGCTCCAGGAACCTGCTTTCCGCATGGTAGATTTGGGAATAGCTGCAGCCCTGAGTCCTGCCCCAGCCAGGCCTGGAGGGCCCCTGGCTCCAGCACAACTCGTGTGAGGCTGCTCTGCATCGAGGAAATCTGCTGCCGTTCTTAAGAGAAAACCAGAGCAAGCTGTGAGGAGAAAGACACCCAGTGCTCCAAAACAGCTCTTGCAAAAGTTTAAGCCCTAAGTTTAATATCTAAGCAAGTGCTAGATGGTGATCTGTGCATCACTTCATAGGGAAAAAAAAAAATGAACAGTGCAAGATCGCCACTTGCACTGAAGAATGTGGCAGAGGACATCTATAAATCTTCGAAGCATATAAAACCTTATAGAAATATCATGCTTAAATACAAAACATGCATCTTAGCTGTTTTTTGTGTCCTTAATTCTAAAGAACTTCATTTTGGTATAGAGATATAGGTGAGTTTTTACAGTCTTAAAAATAGATATGATGAATGTTATTAGTTTAATTATGTTCCCCATGGCCACCAAAATATTCACTAGCTTTTACACAGGAATTTTCTACTAAAAAGTTATATTCAAAATGTTTACTGTTTCTGCAAGAGATGATTCGAAGACTGTATCACTTCCAGGTTAAGTTGCCTTCTGAAATTGAAATCTTTAGCAAGTGAGGAAAATGGAGGATTTCTGAGTAATCTATGTACTACTCCTTGAATCTCAAGGCTGAAGGAGTTCATGCTCCTCTGTCATCAGTACACTTTTGGGAAAAAGCCAAGCAACATTTGGAGTCTAAGATTAGGCTCCTATTTTTGAATACTTTGGCCTGCGTACATCTAATGAGCTAGTTCTGAGTTGTTTAAATATCTAGTACATGAAAATATAATTAATTAATAACAGTAATGCAATTTCACTTTGAAGTGCCAAAGATTATATGTCATTTGAAAAATGTTTACCAAAAAGTTCTTCAGTTCTAAATCCTACTTGTGTCCAGCTGCCAAATTGCTGTAAACAAGAACTCAAAGAGTATTCTTTTAAATATAAGCAAATGAACAACAACATCAAGGTCAAGTACACTAGCAGTGTGAGAAAATTGCCTATTATGCCCAAATCTTACAAACCCATGGTCTTAATTTTCAGTATTTTGGCTTTTGCTTTATTGGGATTTGTGAGATTCAAAAGCACCACTAAGGATCGTTTCTAATAAACAGAGGCCTAATTCAAACCGTATGCTTACTAAAACTTCAAGATTCAATTAACTCATGCTTTTAAATAGGGCATGTATGATCTGTTTATCAGAGAACTTCAAGAAAAAAGAAGACAGAAAAGGGGATTTAAAATTAGTCTTACTTGTATCTAATTTGAAAGCTCTTAACATTCATACTTGCAGTTCAGGTGTAGTAAAACAGGAGTTATTTCTTTGCAGAAGGTAGTCCAAATAAATCAACAAATTTCCCTGCACACAACCTGACATGCACGGGCCATAATTTTGGTAACACAGCTTTAATGGCAGTTTCAGTGTAGGAAAAACAAGTTACGGAATTCCCCTGGTCCGTTTCCTGGCCTGGCTCACAGGGAGTCTGGCAGGATGGGAGTGGGAGAAGCAGCACGAGGTGGGAAGCAGGACACGAGGCCCTGGTGCTCTGCAGTGTGGAGCCGGTCACCACAGAACAGGCTTCGTGCTCCCCAACACTGCCCACGTCAAGGGGCCTGCACATGTTACCCACTGTCCATCACCCACTTCCCCACACTGCTTCTCCAGAGAGGTATTCCAGATCCGACGGTACCGATGGCTAACCAAGGGACTGCAAAGGAATGAGAGTGTCCATGGAGCATCTGCTCCCACTTTTTATATATATGGAGATGGGGGAGAGGAGGAGATATTGATAAGCATTTGATATTTCATGGTGACCACAAAGGTACAGGAAGTTTTCACTTGGCCATTTAAAGCTTCCACAGCCCCTACCTTGTCAGACAGTGAAAGGAGTTAAACAGGTTGCTGGAGTTTTGCAGTGCTCCAAATTCAGTGGCCTCCCAAAAGGGGCGGTTTCCTCTACAGCAGGGGGTTGCTACAGATCCCTTGGGAACAGGGAGGAGAAGGATCAACCCACTCTGGTGGACACAGCCAATCAGCCATGGTTCCTGGGCAAGTGGTAATTTTTAAGGCAGGCAATTTTTAAGAGAAGCCAAGTAATAAAAAAAACCCAACAGAATAAAATGGAACTTTGTAATTTCTATGGCTAAGACATCCTTAAGAGAAGTCTTGGCTCAGAGACATAAAGGACAGGGAGGACGATCTTCCCTGCAGTCAAGTCAAATAACCAGAGTTTCCACTTCACATGTGCTTTGTTTCACGGCTAAAGCACTAGATCATATGGCATTAATACAGAGCTAAGAAATCCAATCTGAAATGCCTTAATCAGATTATGATTTTAGATAAATTTTAGTTCAGCACCAGTCCGTCTGGTAACTATAAATGGCAAGCAAAATCTCTTTAGAGCTGACATTTTGGGTGGCTGGAAGGCTCGCAATTTTGCAGCTCAACACCAAGAATATGCAGCTTGACTTGCCCTTCAGATCTCATATCTTACTCCCTTTCTTTGAAAACCATTGTTCTTGCAAATATCAAATACAACTCTAAAAGTGCAAAAATGTTGCACTGCAGATTGCTGGAGAGATAATGAGGTGTTTTTACATCACACATTTTAGGTTGCAGGAATATTTAAATCCAGTATCTCCAGCAAAGGCCGTCGTTCTTCCTCCACCAAAAATATACAGAACACAGCATCCCCATTTTGGTCATCTGATTTGCAAGTTATTGCCCAAAACAGCTTAAAATATATAAGGAACCACATTCTATATATCTGCAGTAAGATATTTTCAGCAAAATAATACTGCAACTGAGCAAAAAAAAATTTTTTAAGTGTTGTACTGGAACAGTCTCTCCATTTCTCCAAAAAGCATTTGGTAAGGAAAGGGAAAAGGAGACCGATTAACAGAGCAAAATTCTCTTCAGCTGATTTGAATTCAGCTGCATTCATTTATTTAACAGATGTCAAAGGCAGCAAACCATTATTTGTCAGTTTTGAGCAATTTCACATAGCAGTCTTTAACCTCTGGCGCTGTTATCTCCCTTTGCTTTCTGACCACTATAAAGCTGCCAAAAATATAGGGAATCAGCATGTATCAGTTCTGATACCACTACAAGAGTGAAAGCAGGGCATAAAATCACACAGTTTTCCTAGAAAGCTACTTGATACTTAGCAGAATACTGAGGCACTAAAATTAAGTGATATTCTGATTTTCAGATGCTACAATTGCACTTCAAGATGTACTAAATTGCACTAAAGATGCAGTTGCATCTTTAAGTCAGTCTACAAGTGTTGACACAAACAAGTTTATCTATAAAATTGATTCCTGCATTTTATGCATTCTCCTCTTTTATTTACACCTAAACCCCTTCACCGCATTAAAATTTTGCTCATCGAGATCTAAACAGCTCCATATCTTGCAACCATATATTTTTTTGCTGCCGTCCACTGCATTTAAAAGGGAAAGCAAAATTGATGCTGAATGATTTTATATAGCAAGAAACACTCTTCAAATTGTACTGTAATAAATTATCCCTTCCTATACCATCTTAAAAGAGTGATCATGCTGAAAGATGTCCTTTGAGAAAACACTATGAAAGAGCAGTATGGAAAAGACATAACATTAAAGCAGCCTGGAAACTGGTTTAAGAAACAGTCTATTTTACTTCCATGCTTAACAGAATATTATCCTCATCAAACCCTTTCTAACATCACTTGGCTCCCATTTCTCCTTAGATTGCTTTCATTCCTGGTGCTTCTTGAAGCTTTTTCTTTCAATAATGACTGCATTTGCACCTCAATTTCAGTTGACATTTGAGTTAACATGTGCATTAAATGTTAGTTCAAGGTAAAAGTATCTTCCTTAGCAGTCCCTACCTATGGATATAAAGGATGTAACCCCTTAATCACAGCTAGTTCACCCTTTTCCCTGAAAAAAACAACCAAAGAGCAGCAAAAAAGCCAACCAGGAGCAGCAGCCAGAGCCCTAACAGGGCATTAGTTTACCATAGCCTCAGAAACAAAGGATAGTAGTGGGCAAGCTTTCAAAACACAAATTCTTCTACTGTGAGAGTCCTCCTGCTTTCAATCTGTTACAGCTAAAAGCGTGTTCTCATTAAAACCATGTTTTGCACAAACACTGCGAGCAATGAAACGTTCACTTTCAAGTAAAGTTAATATGGCTGCTTACAAGTCAACATGGTACAGCCCAGCAAAAGGGCTATATGGGGATGCAAAAGAAACACCAAGTATCTGCCAAGAATAACATGAATCAAACCCACATTACTTGATGGCGTTTCCAAATACTGCATATATCTTCTACCTTTAACCAACGTGAAGTACCTTAGATCACTACCTTGGTTTTTTTTAAGGCAGATAATTTAAGAATCTGAGTAAATGATCAAAACATTCACAGTTTTGATAAATAAATTTAAAAATCACTGTATGGATGTCTTCATTTAAGCTTTCTGGATCAACTTAGAAAAGGCTTACTAACCACATTAGGCTGGGCTTATAAACTATAGAGGGTTGATGTGACTTCAGACAAGTTATTTTTAGAAGTGGAGAATGCTGCATGAAGAAAGGAAAAGCAAAATTAATCCTTCTTCTTTCAAAAAAGCCTCTAAGGTTGACATGAACATTTTACTGAATGGATTTTTCTTTCTGGGGAAAAAGTCCTGCACTAAAGTACTCTTAACTTCCAATCCCTTTCCCTTCCAGCTGTCTGTGCATTGGGAAGGGGAAAAGGTCAGAGGGAAAGACACACAGAGTTTCCTTCTGGGAGCAGGAATCTCCTCTTGGCATGCACTCCTGGAAAGCAGCAGAGATGCAGCTAAACACATGGCATCAGGCATACAAAAGTTGGAGGACTAATTCCTTTTTTTCCCCATTCTTTTGCTTTCCCATTTTTAAAGTGGCTATATTTTTTTCTCCATAAGGTATCTGTGAGGGTAAATAAATATCCAATTAAAGCAAGTTAGCTTGTAATGTACAATGGGAATCCCATGTTCAGCTGGTTCCGAAGTCCTTCCTGTTGCTTCTGCTCAGTAACAGACATGACCCAATCTGAGACCAGACCCTGGAGAAGGTACAAGACAACATCAAGAGGATTGGCATCAAAGCACCAACCATCAACACAGTATTTTTCTCTAAATTTACTAAAAAAGATCTAGAGGGTCACCAAGTTGCAGGGCCAACAGCTCAGCATTGGTCTTGCTATTTGCTATCCTGCTTGGATGGAAGAAGAAACCTCTGCTAGGGACATTAATCTTCCTGGGTATTCGGGACCATGAGGCTCCTCACAGCAGCCTCATGATGCTACTAAGCGATTCTCCAACCTTACAGGATGTAGGCAACATTATGAGAAGTTTACATCTCGGATTCAGGAATGCTCATTATTACTTTTTCCAAGTCCTGCCTTGCTACTAAAAGGGACAGGGGAGGAACGTAAAGGGAGGAGGAAAATTTATTACAAATGCAGGCTCATAATGACCTTCTTACGGTCTAGATGACTAAGTTTAAACCCTTTTATTCTTTCAGAAGGGGGAAAAGAAAGGTTATTTCCTCTGTCTTCTGAATTCCAACACAAGTCTTAGCAATGTCATTTAGATTAAAAAAAGCAGCAAAGACCCAAGCTCTTCCTGGATTTAAATCAAACTGTTGTCTGTCCTAAAAAGAATGTCCAATTCCGGCACTCTTAAGCACATGTATTACAAAAGAGATAAGATAGTATCTGTAGCCTACCCAGCACAGCTACAAAGGAGCTGAACAGACAGCCAAGAGCAGGCAGGTGAACAGTCATTACAGTTAACTAAACTTCAGTCCTTCCAGCTCATCTTTTTTTATGGTTATCAAAAAAAAAGGTGAAAAGTGCCTGAGAAAGTATTTGATGAAATTAACTTTAATTATATAGATAAAAATGTATCAATGTTCTCACATGTCTGCTGCGTAGGCTCATGCCTCTGTTACGAGTCATGAGAATCTTTTCAATTACTTGAAATATCAATTTTCCATATCCTGCAAGTGCCCTAATTAACATGACAGTGAACATGGAAGTTCAGCAGGTCAGAGAAAGACACAGATCCCAGAGGATCCAGTTCCACCCACGTAATCGGTGAAGGATCACAGCTCCTTCAGCCACAAAACACTTGAAAAAGGCTCTTTCTCAAGGTAAGCGACTGTCCTCGGCACAGGAGAGTCTGAAGTGAAGTTCAGCATAAGCCAATGCCCAGCCTGGTTAAACTTGACAGCAAAAGCTGTACCTAAAAGAGAGCGTGATTTAGCATCAATCTATAAACCACTTTACAACAGATCTCAACTGACCAATTTATAACTGTAAACACATTAACAAAACATGGTATAAAATAAATAGATGACTTAATAAACTCAGTGATTTTTTTTGAAAAATAGAACTGCAGAGTCCACAGCAAAACAAACATCAGTCAGTTCCTGTGTCCTGCTGCAATACCGGGTCCCGTGTCCTTTCACAGACAGCAGCCAGGCACAGAATTGACTAATGCATTGATTTCTGTTTGTACGTTTGAGATGGGGTTTAGCCACACACATCTCGGGTTATGCAGAGCCAGAGGGTACACACAGTCCTCCTGATAGATGCTCCATGACAGAATTCAGTCACTGCTTCGACTAAAGACAAGCAGAGCCAGGAAATGGTATTGAAGAACAGGCCTTCTGGCAGGCGCTTTGTAATGCTAGCAGCAAATACTCCTCTGCAGTGCATGGACTGCTGCATGATGGATAGAGAATGAACAGCAGTGACCCTATAAATGGCATTACATTTTGCTGGGTCCTCACATATTATAATTTGCTAGTTTGGCTCCTGAAATAATTAAACCTACTCACCTGATTAAGCCATTATACAGACACTTCCTAAGTGCTCCTTTATGCTCTTAGAGCTGAATCTGCACTCAGTCCCAAAACACACAATCGTTACCAAGTAATTAACAGTATTTCACTGGGGCTTCTATTTAAATAAATGAGACTTTCTCCGAACAGATGTGTTTTTACCAAACATGCAGACAAGAATGGAAATGGGATTTGCCACACTGGATCAGACCACTAGTGCGTCTAACACAGTATTTGCCTTTGGCATTGGCTTGATCCTGCAGATTTGCAAGAAAGTGGCAAAGAAGGTCTAATTAAAAAAGAAAGTAATTAGATGACACGTATGTATAAAAGCGGGAAGAGAAAAGGCAAAGGAAAAGTAATTTCTTACTATTCTATTTTCATACAATAAGATATGCCCTTTATCAAGGTTTAATTCATTGTTCAAGGGTATAATTCTGCAACTGATGCAAAGAACAAATAAAAACAACGCCAAGATATTCTCATAAGGACCACAAATGGGAACAAACGTATCAATACCACAGATACCGGTATCATGACAGATGGGGCTCCATCTGCCAAGCACTTGCATCAGATAAAGGAGTTCTAAAGAACTGATGGAAAGGAGGGCTCCGGCAGGTGCAAGGAGAGACCTTCCTCCAAGGTGGCTTCCCAAGGTGAGTTCCACTTATTTTTCCTAAGGGACAACTCGGGACACCTGTATTGCCTCCTCTGCAGTTAACTGAACTAAATTCAACAGCTAGCGTGGGAGAAGAAGAGTTCATAAGTCCAACCTGGGGCAGTGGGTGGTGGCGATAGTGTCAGCAGAGTGGGAAAGGGGCAGCCAAGACAGACCCGAGTCAGTGGAGTTTGTGGTTAACAAGAACAAGTTTTTATATATTTATATGCATGTGTGTACTCATCTGAAAGTACATAAAACTAATCTAGAGGTCGATATTGTGACAAAGCACAGATTTCCTTCTTGTGCTTCTTGATAGCTGTGAGATGGCCAGTACTGATTAGTCTGCTCTAAATGAGCGGAGTTACTAAAACGATCAGGAAATATTCCTCCATTTCATCATGATTAAACCCTTCCCAAGCAAAGGATGGCTCAGTCCAGATGTTACTATGTTAAACATTTACCTTTCTCTCAGATAAAGACAACAGCCATTATGATGGGATGTTAAGATCTTGGGGAATACAACGCAGTTCTGAAGCTGCTTGAGAGAAACCAACCTTTTCTATCTAGGAAAATATTAACTTGAAGGCAAATTGCCATGTGCTGTACACAGCACACAGGTGCACTAAGCCAGACACAGATCAGGACACAAAGCACATAGAAGGAAATATGTTCTCTGTCTTCAGCACAATTTCACTTGGGCTCAAAACTGAACGTCCGGTTTCATCAAACCAAACCTAAAACCAGATTATTCTTTTGCTATGAAATAATTAAAATGTTGAATATTATTGAAAGCACTTTATTTGCAGTAAGACTTGGACAAAGTTTTCAACTATGTTGGGCAGTATTGAAGAATGGTCTTCAATAATCAGTACCTTCTTGCAAAACAACCACCCTCTCCCTGCACACAAACACATAGTAGTAGGGAAACAAAAATGACCTGATTGTTACAAACATGCAGGCAAATGGGACTATGTTCACTTTCCGAAAGCACCAGAACCACCTCCACCAAAAAATGCAGAGAAATACATTTAAATGTTAAATGTGGCTGCAAAATCAAGGCCAAGGAGCATGCCAAGCTGCTGGAATTTCCCACAACAAAACGAGCAGCTCGGAGGAAGGCTGTATGAGCTCTTTCTGAGGTCAGACTTTGCTGGAGATGGAAACTAGAAACCTGGGAGCTCCACTGTGAACTTGCCAGTACCCAATTCCATGTGCAGCCCCGGTCCGGAGGGTCCCAGGGTGCCACCGTGCCCAGTAAATGGCACAGGACGACAGAAGCTTCTTGGACCACGTCAGATGCTTCCTCTCAGAAAGAGTCTGAGCTTGTTGGAGCTTGAAAGATTAAAGCAATATACACTTTGCATCAAAAAAGCATTATACACTTCGCCTTAACATCTCTTAAGTACTTAGTTACCCCAGATGCTTGTCATGAGATTAATCTGCAGCTAAATGCTGCCTCAGTGGCCTCTATACTTGCTGCAGCTCTTTGCTCTTGTGCTAGAGTTGAGAACATTTGGGCAGTCTATTTTAAGCTCCAACTTTCGTCACTTTATCTTCCAAGTCTGTAACACTACAGCAGACGGGCTGCTGTTCCAAAAGCAGGTTTTGAAGGACACGACCACCGTTAACGTAAAGCTCCAGCTCACTAGGAAAACATCTGCAGCAGCCTCACCTTTGTGCAGGTAATGCCATTTATTATTAGTCATCTAATTAAAAAAAAAAAATAAAAAGCTGCCTTTTCAAGTTCGATTTGTTTTTCATAGTGCTTTTGGTACTCAGTGGTGGTTTTGTACTAGTGATTAACCTTAAAATAAATAAATAAATACAACTTCACTCTGATCAGCAGAGAAATACAGTTACAGTATTGTTCTTTTCACTCCCTCATCTACATTAATGATTTTCCATGTGCACTGGGAATAAATCTATGCTTGTACTCATCACAGCAAGAATTCCCTTTCAGTAAAAAGGGACAAAAATGACTTCTGTTTAAAAGTAAGAGGAATAGAGGAATCTGTACAGAAATCAGCAAGGAATACTAGCATACAAGCCTTAATACACTGGAATAAAAACACAAAAGGAAGTGTAATCCTCGAGACATCAGAGGCCTTTTTTCAGCTTTGTGTGTTGATGGTGTCTTTTATTTAAATAGTGAAAAATCACAGACCAATTTTTGGACTTTTTTTTTCCATTTTAAACAGTATCCTACTTAACATAAATCAAAGAAAGAACACATTTTAGCTGGACCTTCCTTGTCCTTGTGTGTTTTCATGTTTCCATTTCTTCTATTTATTTTTAGCAAGGATATTTTAAGTCAGTTCAGTGGGACCTATAAGAATCTTTGGGGTTGTCCAATCCAGACCTCTGCCACCACAGGAAAAGTACAAAACTAAAAATGGTCCAGCTGTTCAAATCCTGTCTTTAAGGTAATTACATATGATCTGCCCCTGCTCGTTAGCCTGCCTCATGGCTACTTCGCCAGGGTTATATTTTCCTTGAGCAGGCCTTTTCTTCCCCTGTATGTGCAAAAGCAATCACTTCCCAACCTTCATTTTGCCAAGATAAATAAGTTCCTGGCTTCCTTTGTTCTCTGCCGGCTGTGATAAACTCTCCTTTGCCTTATCAACTCAACAACTGTTTTCAAAGGTATGAACTAATCTTTCTGAAACGGGGCCAGGCGCCCAGCGAGGCCTGCGGTGAGGACCAGGAGCAGCCAACCCCGCCATGCTGGGCAGTCCCACCTGCTTCACAGAATCACACACAATGTTTATGGTTGGAAGGGACCTCTAGAGATCATCTAGCCCAACCTTCCTGCTCCAGCAGGGACACCCAGAACACGGGGCACAGGGCCGCATCCAGGCGGGTTTGGAAGATCTCCAGGGAAGGAGACTCCACAGCCTCTCTGGGCAGGCTGTGCCAGGGCTCTGTCATCCTCAGAGGGAAGAAGTTGCAGTTTGCACCCATTACCTCTTGTCCTGTCACTGGCTACCACTGAGAAGAGCTTGGCCCTTTCCTCTGTACATTCCCCCTTCATAAATTTATATATGTTAATCAGATCTCCTCTGAGCCTTCTCCAAGTTGAACAGGTCCAACTCACAGCTCAATCCTTTGGCAGCTCCTCCTGCGTGACCAACAGGCCCAGTCCTTTCTCTCCCTCTCTCTGCAACCACTGGTGAGTCTGCAACTGAGAAACGCTTCTTATCGGCTCCTAAATACATAAATTTATACTCTTTTCAACATGTGTTGGAGAGAATGT
Organism: Nothura maculosa; assembly: GCA_032353885.1. Classification (NCBI taxonomy): domain Eukaryota; kingdom Metazoa; phylum Chordata; class Aves; order Tinamiformes; family Tinamidae; genus Nothura; species Nothura maculosa. The sequence goes on along the minus strand of JAUBOD010000469.1, from coordinate 1,163,405 downwards.
TGTAAAATTAAAGCTTAAGAAATGTTACTTGTCGAAGTGTGAATAAACCCGTTTGAAAAAATACTCGGTATCTACTCACAGCTCTCAGTGTGCTCGTTCACACAGGAATGTTTTGGCAATGCCAAATGTGAAGCTAAATTCTTAGGAAACATTACTAACAGTGTCACAGTTACAGGTAAAGTGACATTTGGTCTTTATAAGCTCTGGATGAGCGATCAGTTCTGGAAGTCCACAGACAAGTGCAACTTTAAGACACACTGAAGACTTCTGTCCCTCACAAAGCTAAAAGGAAAGAGCTAAATGATCACAGGTAAAAACCCAAACCGACAAATTCTGCTAGGGATCCAGATAAATAAGTTTCTTTTTCATATTAATGTGTTATTGCACCATGAAACTAATTATGGATATAACTGGATTCATTTATGTCAATAATAGTCAGTCTGTTTTACACCTGCCAGTAATATAGTGGTAGCAGAAAACAGGCACATACCCTTTCAGTCATCAACCTTGATAAGATCATCTCAACTCTTAACACAAAAGCAGAGCAGTTTATAAAATCAGTTAAAACCACAGACTAGCAGGAACTAGCAAGGTAAGCAGAAGAACACAAAGATCTAGGGATAAGAACGTTTAAGAAGGTTTTATGAGCCCTACCTTCCGATTTGTGAAAACGGAAACTACAGTTACAGCAATAAAAGCTGTAAAGAAACTGAACTGTGATGTTGCCCTGAACAGCTGCCTTAGGGTTTTACAACCAATAACAAAGGGAAAAAAAATTAAATGTGTCCTAAACAAGTGGGTCTAATGCCAAGAGAAACCCCTGCCCCAGGCCTTGCAAAGGCCCTGGCAGCCTCTCCAGAAGCCCCTGCTCAGTGCAGAGCTTACTGTGCACCAGGGATGGGGAGTTTCCAGCTCCTACATTAGGCTGGACTCAGCTCAAGCACTTGCTAGAACCCACAACCTTCCCCAAGCCCTCTCAGCAGGCCAAAGAGAAGCAACCTCTGTACCAACATTTAAGAAAAAAAAAGAACTTTTTGATGTTGTTGTTCGGAGGGATAAAGAACTGAAAGCTCGGGCAATACTGAGATGTAGCACCAAGTCACAAAAAGCTGAAGGTCAAGAAAGAATGCAATGATACACTCTGATATGTTGATACTACCTATCTGATAAAAATGATTAATGTGAGCAGTCTGTATCAGAGGAAAACTAAGTTATATGTAACATGATGGGGGACAAAAAGGCAGGCACAAGTTCATTTGTAGTTCAAAAGCTAAATAACGAGAAACATGTTTACATGATTATTCAAGGCCTTACGTGTCTGTTTCCTCCTTTCTGGGAAAGGAGGGAAAAACTAAGGATTGCCAAGGCCACGTGCCCATGTCACACAGGAAGGCAGAGCAGCGAGTGCAGCGGCCAGCATGGGGCCAGGGCAGCCCAGGCCCGCTGTGAGGCTGGGGGCGCCCAGGCCAGGGGAGGCCAGGCCGGCCGTGGGGCTGGGGAAGCCCAGGCCAATGTGGGGCTGGAGGCGCCCAGGCCAGGGGAGGCCAGGCCGGCTGTGGGGCTGGGGAAGCCCAGGCCGGCCGTGGGGCCGGGTGCTGTTGCCGCAGCCCCAGTCCTGGGTACCAAGCTCCCGTGCAACCACCAATGACGAGGAGGGACCTTCTGCCATTGCTCCTGTGGGTGCAGGGGAAGCCAGGGAGGCTCCATCAGAGCTCACTCCATCCGTGCAAGATGAGCCCCATGCAGACTCTGCACAGTCCCCTTGACAGGTTCCTGGTGAAAAATCACTCTCCTACCACAGAATCATCCTTAATCTGACTCTTCCAAGCCTGGGAGATTAGTGCCATACCCTAACTGCAAGGAGGAAGCTGCTTAAAACATTCACTCTTTCTTTGCATGAAGGTGTTTATACAACTGTTTGTTTCCGTGATTCAAGCCGTTGGTTCATGCTGCTGGGTCACTAGAGCTTTGACAATTATTTCTGCTGTTGTAGATAAAAATGTATTGAAGCGCTTGCACATGACTGCATGACATCACTAATAAAAACAGTGAAACGCTCCAGAGATCTGACACACAAAAGGTGGGATCTAGCAGAACTCAGTTTTAAGATAAGGTCAATCAGATTTGGAAGGGGAAAAAAAAAAAAGGTATGGTGCCCACATTATGGGTGACAACCTGGCCTGGTGCAGTCCCTCGCTCCTACAGTTTCACTCACGATCCACATTCTCAAGTACAGGTACAGAACCCCAACCACGTTAAGCAAAGAACGTAACACGCAGCTGTGCTGCCTTACCTGTCACTTTGCTACAGGGGGTAGTGGTGACCCACTGACCACCACCTCTGATTTGTGCTGCCTTACCTGTCACTTTGCTACAGGGGGTAGTGGTGACGCGCTGACCATGACCTCTGATTTGTGCTGCGTTACCTGTCACTTTGCTACAGGGAGTAGTGGTGACGCGCTGACCACCACGTCCCATTGCTGCAGTGACATTCCCTGCTCCCGTCGCAGGAAGAGCAGCTCTTGATACCAAGCACAAACTAACACAAAAAAGGCTTTTGTCCTGTTCCCACTTCTGTTTCCCTCTGCAACCCCACCACCAACCTACCCGTTCTGGCAATAACGTGCAGCCATTTTGCATGCCAAAAGGGAGAAGGAAGAGAGTCTCCCTTTACACTCCGCTAGCAAATATTTGTTTTCCATATTCTGCAGTTAACAGTCATTCTGGTTCCAGGTCCAGGCTCAAAGAGGAAAGGTAGCCTGTGCTATTAAACCAAAGAGCATGGAAAAAAACCCACAGTAATCCAAAAATCAAATGCAGACTATTGCTGGTGCCTGTAATAGCTCTCAGAAAGTCAAATAAACATAGATTACTAGCAAGGAAATCTGAAGTTTATGTAATACACAAAATCCTGAGACTATTACTGAAAGTTATGAAGTACTCCAAAAACTACAAATGGCCCCCAAGGAAATAATTCTAAAATAATAATAATAAAATATTAACCAGAAATCACAATTTGCATTTGTTCTGGCATATGACCTGTATATTTCTTGGAATTAAATATCTGTCTTTTTATTAAAAACATCCCTGTATGTAACATGCAGGGTTTAAAACAAGAGCAGAAGACATCTGCTAGATTAACACCCTTGCTATCGTGTTCTAACTTTTTAAGAGTCACACGATAAAAAGTTAGCATCTGATTCTCATCAGTTCATGAGGCAGTCCAAAATTTTTGCTAAAAATATTAACTTTATTCTTCACTCATAATACAGAAGAAAACAGAAGGTGAAGAGTTAAAGCTGTTTGGCAGCTGTTGCTTTAGGTCCTTTAGGATTTTGTAGTTTGCAGAGCAGATCAGGTCCCACACTCTGGAACTTTGGGCTAAAGCACCCAAGCAGAGCAGTGACTGCAATAGTCAGTGGATAGACTAGTGGATAGAACAGGGAACATCCTTCTCTGAATCTTTCAATAGTAATAAATTATGGTATGGCCAGGAGATGACTGTGACCAAAACAGAGAAATCAGAGTCAAAAGAGTATGAGGAACTGGAGACGACCTATACAGGAGCCATGAGTAAGGTTGAACGAACAACAACATATCCTAGAGGGAAAAAATACATGGTAGGAGGGAAAAAGACAGAAACAAAAAGATACCCCATGGTGCAAGAGACAGAGCATAAAACCAGGAGCATCTCTCTTCTGAGGAAAGACTAAGTGAGCTGGGCCTGTTTAGCCTGGATAAGAGAAGGCTGAAAGGGGATGTGACTAAAATGTATAAATCCCTGAAGGGGGAATGTAGGGAGGAAGGGGCCAAGCTCTTCTCAGTGGCCAGTGACAGGACAAGGGGCAACGGGTACAAGTTGAAACACAGAAGTTCCGTTTCCATGTGAGGAGAAACTTCTTTACTGTGTGGGTAACAGAGCCCTGGAACAGGCTGTCCAGGGAGGTTGTGGAGTCTCCTGCTCTGGAGATCTTCCAAACCCTCCTGGATGCCGCCCTGTGCCCTGAGTGTCTCTGCTAGAGAAGGGAGTTGGACTAGATGATCTCTAGAGGTCCATTCCAACCTTAACCATTCTGTGATTCCAACTACTTGCATTTCCATGGAACATGGGATCCCATGGGATTTCTCATGTGCACAGCCTGCAGCATTACACAAACAAAAGTAGAAATTCTATTTAGCTCCATGGGCATTGAAAAAAAAGCAAAAATTGCAAGATTTTTTGCGGAAGAAAGCTAAAGGATTTTGCTAGAAATTCAGAAAGCAGAACAATTTGACAGCAAACCACTCAGTACAACTCTGGTCACAAACTGTAGCCTATACATAGATATATTATTACCGAGCAAGAAGTCAAAGATATGGTGAACAGTGCAAGTCCTGGGGTCTGCCCAGTGCAAGTATCAAAACCAGAACAATGAGGCATTTGTTCCAAACTCCCACAGCAAGGCAGAAACCACCACAGCAACCACTGTTTTTCTGAACAGAAAGCAATGCAAGGTATTTTTAAATGTTCCTCAGCGAGTTCATACAGTACCATAATGACTATTCCTCTCCTTGTTGCACAGATCCACATAAACTGGATGCAGAGACACTTAAAGACAAAAATAATGAGGTTATGAGAAACGTGAACTAACAGAAGCACAGCCTGCCGACTATAGGATGTTGAGCACCTCCCACAGCCCAAGCATACGATGTTGCTGTTTAGAATTTGCACCAACTTGTCAGAAAGCCAAGGCATTGCTCCTAGGCCTGGCTGCAATATGTCAAAAAGCACAAAGGACTGGCCAAAACCACAACACTTAGTAGCCATTAACTAATGTCGTGGCTTTCAAACTATCAAAACTTTCCTTAAATAATCCTTAATCTCCACACTTCTGGGAGAAGAACAAAAAGCACAACTGAGTATTTCAGAAGCTGAAATGCAACTGAAGGAAGAGCAGTGAGGACAAGCTGAAAACCTACCAAGTCATGGACAACTTACTTAGTTGATAGCTAAGAAAAACAACTTCTATGAAGTATGAAGTTATATGAAATCTGCCTGGAAGCGAGTACAAGTGGATCTGATAAACCATAAAATGCCCCCAGATTCACCTCTAGGAAGCAGAGTTTCCAGAAAGACAATCCAGGAATGCCAAAGTAAGTCTTAGGACATATCCCAGAAAAACTGACACCTTCGTGCTTCAGCATGAGTGTGCTCCTCACTCATCATGGGAGATGCCAAGGAGGTTGTACGGTCACCTCCTTGAATGCCAAGGTGGACGTGACCATGTGATGCAGTTAGGGCCTCTCCAGCAGGTTCAGCCATGCCAGGAACACTTGCAAGAGAGGAGTGAGGGCTTTTACAAAAGGATCAATGCAGAAGAAAAAAAATCCTTACTTAAATATGCACAGTAGGGTTTGATAGCTTGTTTCTGATAACGAAAATCAATCAGGTAAAAAAATACACTTAAAGTCCACAGTGAGTTAGAAACTGAGGATTTACTGTCACACAGCAGAGCTTATTGGCAAACACAATACAATACAAAGTAGTTCAGCTTTTTTGTTACTGCATTTTTATATATAAAAGAATATATTTCAAAGGGCTATTTTTTTATAGTACTGAAGGTACTAAGCCTGAATTTTGTTAAGCAAATTGAATTGAGTGAAAGAAACATATATCACTCAGAGAAAAATCTATACAAAAGATTTAAAAGTCTATTATTAAAATCCACTGTTCCTGAGAAAGTTGGAGATTTATAAGAACTCCCCCTCATAACAGTATGCAAATACAGTGAAAACCACAGGAATAAGAGACAAGCCAGTGATGCTTAATTAGAGGCCCCAACAGATTGTTTGAAACTCTTGAACAAGGAAGTGCACATACTTGTACACTCAATTAATTCACATGCCTTGTATCTCCTATAAGGCATGATTTATTTCAAAGCCACTGCCACGAACAAGGAAGAAGAGACACATCTGTATACGTTTCCAAGCCAAAGCTGCTTTGAACGTAGCAAATTAGCATAAAAATACAGAGAGGGCAACTCCTGTGTTATTAAATGCCTATAATAATGCAAGGACGAAACCTGTGCCATGTACCCTGGATATCACATTAATTCCATAGAACAATGACCGGTCACAGAAGACGCCTCAGTCGCTCGAAGAACAGTACAGCACACGGGAGCACCTCACTGAAAATGGTGGAAAACACACGACATTGTTAGTGCTGCGAGGTAGAGTTTGATCCGTAGCACATGGCCCCGCGAGCCCAGCACGTGAGCTCGCCTGCGCGCCGAGCGCTCCCGCGGGCGCCCGGCTCTGCCGCCGCCAGCAGGAGCAGCGCGAGGCGGGAGGGCGGCGGCGAGCGCGGAATTCAGGCTCCTTCAGGTCCACTCATGAATGCTACGTATGACACAACTCCATTTTTGTCTCAGAAACCTGTTTTTAAACACAAATTGAGATAAATGAAAGCACGATAATACCTGTGTTTCTTCTCTGTTCTGCAAGGCTTTAAAAACCTAAAATGCAACAATAATCCTATTAATTCAGAACAAGGAAATGAATCTTGTCTTTTCCCCTGGTCTGCTTAGCATGGTATAACACATACAATATTTTATTTCCCCTTTGGGCAAAAAGGCCCAGTTAATGCAATATGTGACTTCCTCAAAGTCATAGCTGAAGCCATCAGTCTGGCTTACCAAAAAAGCCTAAAACCAGTACTTATACTAGGAGAATAATAACATTGTTTGCAAGTTCAATTAGTTACCAGCAGCCTTCTCCAAAATCAACCTTCACCTGTGCTGTGCCTTACATCTCTCTGCATTAAAAAATTGCTTCTTATGGTCTTTTCTGCACTGCAATGACAGACAAATGCAGGCTTCTATCAGCAGCCGGCATATAGTTATTTGAAGTAACTTAATCTTCCTGCTGCTTAAAAACAGAGAACAAGATTCTGGTGTTACTAGCAACATCCAGCTTGAAAGTATGTTTGAAATACAGACTTGTCTACATGAGTGCTCTAGAAAATGTATGTTCTCTTCTGACAGATTAAGTTAAAAATGAAACATAACTAAAATGGGAGAGGATGGTGAAGGAAAGAGAGGAAAAGAGAGACTGAGTGAATTGGGACTGTTCAGCTTGGAGAAGAGAAGGCTGAGAGATGATCTTATTAACAGGTATAAATACATGAAGGGAGGTTGTAAGGAAGAGGGGGCCAAGCTTTTTTCAGTGGTGGCCTGAGATAGGACAAGGGGGAATGGGTGTAAGCTGAAGCACAAGAGGTTCCACCTGCAGGTGAGGGGGAACTTCTTTACAGTGAGGGTGCCAGAGCAGTGGAACAGG
>JAUBOD010000469.1:1128031-1145365 GCA_032353885.1 Nothura maculosa | reverse complement strand
CCCCGCATCCCCTCCGCCGCGGGGCCCCCCGGCCGCCGCGGGGCCCCTCGGGCCCGGCCGCACTCACCTGGCGCCGCCGCAGCGGCAAGATGGCCTCCCGCACGGCACCGCTCCACCGGCGGCAGCGGCGCTCAGGGAGCTCTCGTGTGGCACCGCCGCAGCTCGCGGCGAGGTCCGCCTCTGAAGGAGCGCGCGTTCAGAACATTAAAATGGATAATCAGCAAATCAAACAGCAGCGGACCTCAAATCCCTAATCTAGTGTTTTTCTGCGCGGAGATGCGCCATCCCCTGGGCTGGGGGACCTGCCCGTGGCCTCCCACCACACGCAGAGGGGGCACCGAGGGGCACAGTCAGTTCTGGGGTCCCCTTGGGTGCATGTTGCCTCTCAGTACCATTTCCTGCAGGCCTGTGGGGACAGGGCACTGGCCACAGCACCAGCTTCTCCCTTCCCTGCTCCTCTTCAGCCTTGTGCTCCCCAGAGGGCAAGATCCTTGTGCATCCCCACAAGTGACCGTCTGTGCACGGCGGTGCCAGACACAGCTTGTGCATCCGCTCTTGGGCCTGCCAGGGTCTGTGTGCAGGCAGTGCCCCTTGCCTGCAAGGCCTCAGATCTCCAGAAATGCCTTCAAGCTTCAGGCTTTATCTCTAACACAATTCCACTTTTAAATAAAATCCGCCATAAAAAAGCAGTATGTTAAATAATTGCTTTTAAAAAGCAGTGGAGTTTACTCCATCACTTCAGTGCTGCATCAAGAGTAGCAGTAACACAAGCTACAGGTGTTTGCTCTCCTGAATTCATGAAATTCCTGTGTCCTAGAAATATTAACATGAGCACTTCGTTTTTAGACATTCTCCTGTTGGTTACAATGTATTTTATTCTGATTTTTGTATTAAGTATGTCAAAAATATTTGCTGAGAGTTGGTATGGTGCAGTACATTTTTTTCCTCCTGAGAAATGAGAGGATTTATTTGCAAAACTGGCTCCTTTAAGAAAAATCAATACAGAAAGGCTATTCAGGAAAGGAAAAAAATGAACAAATACAGATCTTCTGGTCTAATTCCTATTTATCATGAAATAAAGATAAGAATACTGCAATCCCACCTCATGTCTAAAATAAGTTATGATGTACTAAGCATGGTCTGGAGAGCCTCATTAATTGTAAGAAATTTGATCAAAATTTGGGGGCCCAGTTATTGTGAGGCATTCCTTCTTAAAAGGAAAAGTTAGCCACACTCTAAATTATAGCACATTAAGAGGCATCATTTTTGAGATTGACATTCGTCCCTACTTGATTTAAAACCAGTGTTACAAAGAAGAATATGCATTTTCCTGAATATATTTCAATTATTTTCATAGAAGACAAGTATCATGACCCTTAAAACAACGAATAACTGCTCCAAACAAACCTTTAATTAATTTAGTTATTGCTGAGTGAAGATAGCTGCATTAATCAATACTTCCCCTGCAAAAAAGCAACCTTTAAATATTTTTGAATTTTCTTAAAGAATGTGTTCATTTTTTACACAGTGTTAATGCACTGAGTTTTATCCAAAACTTATATGCAAGAAAACTAAAGTTCTTCATAGGGGTACTGTACTTAAAAGAACTTTTCTGGAAGTTCTTATTCACAGATTTCTTATTTTCAGATTGTGTTTAATTTTATGTACTATAATATACCATCTAAACATAATGTATCAGAGGATGAAAAAATGTTATTCTGCACTATTTCTATTAAATATTTTGACTTATTTAAATGAGATGTGGATGTGTGAATCTAAGTTCATACAGATTTAAAGAGAAAATACAAATTATAAAAATAATCATACACTCTCTGCTTTAGTTCCCTTTATAGGAACCCAGATATACTTACAGACCACATAGGAAGCAGACAAGCCCAGTGTGCCCAAAATAAGCTAAATTTATATATATTTTTGTAGATAAATATATAAGGTGGTTATCTCATAAATATACTCATTCACATTAAACTGATGCAATTCTTCCAAACAGCCCTTCATGAAAAGAACCTTTCTCCATTTATTTAAGGAGACCTGAAGCATCCAACATAGACATAGAGATGCTGTCAGTTTGTGAGTGAGACTCTCTATGATACACGGGCTAGTTCATGTCTTAGGGCTTCTTTCAAACTCTTATCAAACACGGGCATGCAACGGTTATACTCCATATTTTAATGCCTTTTTGCTCCTATCCATTAGCTAGAAAATTACCTTTAAAAAGAAGAGCCACTTTACAGGAGTCTAAGTAGACATCATAGGAGAGATATTAGTACATTATACTAAAAATAAATAAATAAAAATTCAAAACAAGCAAACAAACTCACTCAAACTTTAGTGAGAGATTAGCTTTATCTGTGGTCATTTCTATTCAGAAAGTCTACTTCAGCCCGAACCTTAGGACATCAGTGGGGACAGGGTGAATGAAGCTACTCCCATTCCACATTGGGAAAGCAAATTACTCCTTTCTAAGCCATTTCCTATGTTTCCAGGTCAAACTGAAGCCTGAAGAAATATGTTGCTCAGTGAAACTCAAGTCAAGAAATTATATCCTGCACACAAAAAGGTTTCAAGTAGCTGATCATTTAAGTCGTGCATTAATAACATTCTCACTAACAACCTACTTTGCTAATAACGAATCTTTCTTTAACTCTCAGATCATTAGTAAATACCGCTGTTCAAAGACTGCTTTGAAGAGTATATGGCTTATTATGAGGGCAGGTTTACAGTTAATATATAGTTTATAGTTTTATGCTTCCACTGATGATTACTTTCATTAAAGTTTTTTAATGCTATACTTATTGCAGTTAATCCAAGTACAGGCTAGTTATTTCTTTTCTATTGTGTGACAACTTCTAGATTTCTTTCCCCCCCCTCAGATGATATTGTTCCCATACAAATATAACTTTTTAAAGCGTGACAAATCTATACTAGTCTAATATTAGTTATTAGTAGTAATTAGTTATTATTAGTAATATTTCCTCTATAGCAAGTCAATTGAATCAACCAGAGTTTTTGGTCATACAAATATACCTCCTAGCAAACTGCCTCACCCTTTAAATAAGAAAGAAAACAAAACCAAGCCCTGCAAATTACTTTGCAAAGCTACTGGTAAGCTGAGCTAGATATTGATTATGGAATATTCAACATTTTCACATGAAGACTATGGAAGATATCTAGTCTGAGATCTTGCAGAGAGAAAACTCAAGTTTCATGACTAGAATGATAATGGCTTACTTACTACCCTTATTGCTAGGTTTATACCTAACAGTTTTGGCATGGGACTTTTGCTTTAGTTTTTTGTCATGCTGCATGAGGTAACAAGACACAGCACTATTATCTGTAGTATAAAGATCTCATCCCCAGAAGGATTTCAGAACATTTTTAACATTCATGCTAATAGCCCAGCATATTTATATTGAGGTCAACTAGTGCCCATGTGTGCAATTAAGGTGAAGAATGCTTGCTTAAGCAAGAAATAAGTACTTGTTTACAAAAGGAAGCCAACATGGAACATTTATGTGTGAAATCTTCACATTCTCATAGCTGACTGTGCACTAAATCCCCTTAAGCAGGCAACTGGATGTGGACCAGCTCAAGGTTGCAATAAGCGTTAGTGTCAAAATTAGGTTTTACTGTCCAATTTTCATGCATAAAAAATACTTACCTTATGGATACACTCAGAATATAACCAGGCTGAGGGAAAAAGCATTGTTTAAAGGTAGCAAAAGAAAGGCTAAGTCTTGGACTTGAAATAACAGTTTGAGGAGGCTGGAGTGCAGCAGCTAAGAAAGGTCTCTAGGGGACCAGAAGTCAGTGGAGGACCTGAAACACAAATGAAAGGACAAGCAAGAAGTCAACAGGTTTTGGGGTAGCAGAAGGAAGGACTGCAGCTGTACGGGATCAGCTGCTGGTAGCTATGGAGTAACATCATCCTATGAGCTTCCTCCCAAGGCAATCTGCTTAGAAGACCTCAGAAGGTCTCCCCTTTGAAATAACCACTATCCCTCTTATCCTGCCTCTTCCCATAGCAGAAACAGCAGGACATCTCCCTCTGTGCATGAATATGAAAAGAAAAGCCCATTCCCCAGAGCAGTGAGTACCGCTTAAGTAGCCAACCCCTGCTGTCAGGTGAGCCCTGAGGAAACACCTGACCCTTACTGGGATGAATGGCAGCTCCCAAAAGTTGCTACCTCCATGTAAGGACAGTTTGTTTGTAAGCACCGTTTGTGCAAAAGCTACCTAGAACAGCAGAGATGTAGTGATTCATACAAATAATTGAATGCTAATGATCCTGGAGAGAAAGATCTGGTGGAAGCATATGGTTAAAAGGTATGCCAGTCCAGGGTAGAAATGCCAGTTCTGATACTTAGATATTTCTTAGTGAAAAAATCTATGCCTTAGCAAGCCATGCATGGATATTTTGTTTCCGCTGATTTAGGGCAGAACATATTCAACTATGCAGCAGTGGGAAGCCTCTTGCTGAAATATGAATATCTACATAGAACAGTATAATCAAATCATTATTTTATGAACTAAGAATTTTATAAATGCAGAGAATGGATCAGAAAAGCTAGAGTGCCTAGTGGACAGCTTCCTAGCAACAAACTGAAGGGATTTCGTTTAACAGAGAAACAAAATACTAAGATAATCCAAAACAAGAACCCTGACAAGCAAATCAAGGTCTCAATATCTGACCACAGATGCTCTGCAACAGACTTGCAGCTCTGATTCATTTCAGAACCCGCCAGCTCCCACTCCAGTTCTCAAACAAACATACCAAGCTCTAGTGTTGCTTAATGCTGCGGGACTAAGCAAGCAAGCTCTGATCTTAATATTTCATTTTTTGGTACCTGAAAACTTGCACTATGTATAATTCACCAGGTTCAGGCACATAGTTACACTCATTACTCTTTGCTGCATTAATCTCAGCTTTTCAGTATCACTATTCCTAAATGACCAATTAAAAAACAGACACCTCTCCTCCTCCCAGACTCAAATGGAATTATTTAGCATTTTTTTCTCTGGTGCGTCTTGTTAAAACTCTAAGGGGTTGTATTTTTCAGATTTTTTTCTTCATTCCTGAAATGAATTTAAAGCAAGACAACAAGCAACAAATAGCCAAGAGTCTCATATAAGCCTCTGATTCTGGGAGCTAAGGATCAGTTAGAACTCCAGTGTGGCAAAATTCTCTGTAAAATAAGAAAAGATGACAGCATATCAATACTAAGACTTCTTAGGAGGTTAACAAGGCTACAATTAAGAGCTCAGAAATTCTTTTCTCCTTTTCTGTTATTTATAGTTACATTAACTGACTATCATTCTGATATGGACTAGAAGAGCTTAAAAATATTCTCTGGAAAAGACTCGATTTAAGCACTGCTGAATATTACTAATAGAATTGTCTAAACTATCGCAAAGCGTGGTGTACATAGCCAAAAGTATTTCAGATTTAAACAAGCTGAACCACCATTATGCCACGCTAGAGAATGGCAAAACCATGAACAGAAACTTCCAAAGAGTCATTTTAGTGTGAAGCAGTTTGTGAACCCAAATGCAAACCACAGGCTACAGCCAGGTTGCTGTAGTCCTGCTTTACCCAAATCTGTTTGAGCTGCTCCAGCCATCACTGCTCATCACCTTCTGCTCTGCCCCTGACCCCAGCCAGTGCTTTGTGGCTCCCAGCTCTTCTCGTTGCTCTCTAGCTTCTCTTCTCCCTACTCTACTCTTCTCTAAAGACCTTCAGCTAAATTTAGCTAAATTTAAGGGCCTCCCCTCTCTATATAATCTCCTCTGAAAGGAGTTTAGATCCAAGTTCGTCACCACAGAGTCATACTGGCACTCTCTGTTATTTTCTCCAACGTCACCATGGTGATAAATCTCTTCTAGAAGCGAATGGAGATGTGAACGTCCACCCAGGCAGAGCTCTTGGCTGCGAATCTGCGACTGACTGGGCTGCCCTGTGCCTCCTAATGGTACTTCCTTCTGGTTTTCTCCTTTTCATTCACCAATAGTTAAATGATATATTCTTCAGGGATCTTGAGATGTCATTAAAAAGTTCTGTCTTCTGATAGAAAGCTGAACCACTTCATAAGTCAATAAGAAACTGGCAAACACTGTTCCAGAAAACTACGTTTTTAGCAAAGTTTTTAAAATTAAATTTCACCTGAGCGAAGTTCTTCGATTATTTGTATTCATTATGGTTCCTCTTCCTCCATCTGCCTGTCATCTGTGCTCTCAGGCCTCCTCTCATCCAGGAAGCTTGCTCTATTCACAGTTTCAGCCATTTCCTGCATTGCCAAAATCTCATTCATCTTTCTGCTCCAACTTCTTCCCCACTTCAACCTTCTACTTTCAAGCACACCAGTTTCATAACTGGAAAGTGTAACCTTTCCCTCAAAAACCTTGTCATTTCTTTTATCCTGCTGAAATAAAGCTGCCTACTGTTCCCTCTCACCCACACTTCTAACCACAGCACTTTGATTCTTCTTTCTCCTTCCTCCCATCTCTTATCTCATGCATTTTCTCTTGATATCTTCTAGGTTACTGGTTCCCAAACAAGCCCACTGCCACACCCTGGTGAGGAGCTTTACCTAATCTTGATTACTGCAGCTCCCTCCCCTTCCACTCCCACCTTCCTTCTTTCATCAAAATTCAAGGATGATTCTCTCCTGCTGATCAGAATTCATCCTTATCAACGTTTTGCATGAATACATCTGCTGGTTTGAACAGACATCTCTGCATCAGCTTGGTTAATCTTTTTTTCTTCATGAGAACTAGAGTCTTAAAATTTTAAAGTTAAATCACTTTTTTTTTTTCAAAAGCCATTATGCAGTCTTTGAAAAATAATTTACTGTGATATGGTAATTTACAAAGACAGAGAATCATACTGCAATCCCAGCACCTCTAGAAAGCAAAACCATACAGGGTCTATTAAAGGTTGTCTATTAAATATATTTCAGCCATGCTTTTCTTTGTATTAGGATACCATCAGCCAGTCCCTTCCAGTCCTTACTAGATTTAGTTTTGGGAATATTTTATTATTACCTAGCTATTTAAATCAAAATACTGAGGCAATTATTAATAACATTTTTTTTCCTCAAATGAGGCTCTGCTGCATCTGATTGCCACACACATGTGATCATGGCCCTGTCATCTCTTACAGCTGCAGCCCTGCCAGCAAATGCAACTAGTTTCTTATTTCCCAAGGGCCCACCTTCAAATTAGCTAATGCTAAATAGTCTCCTCCTACTGCAGTGAACCTGATGCATGTTGCAAGGTTATTTTTTTTCCTTCTGTCACTAAATTCATATGTTCTTGTTATGAATGTTTTCAAGTTCACACAGAATTTGCCACTAAGTTGCTTTGTGAGACACATACATAATAAATCTTATAGTATTAATACGTGGAAGCTGTCTATTTTAATAGGCATTTCTGCCTATAAACACTTTTGATGGTTTACTTTTTTCCTGTGTCTTGTGATTTTGGGTGACCTGGAGCTCATTGTCTCCTGAAGCGATTTGCTGCCTTTGTGCCCTTTCTTCTGCCCTGCCATCTCCTGGTGTTTTGAAAGTAACATCATAAGACTTCACTGTTCCTTGCAACCTTTACACATGGCAGTAAATCTAGGCATATTCCTGGTGTTTTCAGGTTGCTGCTGGAGACCCATTTTGTGCCCATCCTTGATGCACAGCACAGAGGGAGGCGGTGGTGGAAATGACAGGGTGCACGCAAGGCAAAGTGTCAAAGGTGTCCCTGGCAGGAAAGGAAAGCCCTGTTGGAAACCGACTGCAGGAAGGTGGCCAAAGGTCCTGTGAACACCATGAATGGCCTTGTTAGCTAGGAGAAGAAGAGATGCTGGTGTTCTCTAGGCCAGAGTTTAGGAGAGAATTAATTTAGGCCCCACCTTAGTAAAGAGGAGACACCAGCTCTTTCATTGTGTATTTGAAATACAAATGATCAGATAGAAACTTGGAGGTTTCACCTCATGACTAAAAAATTATAAGGCATTTCATTATTTAAATTCTCTTCCCTTCTTTTCTTGTGGTCCAGCAACATCGCTTTTCATTTCTGAGTGCACTGAGACCGAGGACTTCCTGCAAGCCGGGCTCAGCCAAGAGGCTAATTACCATTCTGGCAAATATTTATACTTTTGTGCCAGGACTTTTTCAGGTCAGATTTTGCATATCTTTTCTTATTTCCCTGTCTGCTCATTAAAAATGCACAAAGCCCTGCACTGCTCTTTCTTTCTTCATTTTTATCCCCATATTTGCCCACAGCATGCAGATATGGCTGGATACTCTGTTCCTTCGAACTGCAATACTTTTCATTACAAGCTTTCATTATACCTGATGTATCATAGATCTCAGTGATTGAAGCATAAATACACGGCCTCTTACTGATTGCTAATTCAAGCTGACATCTCTGCTGCTCATTTCAAATGCATCAGGGTCAAACATTTCCTGAAATTCTTATTAGGTGACATTAAAAAATGTGTAAATGGTTATTGTCTCAGTTCAGATCTGAGAATCATCTCTTCCCATTCTTCTTCTGGAAAATTGTCTGTCTGGAGCAGATGCCAACCGCAGATTTCCAAGTGGGGGGAGGGTGTGAACAAGAGAGGGAGCATCTGCAGGTGGCTGCGTCGTCTGAATTACTCATCATCTGGAAAAGACAAGAGCGTAAGTAGCCTGCAAGATCAACATAGTGAAATGAGAAATACTGAAATGATGGGCAGGACTATGTGATTTGTCTCCTGAGTGAATAAGACTAGGCATTGTAATTCATCTTAAATATAACTAGCTCTCAGGGACTTCTGTGAATATTTGGGAAAACTGTGAGGCTTCTCAAGGGGCACACATTTCAGGAGTTGGCTCTGCAGTGTTGATAAATGGCTTTGGTGCCCTGGGTGCTGAGTCTTTTGCAGGCTGCCAAGACAGGACTGGTTTTGGGAATAGACAAGCAGACAGAAACACAGAATCACAGAATGGTTAAGTTTAGATGGGACCTATCACTGACCACCACTGAGAAGAGTTTGGCCCCTTCCTCTTTACATTCTCCCCTCAGGTACTTATACATATTAGTCACATCCCCTTTCCACCTTCTCTTCTCCAGGCTAAACAGGCCTAGCTCACTTAGTCTTTCCTCAGACAAGAGATGCTCCAGTCCCTTAATCATCTTTGTGTCTCTCTGCTGGACCCTCTCTAGAAGCTCCACATTCCTCTTGTACTTGGGAGCCCAGAACTGCCCCCAATACTCCAGGTGCGGCCTCATCAGAGCTGAGCAGAGGGGCAGGATCCCCTCCCTTGACCTGCTGGCAATGCTCCTCCTGATACAGGCCAGGATCCCATTGGCCTTCTTGGCCACAGGGACATCGCTGGCTCATGGTTAACTTGTTGTCAACCAGGACTCCCAGGTCCCTCTGCATGGAGCTGCTCTCCAGCAGGTCAACCCCTAATCTGCACTGATGCCTGGGTGCTGGACCCTGGGAGATGATTGCCTATGGCAGCAGGGCTGAAGCAGGCTGAGTCTGCCAGAAAAGGCAGCAGACTCTGGGCTTTACCAGACCCTCTTCCACTGTATGGAGACAGTCAGTCCGTGCTGCATGCTTCTTGAGGAATATCTACAGCCCCTCACTCTGAGCAATCCCGCATGCAGAACTGCTCCAAGAACAGCCCTCCAGCTGGATGTGTGCCTTCAGCAAGGGAAAACAAAAGTGGTGTTATCAGCCCCTGTATCCAATGCAGAGAACGTCCAGTGAGGTCAGGGCAATCTGTGGCCATCTGGTAAGAGGACAAAATAGAGACTAAGGAGGAATCTAAAAACTTCTTCCCAAGGGAGAAGAAAGTTATGGAATGGGTGAATGTTGGCAAACAGAATAATCTCCATAGCTAAAGGCAGGATAATCCCAGTAGTGGAAGGGTCAAGGATGCAAGAAATTCTCAGCATCTTTTACAAACCCTGTACACTGTGAGGAACAGTATGAGAGACAGAAACTGGGAATATATATTAACTTCACAGTTTACTCACTGAGAGCGATGGTTTGTCCATCAAACAGAATGAATATATCACAAAAATTGCAATGAAGACTATTCCTGCTTTCAACAGCCCACATGATAGATCCCACCTGACACACAGCTGTTGCAATGTATTTTCCAGAGCATGCTGAAAGCAACTTTTCTGGGGAAACCCTGTATAAAATATGAGCTTATAATATGTATCTTATCACCTAGCCATTTTGTCTAATTGATAGAAGTGAGATCAAAATGATGGTTTTGTTGACCACAGGAAAATGTTGACCACAGGCCCAAAACTAGATCACATAACTTCCCAGAGTGGGAAGTGCTGTGGTAGTCCTGTACTTTTCCTGTCTGTAGGGACATCATGAGGGAGATGCAGACAACTCCCAGAAGCTGTGTGGTTGGAATGTGCACTATATATCTGCCTCTGTTTTCAACTGCCTAGCTAAGTGCACTCCAAGCTGCTTTGGATTGAAGGATTTCAGCATTTCTCATGGTCTGGCATAATATGCTTAGCAATATTATACCAGACATTCAATTCATATTCAAACAAAGGACTCAGAGAGGCCGCAACCTTAGTAAATATTACTGAAAGATTGACTGTAGGAGGTTGGATGTATACATGACATCATGTATACATGCACTTGCGTGCGGATAGGCACAAATGATTGAAAATGGGAATTCAGCAGTGTCAGTATGGAAGCTGCATTATCAATGTATGCTTTTCTTGTACTTCCCATCCTGGAATGATATAGGTTTATGTGTTTGTAGTACCATTGTGGAGTACTAGCCTTTCTGAAACTTACTTTATGTATATAATATGAATGTATGTGCATATATATAGATACACATAAATATAGATATGTGAGCATACAAATATATTTTAATATATCTGTACATGCCACATGCCACAGGTAGTCCAGTACATACAAACATATATTCTATATACAAACATATATATTTACAAGCACATATAAGAATACACAAGTTTGTGTGCGTAAAGTGCTAATTGAGTAAAATACTTTAATTTCTTGTTCACTGTGAAGTGTATTATTGCAGTCTATTCCAGTCATTATCATTTTATAAAAATGATTGTACTGGCATTGTGAAGGCACACAAATAGTGTGCATTCTGCAAAAATATCTTGCTGAAACAAAAGTATCTTGGCAAAATCAAGTGGCTCGTGTTCCTGCTTTGCAGTCACTGAGGTGTGCCTCAAAATAGTCATGATGATAAAGGCAAAGTCTGGCAGTGGTAGAAGTCCAGACTAATAAACCCTGCTGGGACTAATAAACCTCTGTTTGGGCTTCCCACAATTGCTGTTAAGTGACACTAAACTGCGGATAATGCAAGAAGGGAAACAGAAGGGACTGAGTGGGAAGGGCCAGACTGATGGGGATGAAGTCTCAGGATTGTGAAGGCAGAGATGGTGATTGCAGGGAGTCTTGCCTACAAAAATGGTGTGAGTAACAGATTCATGTTTTATAGGGTGATTTAATGAACCCAGCTGGCCTTGACCCTAGTGGAAAGGTTTCTTTCTTTAAAGACGCATAAAAAAAACCTTTATCTTTCATGAATGTATTCTAGGAAGGGAGTGAGTTTGTCTGATCTGAATTATGTGGTTTTTGTACTCCTTGCTGCCTTAGGGAATGGTATGAGAGCCATCCTTGTGGCCTGTTCAACACCTGTAAATTCTCTGGCAGTCAAAGACAAGACAGGCCACTGGCTAATGTGTCTGCATCCTTGTTCAAAAGGAATAAGTTGTTATTGTCATGTTGTTTATGATGTCTACAATGTCAGAGCTCTGCAGGGCACTCTCAGAAGTAAATGAAAGCTGTCTGGTCTCAAAGGCCTACAGTCTAAGTTAGATGATGCACAGACACAGCAAGGAGTAACACAGAGGCAAGAAAAACACTTGTGCAGGACATAATGCCATATTATCTATTGCTGTAAATTGGCACAACTCCATTAGCACAAACAAAAGAAGATAAGTGGATTGCAGAGGTGACCGTATGGAGCATTTGACAAAAGGCAGGGGATCTGAAGAGCTAAGGATGGGTCTGGGCCCCCTTCCATGTTGTCATACACAACACAGAGACAAACACAGCAAACTTGAGCTGATGTGAAATTCTCTGCTCTGATGGGTGTTTTTATAGATCCTGTTTGCAGAGATGTAGATACTGTACATATTCCCAAGCAGAAGATAAATCGCACCCAGCAGAATACTTGTTAATAACTACTTTTTATACAGCTTTAATTCCACTAGACTTAATCATCTACTTCGTTCAAAGCAGAACCAGACCAAATGGATTCAACAGTATAGGAAGAGCTGGCAGATCACAGTATGACATTTTCAGCAAGAATAACATTTCCACTAAAAATTTTCCATTTACTATAGCTACTGTAAATTTCCTTTTGCTACAGACGCAGACAAATAATTTTCAGTCTCTTGGAAAAGGGGAGAAAAAAAGATCTATGCACACAGAAGAAGAATCAGTAATGAACCAAAATAACCCCCTTTAAATTAAAAAAAATGGCATGAATTTAGTCCTTTCATAACTATGAAAATGCTTTGCTATGAAATAACTTTTCCTTTATGTAGTCAAATTCAAGAAGATATGCTTAGAAGTAAGCAAGAACTTAGCTCCTGCTAACACACGTACCCCTTTTAGCATGAAGATTCAAGATGGACATTTTTGTCCTATGTGATCTAACATGTTATCTTATCCAGCACTTTAAACAAATGCAGATAGCTAAAGACCTTGAAAGTGTTTTCTAATAACATTGAGACAACACTTTTGATGACTTTTATTAGTGAGAGTAAGATGAGTAAATGAGTAAATGAGAAGAGAAAGAAGTTTTTAATCCTTTCAGTGCAACATCAACCAATGTTGCCTACTCTACTGTCATCAATTTTTAATGTTTTGCAACTCAAAGCAAGATGCTGTTTGAATAACTGGTAGCATCTAGTAATTGCACATCACCCAATAAATTAAGCAATTTCTCTCTATAAAGTTTTTTTTCAGTTTCACAATTCATTTAGTGAACTCAGATTCTTGTTTTTATCTGTTGTTGCTATCCTTTTCAAGCATATTTAAATGAAAACCTCTCCAAAATCAACGCAGGGTGACTCGAAGCCTCGTTGGTAGTACAGCCAGTTGGTCAGTAGATGGTAGTGGTGTACTGTCAGCCACTGCAACTGGCAAGTTGTTGAACCATTTTTATTATACAGAAGTTCAGTACCAGTCATGCAGAGGTTAGAAACGACCTTCAAGATCATCAAGTCCAACTGTGAACACATCAGCATCATCCCTGCCATGTCCCTAAGCATCTTGTCTTTACATTTCTTGAACACTGCCAGGGATGGGGACTCCACCACTTCCCTGGGCAGCCTGTTCAAGTGCTTACCAATGCAGCAGATTTATAGGAGGACATTTGTTGGGAGCAATACACTGAAAATGATACCTAAATATTGTAGAATAGGAGCTGAATAGCAAGGTCAGATCTAACTTCCAGTTAACAAACATGCTTGTCATTCACTGGACAGGTTGTAGATTTGCCTGTGCTGCAATGGGAATCTGCAGCTTGTAGTTTATAAGTATTTACTCATGAATGATGATTAAGTTGCAGAAAGCAGTTTAATTTAAGAGCATTTTTGAATATTTCTAGACTTCTGACCATTTAATTTTTTACAGGTTAACAAATCCAGAACTGAGCAGTGACAGGGCCATGCTAATATGTCATCAAAAGCAATACTTTTTCACTTACCACATCACACTCAATAAAGAGAGGGAAAGTGAGTCAAACTAAGTGACAGATTAAGTACATGAGCAATTCAAGCTAAAACTGTGATTTTATTTGGGCTATACATAAAACCTATCATGGAGGTAGAAATAGGCATAAACCAAATTTGAATTGGTAACTGAGAATAAACTGAGGGAACTGATCAAAATTGTTCCTTCAGGCGCATAATATGAAAAATCAGTTGTCAGAAAAGAGTTTGAATGGAGACACCCGTATACTTGGTAGAGAGCAGTGTCACACAGGATGAATTCCTATTCAGAAGTTTTGTTTTCCGTCCAAGTTTCACCCCAAAACATAATTCAGTTATCAAGGTCGACAAGCCTCCTTCTATCTCAAAGGCACCAGTAAAAATTTGGCAGTGAAAGAGAGGAAAAAATGTGTCCCAAGGCTAGCAACAAATGACCTTTTGGATTGTTTCCACTATGACTCAGATTATTGTTTTTTCCCCCTGCTTTCCTCTCTCCATACGTCACCGTAATTTTTCTATCACCTAAAAAATACAGGAAATGATTTTTTAAAGATGTAATGTAAGGAGTAATTCCCATGCTGCCTCTTTTGGATTTGAAGACTAGTAAGTATTTATTGCTTAGTAAGTTAAACTTGATAATCTGACATTTCTTAGGGCAACAGCTTTGTAAATGCATCCTGATATTGTCTCTAGGGTGTCAGTGCAAACACAAAACACAGTCCACATGGGCAATGATATCACCTTTATATGAGTGAATTCAGACAAGCAGAACCATAAAACTAATCTTTTATGAACAGAATTTCTCCTTTATTATGTCCCACAAAAGTATATGTAGCTTCAAAAGGAAGCAATGAAATAATGAGAAAATTAAATATTTTTGTTGTTATTTTCAAACATTGAAAAGAGAATACTGTGAAATACAAAGGAATCCAGAAGTTCATCTCTGCTCAGAAATAATTGATTTTGCACGATAGAGATGTCAGTAAAGAAACATTACCCACCTTAGAAAAAAAAAGTTCTTAAGAAAAAAAATAATATTTCAAAATAATTTACACAGATCTGTAAAGCTGAGTCATTAGTTATTTAATATAGTTGTTTCAACACACAGCATAATTAAAATCATAAGTTAAATATAGTCCTGACAGATTTTTCCTTGATGAATGTATATTATTATTACAGTCTGGTGGATTTAATCTTAAAGTCATGAACATTTGGTAAATTGGGCCTTGAACGTCTGAATGGAATCATGGGGTTTTTCATGGTAATGACATTTCTATCTCAATGGATGCTTAAGAACATTTGCCTTTCTAAATTTAGATCTGGTAAGTGAGTGCAGCAAATAGTCTTCTAATGAGTGTGGAATTCACAAGGATTGCAGTAAGAACACATATATTTGATGCAGGCTGAACATTAATTATCACACCTATCCATGTTTAACATGAACTCCTAGTTTTCCTTGGCAGATACATCATGAAAGATTCTTGGACAAGGTACTTCTAAAAGAAAAATCTTTTTTTTGGTCAACCTTGCAATAAAAATTCCTACCTCTGTTCCTTATGATGTTACAAGGCATGGTATTGTACTCCCTTTTCGTGTGAATGATGAGCCCATACAGGGAGGCAGACAATAACAGCCAAAATTTGGACTTTGACTTGAATTTAGTAACTTATTTGGTGTGGACTATTCCCCAACAGAGAAAGTTTCAAAAGAAGCAGCATTGAGTATTAAAGGCCAATTTCATACTTTCTGAAACTCACTACAAAAAAAATTACTCTTTGCTGAGGAGCTATTGAATTTTTCAAGACAATACTTCAAAACAGCAGTTGATTATCTCTGGTTCTGTTTATAGAATTGTAAAGTCATTGAACACAGTGCTAGAAAGGACTCTGAGAGGTCACTTGCTCCATTCTTTGGCCTTATAGTGAAGTCAGTTGTA
The DNA here is from genome assembly GCA_032353885.1 of Nothura maculosa. Taxonomy (NCBI): domain Eukaryota; kingdom Metazoa; phylum Chordata; class Aves; order Tinamiformes; family Tinamidae; genus Nothura; species Nothura maculosa. Next base: position 1,129,626 of record JAUBOD010000469.1, on the reverse strand, counting down.
TTCCACTCATTCCCCTGCAATCTGTTCCCAGCTATCCCCAGTGATCATGATTTTGTGTTTCAGTTTCAGTTCATCCCCAGGCAATCAGATTTCAATTCTTCACTGCTCTGCCTGTTGGAAAACTCTTTCTAAAACACCCTAGATGAAACTTATACCCTTCATGTGCTGTTCTATGCAACATGAACATGGCAAACATTACTTTCTCCATCTCTGCAGCAATGAATTTTTACAAATTTGGAGATTATTGCCACCTCTCTCCTCAGTTTTCTCTGCTTTCAGCTAAGCAACTCCCATCTGTCCATCTTTCAAGATTGCTCTTCATTCTTACCTGTTTCCTCTGGACTCTTTCCAGTTCATCAACATTTTTCTCAAAGTAAGTGGTGTTGCCAGACATTAATTATAAAGTGGGATTTCCCATATTTTAGCCTCAAATCTCATATGCCTTATTAAAAATGTGATATATTGTTTGCTCTTGTATTTCCTGCATGTTTTAATAGCAGACACAGGATTTGAGGGTAACCCTGCAGCTGCTTTCCTGCCCCATTCTTCAGACCTCCTTTGGCAAAACAGAACCACCATTTGGACAGTGGTTATAAAAGAAGCGAAAGCCAGAGCACCCCCTTAAGAATCAAGGAGGTCCAAAGGGTCAATGGATGCCTTAAAGCACCAGAAGGGCACCTGGGAGCTCCAAAATTCTTGGCAGCTCTAACACATGCTGCTCCATATCAGACACAATCTTCCTGCAGCGGACTGACCAACATGGCTGGAGCAGGGGGCTTATTCACATGTCTGGTAGGCAATGCTTTTGTATATACAGCTCAGAAGACAGACATACTAAGTCTGTGTCTTATGTTCAGCTCAGGGTTGTCTCTGGTCTTTGGTCATCTGTGCTCCATCCTGTGTTTGTTTGGTTGCTTATCCTTGACTATTTGAGCACTTTGTCTTCATTGAACTCATTATTTTTCTTATTAGAAGACTTCTTCAATTGTCACAACCATTTTGGTTTCTAGTCCTTCTTTCATCACACTTGTAGTTCCTCCAAGCCTCATGTCATCTGTGAGTAAGCCTATTGGCTTTTCAAGTTTCCAGGTCATTAAAATAATTACCAGAACCTGACATTGGCCAAAACTTTGAACTGTATCTGATATATCTTTGATTTTCACAGAGAACAATCTGCTCCATTATTCAGAATAAGGCAGGAGCAAATCAGACTTTCTTCCATAGTTGACATTTCCATGAATACTATAAATGATGGATACAAAGGTGTCAGATGTTTCTTCTACTTTCAGATGCACAGAACTTTTTTATTGCTCTTACATGATATATAGATGCAATGCCTTTTTTTTTCTCTAGAAAAGAAGACGGGAAAAGCAGACTGAGTATCCTCAGCCCTCTCTTTAGCAGCTGAGGCACTGTTCCACGGACATGACTGCAGATTTGACTTGAGCAGATGGGAAGATGAACTCGAAGACCTGACTTGTCTCAGAACCAAGGAAGCCCAACCCCAAGAGTGTTCATTGCAAATGTTCACTACAATGAATAGGAAGGATCTGTTTGAGAGTCCTTGACCCTTCGATAACACAATAGATAAATCC
>JAUBOD010000469.1:1095066-1114237 GCA_032353885.1 Nothura maculosa | reverse complement strand
CCCTGCCACTGCTTCTGCTAAAGGCTAGGGATAGTTGAGAAACAAACCTGGTCTCCTGACAGAAAAACTGAAAAGGATAGTTGCCTAATGGAATAAATATTACTTGAAAAATAAATGGCTGGAGAACAACCCTCCTGAGAGAAGGAAAAAATTTAGAAGAGAGACCTACCAAAATGTTGCCTCTGCAAGGGAGCTGCAATGGCACAGAAAACAGAACAGAGAACTAGTGCTTCAGGATGGCAAGATGACAAAGGAGAGGAGGCTGGAAGTTCTATAAAGTCATTTAGAAGTTCCTTGTTTCAGATCTGTTATTTGCAGCTTACCAAATTCCTATTTAAACAGCAATGGATCAGTCCTTCCTGCTATCACAGGAATACAGGTTCTCCAGGGGCTAAGATTGAACCTTAGCTTCTCCTTTCTTCGCAACATCTTGTGCAGCCCCATCTTATCCAGCATGCTTGAGAGTAAAACTCAGAGCACAGAATCAGCTTCATAGAAAACCTGTGCGGGCCACAGAAGTCTTCACCATTGCCTCCATCCTCCACCTTCTTCAATTCAAGTTGAAAAGGGATGTGTTGCCATGTAGATGTTCGGCTGGTTTTGACACTGAAATATATTATGCTCAGACTGCAAGATACAAATATTTGTTGTTGCTATGAAAAATACCAAGAGAAAAATACATTTTTAAAATATTAATTGCTTAAAATGTAATTTAAGAAAAACTCCTCAAATGTTCAATAAAATAGATTAGAAAAAAAAATCTATGGAAAAAAATGTACTCTGATATTCTCTTTTAGCCTCTTTGCTACTATTGAAAAGAGGAGAATCTGACTAGAATCTAATCTTCCTTGCCCCTCCATGGAAACTTCAGCTGGAGCATACAAAAGGTTGTACTATGTCTTGCAGCTTCACACTAACTGTACTGTCATGATCACAATACAAATGAACTTATCTGATTCACAGCCGCAAAATATCTACAAGGAACTAATGGCACTAATATCTCTAAAGACCTCAAACAAGATAATGGATTATAAACTGTTCTAGCTTTACTTAATCACAGCAAACCTTTCCAGGTGTTCTTTAGCCAAATCACTTAAACAGTGTCCAGGTTTCTCTACAAACAATGTTCCATTTGCTAGTTTATAGTTTCCTGTCCTTTGCCCTCTTAAAAACATGGGATTCAAATCTACTACTTCTTAATCTTCAGGAATCTCTTCTTGACCCTTGCGAACTTGTAGAAAATGTCAGTGAAAGGATTGCAGATGTGTCTCTCCTAAAAACTCACAGACATACATCATCTGAGCCCTATGATCTGTCTGCTTTTAGTGCATCTAGTATTTTAATAGATGATACTGCTGTTATCTCTAGCACGTGGGCAGACTTTTACCCTCCTCTGCTTTCTGCAGACAGCTACAAATGAGCTGTGTAACAAATGTGCTATTTCCTATTGCCCAATATCTAGTCCTCACTATCATTTTTCATTGCCCTATGATTATCCTTGGTCTGTTTTGTATATATATATGTATATACATATGATCATTGAACAGTCATTACGCTAACCACATATAACTTCCAGAAGTGGACAGCTACAGGAAATTTTTAATGTGGATCCGAAGTCACTCATCTGAATGACTTGCAGATGTGATCCCTGAGCTGCCTCCTGGGGTGGCAAGAGAGGTGGCTGGGGTGTCCAGCAGCCTCCTATGTGATGCTGGAGAGGGGCCATTAAAGTCACTCCAAATTCAATACTGCCTCAGCAATATTAAAGTTATGAGAGATGGATCTTCTGTAAGCAGATCCTGCTTCTGTAAACAGAAACATCTATTTTCAGTTGCATTGGGGAAAATGAGAGAAATAATTTTACATTTGGATGGCTACACCCAGAAATACATTGTGGGTTTAGAAGCTTCCATGGATGTCTGCTCTGCCGTTTCTCATTTTTGTTTTCTGGGATGCCTTGGAGGAGCAGCCAGTGTCCTAATTGCTCAACAGATGACTCCAATATGGCACTAGGAGGAGCAGGAGGAGGCTGGGGACAGGCGGTGGCAGAGGTGCCCATGGGCACACAGCCTCTGCCTGGCCGGGAACCGCGGGATGCGTGTCCTGTGGCACTGCCAACCCTCTGAGGGCCTGTGGTTTCATTAACCCCGTGCCATGTTTTGACCTCGTTTCCACTGCCTTATTTACACAATAGTTTTCCCGCACCGTAGTATTTTTAAGCAACCATTTCCACTCAAAAGATCCCCTAGAGGGGTTTTTAAGCAAGCAAGGGATGGCTCCGAGAGCAGGCCATGGCCGCGGGGCGGCGCTGCGGCCCAGGACATGGCACCCGGCGACAGCGCTGGGCTGGGCCTCGGTGGGCAGAGCTTGGCCGGGCTTTGCGGGGCCTCTTTCTTTTTGATTTGTGTGTAAGCATAAACAAGTTCCAGAGATCACTGCAATTATTTTTATTTTTTCAATGTATTTTGTTTGTAGTAGAAACAAGTACCCAATATCATTAGCCCTCTTCTCAGCTTTACTGCTTGAATGTGAATATGTAGCACTATCCCCAAAACACCCTTGAGATAGTTAAGTGGCCCCAGAATGTGGTTTGCAGCCCTTGACTGTGGGAATGTTTCCCTTTTATCACCACAGCCAATTAAAGAAACTTCAGTGTAAAACAGATTTAGGTTTTGGTCCTTCACAGCACCACATCTCAATTCATCCTAGTGAAACTACATTTGGTCCAGAATTTGGTCCAGAATTTGGGGATAATTGATATTATGGGTGCTGTGAAAGTTCAAGGGATCATCTGAGATGCTTTCAAGGGATCCCTTGCTGAGATTGTACGTCTGCACACAACTGTAGAAGACTGAGTTTGTATGAACTGTACCCATTGCAAAGTCCCCTATGACTACGCCAGCACATAAAATTAATAAACATATCAATATTTTTAACAACCTTTTATTTTTGGTTATGGATAAAGCATACTCCATATGTGTATGAGTTCACTTCCTATATGCTTGAAAGTGGGACCCTTCTGACAGCTATCTGGGGGATATGTTATTGAGAGTCAGCCATAGCTGTCACCTGGCCTTTTGACAAAGGTGTTGTGCAACATTCTCTTTTAAAAGAAAAATCACGTATATATTATAATTTCATGATTTTTTTTCCCCTGAGACTTCTTGAAATGTCATAAGCAGGTAGAAATGAGAGCGTATTTTGCATCGTATTTGAAATGTTTGGATAGTTTGACAACTTCTTATTTCCAGCTGTGCTATGAAAACCCTCAAGGGCACATATTATGTAAGATTTTGCTAACTTTAGGTGTGGACAGCACCTAAAGTTATGGCCTAAGTTATGGCCTAACCAGAGAATGTTATATAATTGAGATTGCTTTTGGAATAAAATATCTTTCTTATTGTCTATCTCTTTTGAGATATTCTCATGTTGAGCGAGGACATACTAAATCAGAAAATTTTGTATCAGTATCAGGTCCTGGGTTTTTTTTTCTTCCCAGGAAACCAACCATACAGACATACTGAGGCAAGTCAAGAGAAGGTGACTTAAAAGAATAGCCTATTTCTTCAAGAGAAGATATTTTTGAACTTGAATGTTGAACTTGAGCAGCTGAAGGAGTAAAAAGCTTTTTTGTTAACAAATATATACAGAAGATTTCCTTATTTAGCTAAAGGCTAAGAGAGTTCCCAGGCTCAATTTATGAAGAGGTCCCTAAAAAATGATTAGAACAAATAGCAAATGATGCTGCCAAAGCTGATGTAAGAGGGTAAAAGGATCTTTTCTGGTCTTCTGTACTGGAGCATTGCAAGTCTTTTTGATGCTTCTCCTGTTTCTTCCAGCTGCTGAGAATCTCCAACTCACCTGTGTGGCAGGGGGAGCTGGGTATGTTCATGTCTTTTTGCCATGGCTTCACAAGGGCACCTGAGCCACATTATCCTCACTCTTTCTTTGTTATAACTCTGTTCTTTACCTGATGTTCATCTACATGTAGCATTTTAATTTATTTTTATTCTGTTCTTCATATGACCTTTAAGAAGAGTGAGCTCATGTCCATTGCAAACCTCCAGCTGCACATCCTCTGCGACTTTCATTTGAAATTTTAGTGTTTGGATCAGTTTTCTTTGGATTTTTCTTTTTAAAGGAGGGAAGAAAAGAAGAAAGGAAAAAAAATTAAGGAAAAGAGAATGACTCCTACCTGGAGTCATGCTGACGTGTTATGGCTTCCCTGTATATAGCAATCAGTGTTATATCTACGGCAACTTTTCAGGCTGCCAGCTGAGGTTTTGTAAAGAAGAGGATGTGAAGAAAGCACACAAATAACCCATCTGTGGATGATGCTCACTTACCTGATGCCCTCTCAAAGAAGCTGTATTCATTTCCCACATTTGACTGGAGTCATAGGGCCTTATAATGAGCAGTATGTTGAATAACAAGCCTATAATAAGGACCAAGTGCTGAGAGGTGGTGTATGTTGGTTCGGCACAGTGCCACACTAATGCAGTGATACGGTTTCCAGATGGCAATTGGCTCATGTCCTACCAGCTCAGGGAGTAGGCAGAAAGAGCATATGTCTGTCTACATCCATCTGTGTATCTGCCCAAAGTCCCTCCACTTTCCCTGAAGGTAAGAAAATAGATTATCACATGGAACATACAGATTTCCCTGTGAGTCCTTGTTTGTACTTTTGCAAATGATAGTGATTTTCCCGTATTTGTGATTCATCTTTAAAATAACAAATCTTCAGAACTAATTAGTCAAAGCTAAACTTCTAAAATAAACTATCTTGTTGCTGATCTGCTAGAGTTCACATACAATTTCCCGCCTCCTCTAGAGTCTGGGGAACTGATACTTAACCTGATTTGAAGAGGTTGCTTTGGAGCTGGACAACAGTGCTGTGATGATGTGAAGCCATTTGATTCTTTCATGTTGGGGTCTTGAGCAGCAAGGCACGTGGCTTATACCATTTTGTGAAGAGCAGAACCACAGACTACTTTGCTCTGAAACAACTTTGTACTGGAATTTCAGTTTCCCACATCCCCATCCGAGAAACACAAATGGAATCGGAGAGCACAGGAGTTTCCTCTCCTGACTACGCCAACAATGGTCGCACATCCTCTAGAGAATCCTTGAGTAATACATTTATGGGATAAAGTTTTCCAACAAAAAAAATACTGTGAGAACATTCTCTGTTCATCAAAGCATGAAATCAAGTGGCCTGCCTCTTGAAAAGCTTAATGAGGTTTGCTATGAACATAACTTCACTATTTACATGGGAATGAAAAAAGAGCAGCCCTTTAAAGGGATTTAATTGAAAGACTCAAGTGTGACAGCATTGCCCTAAAGCCAGTACAGTTTGTGATCCTAAGCATTACCATCCAAGGCCGTCCTGTGGTTATGCAGTTGTGTTTGTTTTGGAAGATGCAGTACAAATAACAAGAGGAAGGATATACAAGATATCACAGCAAGCTATAGGGGTTACAATTCCAAGGGTGGGGGAGAACTTTGTGTGTGTGGCCTCTGAAAACCAAAAAAATGTCTGTAGATAATATTTGCTTTTTCTATACTCCTTCAGGGAATTAAAAATAAAGGACAGAGGGAAATAATGTTTTTTTAAGCTATAGCCTTTGGTTACTGAGGATCAGATACTGTTCTAATCAGTTGATCTACTGAGGAAGGGAGTAGAAAATTTTAGCCTCAAACTCCTGGAGAAGGTTTAGAGCAGACAAGAAATCAGCACTGTAAATAGGAATCTGCTGTGAGGTGGTTGAAATGCTGAAATTCTGTTCTGGAGGAAATTTTGGCCATCTGACATTTCCTTTCATCTCCATTTGAAATGAAAAGTCAAAAATTCGTAGTTATCATAAAGCAAGTATACTGCAAAGCTGAATTTGGGGGATACCAAAATGGTCTTATAAGAACACTTCATTTGAGTGAAGTTAGAACATTGCCTTCTGATAAAGTTGTAGGGGTTTGTTTCAACTTCTGTTTTGGAAGCTATTTGATCCCAAAAAGTAACTGAGACCTGTTCTCTGGAGAGAATGTGTTCTATGCAAATCTTTTATTCCCTTTGCAAGCAAGCTGGAGCAGGAGTTCATTGAAGCTTAGCTCTGTAATGAGCTAGACTTTCCATCTTAATTAAAAGCCACTAAAATCTTCTTGCAATAATGCATTTTAGAATAGCTGCAGATGGAAAATGGACAGTACCTGTGAGGATACTGGAATTCATCTTTCTTCTGAGGTTCAGTGATCAGAAAAAGATAAGCGGAGATACCTGCAACAGAGGTACAGGAGGGCAGTCCCTGCATCTTACATCCATCTGTCACTAAGACTTCATTAAGACAGCTGTATATTATGTATATTTTGACTAAACAAAAATAAATGACCTAAATATGCTCAGTTTTTCGCTCAGTTTTTCTTGTTCTTGGTAGGATGAAAATGCAGTAAAGGCACTGTAAAATGCTGAAGGCCCTTTTGCCCTTGCATATAGTGATGACTCAGGATCATATTTTTACATGGCCATTTTAATCAGCAGTTTAAAAATATGAGAAAACTATTCATGTTTATTATGTTTTCTCCTACCTTAGGAACCAGAGCATTCACAAGGTTAGCTTTTTGATTGTTTTAACACACATGTATGAGAGTATTAATGGAGCTGATAATCTTTTTTTTTTGTATTCCAATATTACGAAACCTATTGGAGTAAAACTGCTGTAATTTTCAGTTAGACTTTAAGTGATTGTAAGCAAGAAAAAAAAAGCCAAAGAAAAAGAGTTGTTAGTAGCTAGGCAGCTTTTTTGTGACTGGCAGTTATAGTTGGTTGTAATTAGTAATTGTTATCCTCAGGTCAGCTTTCTTGAAGGCTCTTCCTTAAGAAGAGCTTGCTGAGCAACCATTCTGGACAACAACACAGGTTCTGGGGCAATAATAGAAGTGTTGCAAGGAATAGTGATGTAGACAATGCGAATGGAATAAATGTTTAGCAATGGGAACAAGGAAAGAAGAGGCAAGAGGAAACTTTAGGCTAGCCTAAAAACAGTCATAAAGGAAACAAACTAATGAGCCTGCAAAGAAGGAAGAGCAGGACCATGATTATGAAACAGTGAAAACAGATGTTTTAGTTTGGCCCCTAAAGTTCATCACTCTTGCTATTCAACAGAATAAATAAGGTGAAGTTCCTGATATCCAGTAATCTTTAAATAGAAGATTAAACTAAAGTCCTGTGAGTAAATGCAATGGAAATTTCACACAAATGGATGAGGGAAGGGCAACTACTGGCTAAAACTGTCAAAAAGCAAAGTACACAGAGCAAGTGAAAATGAAGAGGTGGGGACAACAGTGAATAATTACAATTGGGCTCTTAATGGAGGCAGATTAATTTCAGGTACTACAAGAGAAAGACATGAAATGTGTAGTCTATTATCTGATCTGATACTGAGGACGAGGGCAGTTATTTTAAGGGGAGTTAGAGGAGATTCATCTGGCTGATAAGAGGGAAGGAAATACGGACAAATTTAAATTAAGACATGGGAAACTAGGGAGAAAAAAATAACAAACACTGACAAGGAGATGGACTAGATGACCTTACAGGCCTTGCCTATCTCATGCTTCTTTGACTCCATGAAGACAGCAGGGTCTTGGTATAGGATATCATATTAAAGACTAGCCTCAACAGACTTGTCCAGCTATGAAAACTCTGCTTTTCAGCAACATCTTTGTGAGTTTAGAATAATAATGATAATAAAAAAACACTGAAATATAACTCTGAACTTCATCAAATCATATCTTTAAAATATTGGCAGTAACTAAAGATTCACCTTTTCTCCTCTTATGTTCCAAGTCACAGTAACATTTGCATGATGGTATCTAGACTGTGAGTTATTTCAGTGTTTTTCCAGCTGCTTTCCCATATGACTGTGTACTTTGCTGAGATTAACTAACCAGGGTATTTGGCTCTGCTGCTTCTCCGTCACCTCACATAGGAGCTACCTTGTTTACATATTGGCATGCACCCACTTTGTATTTGTGGGTCATACTCTAGTAGTTTGCCCTGTCCTTGGCCATCTCATTGCATGGCATTTGAACTGAATTACTGGATCTCTCAGCTCTGTGTGGAAAAAAATGAGGAAATACCAATAGTAATGAAATAATTGATGAGGGAATGGCCAGTCAGTCACAGGGATACCATGCAGTATTGAGCTGAAATTAAAGGGTATTAAGATGTTAAGCACAGATTTCTGGTGGTGTCTCCCACTGTGGTCTGTGTTATGTTGAGTTGCACAGGATTCTGGCACTGGATAATATCTTGGATTTGATGCTTGCAGAAGATATGGAGTACTGCCTGTCCTGGACAGATGAATATGGGAACCCAGCTGAGAACTAGTGATGCTGGTCTAGACAGCCCAGTGGGGCGCCCCTCACGTCCGCTGGCAATCTTCTCCCTGAGTGAGGACACACAGGCTGGCAGCAGCACTGCCTTGGACATGATCCCCTAGTGATAAATTGCAGATATCGCAGGTCATAACCTATATCTGGTGCTTGTCTAACTCCTTATTTTGGGGCTAGATGCTTTCTGAAAATGACTGCAACTAGAGATGGAGGTAAGGTACTTTATAACAGTCCTGCAGTCCACCTGCATGGCGCTCCCTTCTTAAGCATCTTTCTCTTCCTGGTTATCTCCTTGGTTCCTGTACTGTTTTTTTTTTTGCAGCCATACTGCAAATGTTGAACAAGACAAGAAGCTACAGGATAGTTGAAAAGACACCACTGCTGGAAAACAAATTCACCACCTATTTTTCTTTTCCCCTGGGCAACTCTCTCGCATGTAGCCTCCAGCCCCTGAGAGGAAGCATTTGTATCCTCTTTGAGGAGCAGGAGTTTGCCAGAGGATCCTCAGCCAAACTCTTCCTAGCACTGCTGTCTTCTGGGAGTCAAAGACCCTTTTTATCTCCATTCCAGCCCCATGCCTGGTCAGGCTATTACAGCCTCCAAGAGTTCATAGTGTTTGCTGGGGGAAAGACAGTGGTAGCAAATGATTTGAGAGCAGAATTGTATGTCAAAATCTTTTCCACTGGAACATCCCATGTCATTTCTTTCAAATCTGTTCTGCTCAAGCAACATTCCTGGGTTCTAGGAAAATCACAGTAGTTTTTCTTCAGTTTTCATGGTGCTTTATATTTGCAAAAATTCCAAGTATATTCAGTACAACAGGAAATCATTCCAGTCTGCAGGTATGTAGTAAGCACAGATTCGTCAGTAGTAAAGAAAGTGTTCCTACTCATCGCCATTAGCCAGAGCATGCAGTCTTTCCAGCTCTTGGGATTTGATCCATTTAGAGCTGAGATTAGCTGCTTCAATTAGTAGATTGGGCAAAAGACTCTTAATACTCCATATTGCCCCAGTGCAACTACTGCTCCCAGACTGTCTGAAATTCCCTGAGGTACAGAAGTGTGCCAAGCAGGCCCTGCACACTGGGAGGACCTTCTGGGTAAGCAGGGCCCCTACTGACATATGGACTATGATTTCACCATTTTCGGTGAAATCAAATGCATCACAGCATTGGGTAACATCAGCTCTCCTGTGTGCTATTAATGAATGCCATCTGCAATTACTGAAATAATCCACAGGAATTTTCCATAGTTTCACTAGCATTAGGATCATCATCAGATGATAAAGTATCAAATGTCTTTCTTAACAAAGGAAATCCAGGTGACCGCTGAAGGTCAGCAGTGGTACTTTCCCACAGAAGCCTGTCGTTTTTTTTTGGTTTAAACAACAGATCTTGATGTTTTGGAAGACTTTTTTTCCTAAAATCTTTGGAGAGGGAGGTCTGTACTAACTCCGACTGACTCCAAACCACACTATATATTCCTGAAAAGAGTAAGCTTTCAGTTAACACTAGACACTTGCTAGTGAAGTGTGATCAGGTCTTTGCAGGTCTGCAAGGAGACAGCATCTCCAAGGGCTGCTCTCGGTGCTGGGGAGCAGTGCTCAAGCTTGGGGTGCTGCGTGCCCAGCTCCTCCAGACTGTCCCTTGCCTGGGCTGTCCCAGCAATGAACTAATTAAAAATATGATGATCATCCAGCAGAGAATTTGTAAACAGGGTGAAGACTTGGGCTAATCAGTCTGTCCTGTGCAAGCTGTTTGTCCAGCTCCAGCTTTATAAACAGTATGTGCTGTGCTACCTATCCCTGTGAGAGGGTGTGGGAGAGAGTGTATACAAACACAACAGGAAAAGCCCCTGGTATATACGCTCTAGAGGCAGAGGGAATAAACATTAGTAAACAAAGCTGACTTTCCCTTAACCCTTGCTGTGAAATTATCCTGTAATTTATGAATTGATTTTTTTGAAATGACTATTTTTTTGTGTAAAGATGCTCATGCATGCATAAGAGAGTTCATCAGTCAAGAATCTGTATACGCAACTCCTAAAGACCAGGCTTCACAGTTTCAATTGCTTTACACAAAAAAGGGAGAGACTCAGGAAGACTTGTTTTGAGTGTGAATAGGAAGGCAGATAAAGTAGAAGAATCTGCCCCCCATTTGTGTTTTATGGCACTCCACTTCTTTTTAAAGTTATTTTTTTGTGTGTCAGCACTTGGCAGATTCAAGGTGAGATAAGGTATCCATTCTTGTTTTCTCTCATCCCTCCCATAGAATCTGGGATCTTTAAAACTACAAAAAAAAAAAAAAAAACACCCTTATGATTTATCAGTCCTTCCTGGTAATTGTTTCTCAGCGGAGTTTCAGAGAAGAGATCATTAGCACACCCGGACATAATGCAGATGCTCCCGTGATGACATGCCAGCGCAAGGAGTGTATTTCTCTTTTGCCTCCTCCCTCTTCCTCAACCCTTATCTAATCCCATTCCCCTCAGCACATTTGTCACTGATGCCAGTGCGATGTTTGCTGAGGGGAGCGGAGGCTCCCGGTGGGGCTCTGCTGCCTCTCATTCTCCCAAGGAGCACTGGTGTGCCCTGATTCATTTGGCCTATGCTCCTTTGCTGTTCTCCGCTGTGCAGGGCTATAGCATGCTAGGACACACAGTAGCGGGTATCTTCATAAGCCTGGAATTAGTAGGGAGCCAAACTGGCATGGCATCCTACCTAAGCAAAACATCCCTGGCTTCATGCCACAATGAGGTCTTTAGATGACACCTAATTTGCAGGCACTCACCATCTGGGAGTGAAAGGCTCACAACATTTCAGTCTCTGCAGCCTTCTTGTTTAAACAAAGTCCAAGTATAATTTATGAAGGCTTTCCTTTAAAAATAATTGTCCTTTAGCCTACAGAAGAGCAATAAATGCTCTAAATTACATTTGCAATCCAGAGTGAATGTGGATGGCTGGACAAGGGAGTGGAGAAGGGATGAAATAAGTACTTCAAAATTTTAAAAGAAATAACCTTCCCTTCAGTCATCTGACACACTGGGCCAGGCAGCACAGACTTTGTGGGCAACTCTTGAGTCTGGAAAGTAAGTAGTAGAGACTGGGCTTATATCTAGAATAGTTAAAAATTTTATTAAAAAAAATAAACTAAGAAAAGAATAATAGGATCACAAATAGCCAATTTGATATGAAACATTTTCCAAAAGAAAAATTACAGGAGCCCTGCCACACTGGGATTCTCCATGCATGGCTGTATAAAACGTCCTTCCTCCTTTCCTCCTCAAACCAATGCTGCATGGAATATTTATTTTACTCTCGACAAGTAATTCTATGACGACTGCACCCCTTTTAAGTTTCAGTATAGATGCATGCAGAGTTATTACTCTTAATACCTTTACAACAGAAATGTTGCACAGAAACATGATATTTCCTGGTATGTTTTGTGTAGTTCTCACAGGAGTAACCTCAGCATGGAGTAAGCTGGGCTACAACTCAGTAGCCCAGTACAACTTTCATTTTCCCTTTCCTCTTTCATTAAAAAAAAGCAAAGAAAAAGACCAAGATCCTTGAAAGATCAGTAACAGATAAAGAGTCATCACTGCTATTCTTGTCTACCTATACCTTAAAAAATGATAATAAATTTATCTAATAAAAGTTGCAGCATTGAAAGCAGGCTTACAAAGTAGCTTCAATCAAGATAAGCATGGCCTCCACTAAGTGGATTGCAAAGTAAATAGACAATATAGGCCAGAATGTAATTTAGAAGCAGATAAAAGGTAATGGAGAGTCATCACTGAGCAGGATCTTTCCCACAAGAATCTGGTTTTGCTCCCATGTTATCTGATATTTTTGTCAATTACCTGATAGGAAACCTAAACATTACTCTCATATGAGAAATGTTTGTAATAAAAATCATATATGAAGCATTGGTTTTAAATTAAAATACTGGTAACAATATCTTCTGTCCACAGGACTAAGATGTAAGAATATTTAGCAACTGCATGCTGAAGTTTAAGAAGTTTAGACTGCAAATGAGATATGGACTTTCAACAGTTAGGAGAGAGAACAAGTATTTCCCTAACTGGAGCATCTATCAGATGAAATCCACATAATTCCTACATAACTGCATGCTGAAGATCTCTTCAGGTAAGCTCAGATCTGAAGAGGTGCCAAAGCTGAGGCTGTCTCTGAACCAGAAGCTCGTGAGACCCTCTTACGCTTTCTCAGGTCAGTGCATTCATACTCATCAGCAAGAACATCTTTTCCTGCCTCTCTCCTAACTTTTCCATGGTATTTTTCACTGCATTTAAATGTCTGTGCTCATCTCTGTCCATCCTAGTGGTGTGAAGAGCAAATTGCTGGAGCTGACGCATGGGTTCCTCCAGGACACATGGCAGTGTCTGGGAAGACGGTTGCTAGATGTGCTGCAGATGTTGTTTGTTTTGAATTCTGGTAGCTGTTCTGCTCAAAATTATTTTCAAAAATACACAAAATAACAATGAAGTGAACAGAAAATTATTTGTTTAATCAATATTTTCACTAGAAAATAGTTTTGTTGTGTTAGACAATTTATAAAGGAACTAACTGCTAAGACAAGCTAGCATATCTAGAAGAACAAAAGGAAGGTCCTCAGTGGGGAAGGATAGTTTCAGTTCTCCCATAAATGTCACTTTAAACAAAAAAAAGAGGTCAATATTTCTTTACAGATCTTTTTCCCTGTCTGGCATGCTTGTGGGAAAAACAAAACAAGAACAGTATGCAGGATATTGTGCATTTAAAATACTCCAGGCATTATCAATGGGGGAAGAAAACCCCAAACTAATGCTGTAGATATTATTGCTTCATAAGTTTTTTTTTCCTCTTCTCTGACTTCTTATATCTGTCCATATTTCATTATTGCAAAATTTGCTTGTTTATAAATACTACAAAATGGTGCATCTGTGTGTTAAAAATCAGAGCTTCAAGATAATCATTTTACAGATACCACATCAACTTAAAAAGACTTTGTGACTTCTGCTTAAATAAATATTAAGGGTTTCAAGCATTGACTTTTGTTTTCAGAAATGAGAGAATTGCTGTTAAGCATTTAAATATTTTGGCAAGTTTATCTTGCCAACAGTATAGATAAACATCTAAATTTTGGGATCAGAAATCAAGCTTCTGTTTAGAGGTTGCTTTATTACAAACCATCTTAGTTTGAGATGTCAGAAAGTCTTAGTGAATAACAAAACCGGTTTCTTTTGGGAAGTGTAGTCAAGCAGATATCCTAGACATGAACGGGATTCAAACTGAATCCTTTGGTACTTAGATTTTCCCAGTCTTCACATCATTAACTTCTGCAAATGAATGTATTTTCCTTTCCAGCCTTTGGAAGCAGAGGCTCTCCAAAACTCACAGCCGAGCGATGCTTGATGCCGGTGATTTCTCCCTCCTGGCAACACTGTCACAGCTTGGGCCCAGCCGCTGAAGCAGGACCTGCTGTTGGGCAGCTTGTCAGAAGAATAGCTCAAAGGATCCTCAAGACTATATAATTATATTGTTTTATCAAAGAATCATAAAATCATAGAATGCTTAAGTTTGGAAGGGACCTTAGAGGTCATCTAGTCCAACCCCCCTGCACACGCAGGATCACCTAGAGCACATGGCACTGGGCGGCATCCATGCGAGTTCTAAAGATCTCCAAAGAAGGAGACTGCACAACCTCTTTGGGCAGCCTGTTCCAGTGCTCTGTCACCCTTACGGTGAAGAAATGCTTCCTTAAGCATTTTTGCACCTTTCATTACTGCTGTGACTACTTCTGATTAGTTTCAAGCCAGGTGGTTTCTGGTGATGAAATGCGCCTAATGGCCTGCAAAAAGATAGGTGCAAAAACATACACGCGGCCACGCTCTGCAGAGATGCCACTGCTGTCTCCACACCAGACTTTGCCCTGAGCCCACATTTGCTGAGAGCAAGTGGCCTGTATCTGTAATTCCCCCAAAGAGGAACAACATGGCTTTGCCAAAGAAACTTCCGCATTTCAGACATTCCAGCTGCTCCCTTGAGCCATGGCCCTAACTCCCTCCAGATGTAACCCTTCACTTTGCCCTCTTTACGAGTTTGTTTTCCTTGTAAGGAAGAAAAACACGGAAAAGATTTTCAGTGGGTGGGGACCAAGCTGGTAAGTACTGAATGTAAAGAATGAACAGAGCATTATGCAGCATCCAACTACTGCTAGTGAACCCAGACATAGACATGAAGCTGTGGAAGTGCTAAACCCCTATCGGCTGCGCCTGTTAGGTGAAATTCATCATGACTTACATTACATGGGAGATGGGTATGCGTGTGTTCATATATATGCAGGAAAAGAAACCTCAGCCTCCTCTTTTGGTTGGAGCGAGTTGCTCCACTGCAAACCTCAGGCCGCATTGGAGTCTGAAGGTGCCGCATGGAGGCAGTCTGGGAGGTTTCAGTCACACAAATATGCTTATCTGGCAGCTGATGCTGGAGACAGAAAATACACAGGGAATGTGCCCCGCATTCATTTCTTACACGTTCTCCCAGTAAGGGAGTGATGCTTGTTTCAGATAGAAGTGCAATGTAACTTTGGAGTATAGGCACATCTCCTGTAGTCTCTGCATGCAGAAGACCATGTCCCACTTTCCATGGCTGGAAGGTCATTGTAGCGAAACCTCTGCTGGGGTCTGGGCCCAGTGTAACAGAAAACCACCCACAGTCCCAGCTCAGGACCCTCACTCTGACCCTGCAGCTACAGGCAAAGTGCTGGGAACACCACCGAGTGTTGGTGTTGTGGCTTGTGGTGAACACCAGCAGCATGGTGGAAGTTGAAGTGCTCCTGAGGGGCGCTCAGTTTTAGTCAAAATCACCATCATCCTGAGGCGCTCCATGATGGTGCTGTTTCACAGCAAACTGACACCAAGGACTGAGGTGTCTCCCAGCAGAAAGGGACTACAAAATCTCCATAGGACTTCTATTTCTCTGTAATTTCCTCCACAAGATGTAGAAGCCATAGCAGTTCTCTCAAAATAGTCTCAAAATATTCAGGCAGTGTTTTTTGCTCCACTGTCTGACTGTGTGTTGTTCTGTTTCTCCACATTAATTAAATAAAAGCTGTGGGGTTTTTTTTTTTCCTTCTGAACACTGAAGTAAAGCACCACTCACTGAGGGAGCTTCAGGAAGATATTTAACTTTTGTGAGTAAATCAATCAATGAATTTGTCATCTTTACAAATTTAAAAAATTACACTCAAAATAGCTGAACCAGGCATTTTTTTGCTGCTGTTAGCATTGGACAGAGGATTACCTCTTTGAGATTAAGATAGTGACTAAGTGGCATCATGCCTGTGAGTCCTGTCTTCACCCAGCAGCTCTCACAAGGCTGTGAGTTTGTGAAAAGGGTCTGATGCCCAAGGTCACCGGGCCAGCGGACAGACAGTGCCTGTCCACCCTCCTGCTCCTGCTTCTTCACTCTCCAGGGAAAACCAGCCTCAATGGGAAGCTTTACAAGGTGTGGACACAAAAGGTCTCATTTCCAAAGAGTTACAACAGTATAAGGACAGAAAATATGACCATCAGTGATACTGAACTTCATTTTTGAGAAGGCAGAGCAGTAGACTTGGGAAAAAGGGGAACAAGTGAACATTTTGTACCCAAGTGTGGTGGTACCACCCCAGTAAAATAGCCAGGAAGGAGCCTGTGGCGCTGGTTGGTGTCAGGTGCAGTAGCTCACCTCCAAGGATGTTCTATACTACTGATTCAATATTTTACATTTGAAAAAAAATCTGCATAGACAGATGCAATGGGCAGGGACTGTTCCATATTTTATGTCAACACATAGATATCCTACAGAGTCTTGTTTTTCTTTCTCCCTCCCTTCTTTTTTCCTTTCATCTGGTTTATGTTTAGATTCTTACTAAAACCATGTGAAAATATCACAAACATCTTTGAATTTGTCTGCCAGAAGTTAGGTCTTTAAAACCACATGTAGATACCTCAATAAGTGGCTGGTTTTCAGAGATGAAGTGCTTAGATTGTGGCAAAGCAAGTTTCAGGTACTTGATTTCATTAATCAAATGGAAAACATTGACCACTACATTGAGGCAAGAAACATTAAAGTGGTGAATTTTAGATCATCTGACAAGTCAGATTCCTAAATGATTAGCAGAGGAGGACATGCCTGTAAACTTTCCAACACACATACATCAGGAATCTCAAACAAAATTCCAGACTCCTTTAATTGCATTTGTTATTGGCAGGGGACCATATTTAGGTCAACTGCTAACACACCACACACCTAAGGTGGATAGAAGAGAAATTCATGAAGCAGATCCCTGACAAAGACCTGAACCTAGGTCAGATTTAGAGCATAGTAACGTGATGGGCCTTCCTGGGATGAACTTCACCTCTCCTGTGCGCCAGGCTGCTGCCACAGAGAAAAAGGCGGGATGTCCAAAATACAGGTGTCCTCCTCACTCTTGGAGACACGCCACCACATGGGGATCTTGGAGATCCTGCACTGTGGGTCTGCTTGTGCCTTTTGCTTTATAGAAGATGGGTGTTTGTGCCTGATGATTTTTTAAGGATGAGCTCTCTTCACAGGGTGTCCAAGTGAGCAGTGGAGACTCTGCCTCAATCGTGGTAGGCAGCAGAGGAAACACTGGTGTGGCCAATGCTGCTGGTTCCTCTTAGCTCTGCACATAAACCCTGCACCAGGGAAGATGAGGGAGCAGAACCACAGATCACACTCCCACCGGCTGCATAAGGAGCTGGAGTAACTAGGAGAGATGCTCTGGATTGTTCTGCTGGGCCAGATGCCTGCTATTTGGGTATTAAATGCCTCATTGAGCCACCCGTACTAGGAAGTCTGCTTATGGCCCTGGCATGCTGTAACCACTGCTTCTTGTACTGTTCATAATTGTGTCCTTGTTCCTGCATGCTTCCTGTTTTATTATATCCATCTGCTGCTCCATATTTTATATCTGAAGCACCAGCACTGGGGGAGCTGTGTCACAGACTTGTTCTGTGCTTAGCACCAAGCCCAAGTCTGCAGCCTGAGGCCGCGCTCAGCAGTTAAGTGGAGCAGTTTAGGCAGTGGCTTACTCAGAAAAAGGTTTCATTTCTACTTTCAGTGCTAACACTTGAGCTTTTTGCCTATTGGTACCTGCTATCTATAGGAGCAAAAATTCAGGACTGAAAGGCTGATTTTCATATCTGTCTTTTTAAACTGCACACATCACTGTCAGTGAGTGGAGGAGGAAAGACAGTTTTCCCCAAAGCTTTGCAGGTCATCTTTAGATCTGTGTCACAAGCTAGGCAAAACAAAGAAATTCGATATTAATTCAAAAGCCTCACTGCCAGCCTCTGCTCTTCATACATGTTAGATTCATAGAGGCTATTTTAATGTATTCTTGCTGAGTTTAACAAAATTCCATGACTGGGTCAAGATTTTCAAAAGTTATTGATGTTTCCATCGGCTTAAGGCTGTTCTCCTCAAAGGGTACCCAGAAATGCAATGCCCCAATCACTTCACTTTCCACCACCAAATCCACCTACTTATTTGAGTTGGAGGCTGGAGGCTGCTGGAGCACTCATTCTTTCCTTCACCAAAATCCTCTGTGATGAACAGAGTCAAGGCTGTTTATCTGTCTGTAGTCCCCTTTTGGGCTTTGCTTCACTGACAGAGGCAAATAAGGAAATATTTAGCTTTACAATACAGGACAGCAAAGTCAAGGCTACACATTTCTAACTTGTTGAAAAGCTCCAGAGTATTTTGTTAAGAAGTTACAAGAATTACACCTATTTCCTAAATAATTCTATGTTCAAAAGAAAAAACAAACCTGGTCCCTTTCATGTCCATCGATCTAAAGCTGAAGAAGTATTTAATAGTAATATTTCTTCCCACCCGAATTACTCTACATAACAACTTGGGAAACTATTATTTCAATGTCATCTCTTTAGCTTTAGGGTTTGAATTCTATGACGTTGGACTGATGGCAATGGAATTAGCAGACTTTTCTGGCAGGCCTAAGATGAATAAATAGTTGAAATCATAGTACCCATAACTACGTTCTTCATTAGTTTGGCTTTATTTATTTCACCAATTAGCTGGTGCCCAGGGCAAAGCAGAAATAAGCAGCTAAAAAAAGTAACTCTATATGGTTTTGTGAGTTGGTGGAGTGAGCAGACATTCTTCTGGGTTGGAGATGCTTGAGTTTGCAATAATGGCCCCCGAGGGATGGGTATTATTCACTAGTGATATGGTGTCATGTTTGCCTCAGCCTTAAAGAAACCAGAGACTTGGATTCAGCCTGAAGAGTTTCAAACCTGTGAGATTTATCTCACTCTGTTCTCCTGTCTCTCTCTGCAGACAAGGAAGTGTAGAATAAAGCACTTTGACCCAAGTTGCATGAGAAGTTGGGGGCTAAGCCAGTGGAAGGACAGCAGTTACCTGAGTCTAGCCCAGTGCCTAAAGCCACCATTCCTTCTCTCTTAGGACTCCTGCCAGGAATGGCAGCTGCCCACAGAGGAGTGGTGGGGACATGGGCAGGAGAGAAGCTATTGGGACAACCTGGAGCACATAGCAGCTGAGATGAACAGATTGAGCTAAGCTATGGAAAAGCTATGGAAAAGTTGTGAGAGGAGGTTGCTTTTGAGGAACTGTTTTCAAGGAGCGGGGAACACAGGGGACAAGCAAGAAAAAACACTGCAAGAAGTGAGTCCTGATATGGAGCAACAAGAGAAGACCAGAGAGATTGTTTCATTGTTGAGAATGTGCAGGTAGGGGGAAG
>JAUBOD010000469.1:1083698-1094966 GCA_032353885.1 Nothura maculosa | reverse complement strand
AGTGAGTCCTGATATGGAGCAACAAGAGAAGACCAGAGAGATTGTTTCATTGTTGAGAATGTGCAGGTAGGGGGAAGTAGCAGGAGTTGAGATATTTGAGCAGTGTTTTCAGTCTTAAAACATATATAAATATACCATAAAGTTTAAAAACATCAGTCTGAAACCAAACATTCTTATTTTACCAAAAACATTTTTAAAAGGAAATAGGATTATAGTTGTTTGCACTATATCAGTTAACTTTTCACTCCGTTGTTTCAGTTGTGCTCACATTATCTGGAGCAAGGATTTCATTACCACTACCTGAACCTGTGTATGAAGAATCTAAAAATTAAAACTATCCTTGTATATCTAGAAAAGCATCTTAATGTAGGATTTGGTAAATATATTTAAAAAAAAATAAAGGAAGAAAAAAATGAAAAAGGCCACTTTTTTACTCAAGTCTCCCAGGATGTGAGCCAAACTCAGCCGAGGTTTTCCCAAAACTTTGTGCTTTACTGGCTTGAAAATGCATCTTTCTATTACCTTTGAATAGCATGGTCTTACTGCTTGAGTGGGAGATGTTGTACAGCTTTAGCAAATACTAGAACAGCTACTTTGAAACTGCAGTTGAGCCAGAAGCTTTTAGTAGATCCTGGAACAAATTCAAGTCTTATGTCTTCACCACCTCCTTCCTCCTCTGTAAGTCAGTAAAGTGAATACAGTCCTTCATTTAATACTGAGAGGGATTCACAGATTAACTCAATAGTCTTGTCACAGCTGCAGAGAATTTTTTTCCTTTGGTTATCTAATTACTAGGGAAATGGTGTTCCTCAAATCTTTTAAGGGCAATGAATCAATTGGTCATTGTCAAAAAATAAAAATTCACAGTGGTAGATCATTAGTTTTGTTATCTTCTGGGGCTGCAACTGCTCATATGCCGTGTCTGAGATTTATTTCCAATTCATACATCTTGCTAAGCAACTTTTTACTTTTTTTTTTCCCATCCCTGATCTATTCTGTGGAAATCTCTATATGCCTAGAGAGTTATTCTCTAGAGCTCCCCAGCCCTATTCTCTATTTCTTTTTGAAGTCCTTTGTAGGTAAATCATACACTGCAGCCTTTGCAACTGCTTAAATATTAGGTCCCTTGTACCCAACCATCAGGCAATTATATATGGACCACTTACAGTTGCAGTGTGTCAGTGGTTCCATATCTGCCTCTAGAAGAAGAAATCTTTCTTACTTTTAAGCACTCAGAAAATTCAATCTTTGTTCTTTCACACAGGGAAAATTCTTTCTTGTAGGCTGAGTGAACATTCCCATTCCTCTGTCTACCTTAGTGGTTCCCTTTACCCATGCTCTGACTTTTCTCATATAGTGGGGATGCTACCCTGGCTGGCCTGTAAAAATAATTTTTTATCTTTTGCATTTTAATTGTCACTGGAGTGTTTGTCATGATGAACTTGTAGTACCCTTTGAAGTCTCAGTCATCATCCTAGGTGTCTGTGAGTGCTTCTGTGCCTAAAAAGGGAAAAGGTAAGTCCAGCTCTAAGCCTGGGTCTCCAGTAGATTTCACTGCCAGTTTAAATGTATATGTATATATATATAAGTTTTTTGAAGAGTCAAGAGCTATTAAAATGTAAAAATTCTACAAAGGATACAAACTTTATGGAACCTCTTTGCAGCTTTAAAGGTTATTTTCTGTTCCTGTTGCTTTAATGTCATAGGCAGATTTTTTTCTGTTGGGAAAAGTTTTATGTAAACCTCCATGACTAGCAGAAAATAGAAGATGACAGATGTTGTTTTTATCTTTGCCACAAGCTTTATTTACCTTTTATTTCCTTTACACATCTCTAAAATGTCACTAACTACGCCTCCCATCCCAGGCTTCACCACAAGGATTGCATGGTACACAGACTTTGCATTAACAGTGCTAATTTGAAAAAAAAGCTCGACCCTGGCTCTCCTTAAAAGGAAAAATGGGAAATCAAAGGCTGATGATTTGTTACCCTGACTCTGCTTCAATTTGTGCAAAACTGCTGAACAGTAAGCTAGCCCTCGCAATGTACTGACCATTCCTTGGAGCATCTTGAATTCTGCTTTGCTGTTTCTGTCCTGAGGTTGCTCCTGGAAAAAAACATACAGCTTGAAGCAGTCCAGCTTTGGAAAGATTTGCTCAAGTCTCCTTATGAACTGTTACCTAAAGTATCAGTGCACAACAAAATAAGATGTGGTGCATCAGTTAAGTAGACACAACATGAAAACAAATGAAACTATGTGAAAAATTAATTATACAATTATGCTGTCTAAAAATCAGACCTGTGTGTGGTATCATCTTGAATGTCCCTCAGTTACAACATACAGGCAAAATAAAACCAATCTTTTAGTATTAAAAGCATTCCTGATATGTCACGTCGTGGTGCTTACATAAGCTAAGCCCAAGACTTGTAATTGTCGAGAGGCACTACCGTTACAGTACATTTTAATGTGGGTCTTCTTTGCAAACAATCATAAACACCCATGAACAATTCCTATAGGCAATGTGTCTGGCAGGTGTTACTTCATTAGAAGAAAAGTTTACTACAAAAGTAGCAGAGTACCTTACTCAATGGCCAGTTTGGACTTACCTCTCCTGCATCTCCCCAAATGTTTATGTCAGTTTCCAGATGGCCTTTAAGCTGAAGTATATATATATCTTGTATACTGAAATATACAAGATGCTGTGCTACCTGAAGATCCTTCTCGCTATGACAAAACATCAGGGCAAAGAGGTGGGAAAAATTGGTACCATTTTCAGTAAATGGTTAGCATTGAAAAGCCATTAAGGCTGCCTGTGGCAGAGGACAGGAAAATTCATGAATTAGTCACAGAATGGTGGCAAAGGAAGATTCTTGTTAGCAATCTGGTGACTACATAAAAATTGCATTTGCTGGATATCTATAAAGATTCAATGCATAAATGACAACATATGCAGATGTACTGTTCACTGTTATTTAAATTATGAAAACATCACAAAACAGAAAATGTCATTTAATACTCTTAAGAATTGGATACTCTTAAAAAATCTGCTGCAATAACTGGATAGTGTTTCTTAAAATCTGCAAGAAACATGGGAAATAAAAAAGTGGAATGCTTTCTTTGTTTATTAGAACATTGTGGTGGTCATAGCAATAAAAGATTTTAAAGGGTTTCCATTTATAAAGTAACCTCCTGTTTTTTCATGCTCCCCTGACCGATCCTGTATTCTCAGCAATTAGCAGCTCTCCGTACACATTCGGGAGTGTGAGGCTGAATTACTTTTACAGAAAATAAGCCACAATTAGTAACTCATCCCTAGGCTGACATCACTGAAACAAAAGTTCAGTCACGTAAGGATGTGGCAGAGGTTATCATATAGCACATTACTAATAATATCCTGAGGAGAAAGATTATGTCAGCTGCCTGCTAGGGTTCGCATCCAGGATGTAGTTTCCCCAGAGGATAAACACTCTTGGCAAGCACTTAAACCCAGAAATCTCGGCTGCAAAGCTGTTTGCAATTTGCAGCAAGAACTATCCGCGAGCGCTGGGACCCAGGACTAGAGCCCTTGAAAGCACACGGCTCTGGACATTTCCATAGGGGAAGTTTAATCTACAAGGATGTAGAAATATAAAACAAAGTTTTGCTCAAAGTAACTGTTGTCAGATCATGTGCCTCTAATTTGGTTTCCAGTGACATTATGCAGCTGCAGCCAATGGATTCCAGCCAGGCCCAGCAGTGACTGCGGTTCTTTTTGGTTTAAATTTAGTATCTGAGCACGTTTTGCCCATCATTAAAATGGAGAATAATTGCTCAAAACTGAACCATAGACGTTACAACTGCAGAGAACTTATTAGGTCACTTAGGCCCATCCTCAGGGCACTAAAGGATTGAAAACACATTGGTGAACATACTAAACAGAGCTGTGTTTGTTTCCCATTCTTTTTTTCTTTATTGTAATCATTAATCAGTATATACAAAAGTTTAAAAAACAACCACAAATGCCAGTGTAAACATGCTTCAGATATATAGGTAATATAAAGTATTGCACATACAAAAGTCATACGTTCAATATCTCCTTACATTGCTAATCCATCAGAGTAAGAATTGTGCACTTGATGTGAATTTATTGAGCTAACTGATGTTATTCCAGAAGCTGCTACACACAACAATTCAGTATTTACAAAAGCTAAAAGCTCACTGTCTTTTACCTGGGGGGGGTGATTTGTAGCAGGGACAGTTCATGCTGCTGTTGGTGAGCTCATCTCTCTTATTGACAAGGGGTCAACCTCAAACCCACATGAGCAAAGGCTGCTGTTGCCAACAGTGTTCTGGGGGGCTGGCAAGGGCTCAGGCCTCCCTATGCTCAGAAAACAAGAGGTGTTGCACTTCTGTTTCTGAGGCATGTGTCTCCCCTCTCATTAACTCTCACAGGTACACAGTGGCTGCTATCATGGTCTTCTTGCAAATTTGCCATAGGTCTGAAGGTGGGACCCACCTGCTCAGGTTCCTTAGTGCTTACTTGAACTGCGCAGGTTGGCCTGGGAGTCAGCAATGGTGGCAATGCAAAATGTCCTGCCAGACTGACAGAAGTGACCATGTCACCTCGCTACTGCGGTCTTGAAGTCTTAGCAGAAAGCTGGATATGTAAAAACGGCCAAGAGGTAGCAGGATGGATGAGCCCATCGCTAAGTAAGAAGCTGAGATGTACTGGAAAGAAAAGAAGCCCAAAGGAGGAATATGTGGTGTATGTTTCAGAAAAGGAACAACCTGTTCCTTCATATCATGTATGAAGCATACATGATATAGCAAATTTCACAACAGAAGTCTCAAGCTTTCAGGCAGCTTGCACAGATCCAGAGCTTGGAGCCCCAACTTATCTACAGTGCATCTGTTGATGGGAAAGAAAGATTGAGTCTTTCTTCTTCAGGATGCTCAATTCAAAAGAAGAAGAAAAAAGCAAATGCATATGTTTTTTTCTTTTTAACTCAAGATATCTTTCCTTCTGTGAGTTAATTCTTGACTGGCTAGCATTTCACTTTCTGCATAAGTACAAATTTTACACACCTTCCCAGAAGCCTTTGCCATGGGAAATAATTATACTTAGCCTTAAACTTTACTGAAATTTCTTTAACACTTTAAATATGCTGTCATTGTGTAGTCTATAAAAACAAAACAAGCCAGAGATTTCTTCAGATCACCGAAGAGTTGAGCACGCCAATTCAAGACGCAGTGGCTGTTTTAAGAGGATAGTTCAACAAAGTAAATACCTAGGCAACAGGGAAGGAAATTCACCCATGCCCAGAACCCCAAGCCCTTTCAGTGTGACCAGTGGGTCTATGGCAGTTTACATGCATTGTATCACAGACAGCTGATCCTGCGCCAGCTGTCCACCAGCAAAGAGATGAGCGGGTGACATCCACTGTTATTTACTGAGTATGTATTTATTTAACTAGGTGTGGAGTTGCCAGCTCTGGGCTGAAAGAGATACAATAGATACTTGTTTATCATATGCTTTCTCTTGTAAAATTTGTATAAATCCTCTGCTTTGCAAAACACATTGTGGCCAAGAAAAATTGTGCTCAGTGTGTACAACGAATTCACTTTTCTATTTACATGAAAGGTAAGTATATGATTTCTATTTTATGACTCCCTTCTCTCCCAATCTATGTTGATTATATCAGATACTTATCCTGAAAAGGTGGAGAAATAAATAATTGTGCTCCATTTATACAGTTTTTATAACTACCTTTGTTTTTCAGAAGTACTTTCACAGTACTGACATATTGCTTGTCTCCCTGAGCCATAATTTCATAGAAGTTCTTATCCTTAGGGAGGTGTCAAAGGTATCCTTATTATACAGTAGTGTTCAAAAGTTTTGTCCTAGTCCATCTGCTAAACAACACAACCACGTAGGGACTCTCTCGTGTAAGGCTTGGACTTGTTCTGGAAGCATCTCAGTATACCACACATGTTCAAGAGCATCTGTTAAAATGTAGCATATCTGGAATATGGTAAAAACATTCTGTTCAGTGGTGAGTACGTTCTTAAGGCTGTGATAAAGCTGCTTGCTTTGGCAAGGCTGGCCATCATTTGGCATTTACTCAGAATGTTGCGTGTATCCGATTACAACACTGTGTCACTTGCAAGGAAGACTGGAAAGGAAAACCTTCATTTCATCTTCATCGTATTGCTAGTCTCAGGTAGGACTCTGACTGGAACTTCCTCTATGCATCAGTAGTCTTATTATTTGTGAGTTGCTCCCTGTCAGCCATGTCATCTTGAGGCGGTCTGGTTCTGTCAAAGAAGCCACACTGCAGAAAGCAAACAAAGAAAAATTCCAGAGATATCACAACCACAGGAAAACTCAGCTGCAGTCTGATTCTTCACTCACTCAAGCCTAAAGGTCTGGTACTATCTATGGCAGCTGATGGACTGTAACTCCTCTTTTTTTTTCCTATTCAAATTGTTGCCTATGAAAATGAGTATTTTAGCTGCCTAGAATGTGGGACTGAGTTTGAAAACCAGTAAAAACTCAGTTCATATGAAAGCTGTCTTTGCAGGCGATATAAAGGCTGCTATGAATACTGATCCTGACTGGGTCTGCAAGGAAGCTGTTGATTTCACTTTAGCCAGACACTTATCCAGAAACATCACTTATTCAGAAACATCACTAAAAATGGAATTAATCTCACCTAACTTTAACTGCCTCAAAGTTAGCCTTTGGTTTAAACTAGTTGTGTACACTTCAGCAGAGATTAAGGAAGGGTACTGCCAAAGAGGAATTCCTCCCATCCTCCTGTGTTTTAGACATCTGTATTTTTACTAAGTACAAAAGAAATCTGGACAGTTAAGCATCTACTGGATACCTAACCTTTAACACCAAGTAGCTAAAGGCAGATGAACCACAGACTAGCTAAAGAATTTTGTTTTAATGAAGATTGAATAGATGGCATAAAGCTACATCAGCTCCCTATATTACAGCAGTTTCCAACAATTTCTCTTAAAACTTATAAAGCGAGTATAACAACAAACTCAGGCCCAAAATCCTTAAAAATAAAAGATACATAGATATACTAATATAAAAGGAAATCTAAAAATGAATTCTCAAAGCTGGGATTGTACACTGACAAAAACTGGAAATTCCTGAAGTAGTCAGAGAAAACAAAGTTAGAGTCACTTCTTTATGAACCTAAACATCCTGAAAAAGAGGATCATAGGTCTTGGGAAACAGAGCCAAACTCTGTATGCCCATTTATAACCAGACTTTAATAATAAAGGAAGACTTTGAAAATTGTATAAAGGTCAGTGACACAAGCATGTCAGAGATGCCAAAACAAAGAAGACACATGTGTATAGTTGCTTTTGCTCCAAGCTGTTAAAAATCACAAAGTTCTAATCTTTCCTGTTCTCAACTGAAACTGTCAGTATCCTTTCAGTTTTATTAAGGCAGCAGCAGTAACAATAATACAACTTACCTTCCATAAAGCTAAGGTCAACATAGCTAGTACCAGCAGCCCAAGGAGTATTGCTAGTATGATAACCCATAATGGGATTACAAAGGAGACATTTGGAGTGGACCAAATGACAGATGTTCTAATCTGAAATGAAAAGAATACATTAAATGAACAAGAAATAATCAAGTTAATTGACAGTAGAACACAGTGGTTATAAGCATTCACCTTAATAGAGATGGCAGATTAGAAACACCTGGACTTCTCCCATATTGGCTTAATTTACTACAAGTTCTCTTCCTCTTTTTCATGATAATTACTCTAAATGGGATTTGCACATATACAAAAATACTTGCCATATCAGACATTAGAATCATTTTCAAGCAAGAAGAGAACATTTGTAAAAGTACTTCAAGAAGATTCAAGGAGCAAAATTCTTCTCACATATGGTGGAACAGCCTAGTTTACTAGTAGAACAGTTTAATAGAATTACTCTGAAATAATGGTTGATTTCATCGCAGATTCATAACTAAAACCACAATAGATACCAACTACATTACTTTTAACTTCTGTTGACATATCGCTATATAATTTTTCCATGACTTATGATTCAGCTGAGCAGTCCAAAACTGAACCTCCTCAAGCAGAATATATTGGCCTTGTGGTAGAAGCATAATATACAACACAACATTACACTCTTAAAGGAAGCCAAGCATACTGACTGCCATGTAAATGAGAAATTAGCATAAAGCATCTCTCTTGTTGCCTGAGGGTCTAGAAAGCAACAGGGGTAGATAACATAAACTTGTGAAAGGTTCTAACTGTCTTAGCAAAGTTTACCTCCAGAGACCTTCATCCTAATAAAGAGTATTGATAACCTTTCTGGCTTTCTGCTGGGGTTATCTGAACAAGTAACTTTACTCTTGCTCTCCCTCCCACATCATATACCAAATTCATTCTATGCCTGCAGACTCTCCTTGGAAGGCTCCTCACCAAACTTATTTATACTCGGTATCTTTACCCAAGTAGGAAGGAATGAGCTTGAGCTTTCCTTATCTTTTCAGTCACAATTATGTCCTTCCTTCCCCTTCTTCTTTTTATTGCCAAATTTTCTTGTTCTATTATTAGACTGGGAAATCAGTCCCCTCCTGGTTTTCTGTTGGACTGCTCTCATTTACTCCTGTTCTGCCTTAAACAGGGCAAGTATGTGACAGATGGAAGCTATTTTGTTCTTCATGACAGGATGAAATCAGTTCGCAAAGCAAACTGATTACACAAGCTCTCAAATTATCTTCCATATTTAGTGCTTGAGGTACAACTAGGAAATCTGCTTTTTCTTAATAATTTACTGGCCATTGCTCAGCCCCTGACTTCACAGGAACTTTCTTAATGCTCAAACTATCACTTCACAGAGCATGTTGCCATGGATGTAGAAGGGGCATCCACAGGCATCTATGCAATTTTTTGAAAACAAGAGCAAGAAAAGAAATGCAAGCAGGGCTTTCTGTCCTCTTAAATTTGATGAAATGAATGATTCATTTTTACATTAAGATCAAATCACAAAGAAAACCTATTTACTTGCAAAAATGTGATTTAGCTATTTCTACTCAAATTCCTAGGCAGTGTAAGGTTGCTGAAATAAATGCAGCAGGAAGTTGAGTCAGCAGAGCTGCTCTAGCCAGGGCTGTACAATGTAAGCAAATCAGAACAAGAGGCTCTGGCAAGACACTGGCCAATTATGGATGAGTTGGTAAAGGCAGAGTCTACCAAAATGGTATACCTTCCTACAAACCTACTCACCTATTCTTATCATCTCTATGTACAGAAGTCTCTATGTAGAAGTCTCTTATCATCTCTATGTACAGGAAGGATTCTTTGTTTGCATTTTTTAAAAGATAATATTTGACTGAACCAAAGGTGTCTGCTTGGGCACCAAGTCCACAGTTACCCACTCTACCAACAGCAGTGCTCTCGGTTCTCCCTACTCAGCAGGTGGACATGGGTAAACCAAGTGATTGTCTGGTATTATTTAGGATCTGAACTATGCAATGGAAGAAGAATATAGGAACTCAGCTCCATATGCCTCTGTTAACTGCCGAGAATTAGGTGGAGTCAATCCAGACTTCAAAACATGTTTGAGATCCTGCTGAAATTAGCACGTTTCATTAGCCAGTGGATTTCATTCAGCTTTGCATGTCTGGCTGCTAGTCTATGCAAGCTGAACTACCTATGCAGTCATAGCACATCTCCCTTCACATACCACTTCTTATGCGTTTGCTGCAGTTACCAGTCATGCTTTCTTTTGTCTTAGACTGTGCAAGCTCTACAGAAATCTAGCTCTTCTTGTGATACTTACAGAGACTCTATTAGCCTGCACAATCCACACAGGGTCTTCCTGAGCACATATTGTCACCTGTAATGAACGATGTAGCAGTCCTGGCCTTGACTATACTACTGCGGTCAGTAAGCCTCTCTGCTATCCTTCTTACATCATTCTGTCTTTACAGAAGTTAGTGTGCAATTTTTAGAGTAATTTCAATAGCTTAGCTGGAACCTGACAAATGTTAAAACATAAACAAAACCCCTTAATCTTACAGCGATGCAGAACATTGTGATTATGATCCTTATATTACCAGTGATGAGTAAAACAGACAGCAGAATTGAATTCTATCTTGTAAAATGCAGAATGCTTCCAAATACATTTTTTTCTTCTTGCAGGATAGAGGCTAGAGACAGGCATCAGCAGCTAAGGGAGTTGTTCGCGTCTTAAAGTCATTTTGTCCCACCCACAGCCTTTTCTCATGAATCCTTCTTTGTCTTAGACTTCCAAAAGCAAGAGAAGGGTTGGGCTGAGTGCTAAGATGTGCTTAAGATTTATTTCTTCTCTGAGCAGAGGATTATACCCAGTGGTCAGTCTCACTCCTGTCTGCATTAGCAGTAGAACAGAACGCCCCTGGGCTGCCGCCTTTTATACTCCTTACAAAGCCTTGCAGGGCTACGAAGGGAATGTCTGGTGAACAGTTTGACATTGCGTGTCCTGGACACCCACACAGTTGAAGCAAAAGCTGGAGGGGAAGAAAGAAACAAAGCGTCCCCGTAGCTTTGTCTACCCCATTTCACCGTGTCCACAGATGAGTGTTCACCCTCCACCCCACCCCATGCTGACCACAATAGTTTTACATATGATTCTGATTTAAGACAAGTTTGCATTATTCAGCATGAGTTTTGGCTTTTCTCCATGTGGTAGGTTTAGTACTACAGGAAGAGAGCCAGGGAATTTTCTGAGGGGATTTATCTGTTTTCATCCAAGGTGGTCAATATGAAGAAGCTTTTTACACAAGCATTGCCTGTTTGGCAGGGTACTTCAGATGTATTTTGGCTTTCAGGGCTAGAAGGCTCAGAGTGAATGCTGGCATGGTTCTCTGTCAGTCTGGTGCAAAATACAGCTCTCAGACTCAGGAGAGGAGCCACCTGACTTGACTTTTCTCATTGCTGAAGAAACTGCTGAAAAATCTCACCTTCTGTAAGCAGAGGGGTGATAAGAAATGCTGTCTGGCTCAAGCATGAGGTGAGGGTGAAGCCAACTAGAGATTTACTGGCAGAGCATTTGTGTATTACAAGAAAATGTTATGAGAAAATCCAGTTTAGTTCTGGATGCTGTCTAGTAGTCTTAACTTCAGAATCAGGATTGCGATCCCATGAAAATCATTTGCTGCTTATGGAATTATTTCAATAGTGGAGGTCCCTTCCCTTCCCTTCCCTTCCCTTCCCTTCCCTTCCCTTCCCTTCCCTTCCCTTCCCTTCCCTTCCCTTCCCT
>JAUBOD010000469.1:1067674-1083598 GCA_032353885.1 Nothura maculosa | reverse complement strand
CCTTCCCTTCCCTTCCCTTCCCTTCCCTTCCCTTCCCTTCCCTTCCCTTCCCTTCCCTTCCCTTCCCTTCCTTTTTTTTTTTTCCCAATGTGACATAGTTAGTGCACTGTAAGTAAGCTAAGATCTCCCACATTTTCAGCCACTATTTTCAGAACAGATTTTGCTCCCAAGTTTGGTACTACTTAATATGTTTTCAAAATTGTCTTTGAGTCCACTGGAAGGCAGCACGGTACAGAAGGCAGCAAGTCTCTGGAAAATCCTTGTGAACAGATGGGATTTAGGTTTTCTGCTGTGAATATCCAGCATGAACCTTGCAGCTGGGGAGAATGCAGAGACTGCTAGTGCGATCCACACAAATTTATTTTTTTCTCTCATTCTTTAAGAGAAAAGTGCTTTTCTTTAAGCACTTAAAGAAAAATAGCTTCTCTTTATTTTTATCTGCTACTTTAAAAAGCAGTACCCAAGTTAATTAGTTAATACTACTACTTTTACTGTTTATGATGACTTGCCTCTAATCTTTGGTAATTTTGCTTATGGAGACTGAGAAACTATAGGTAATTCTTCAGTACTGCTACATGGTCTCCTACAAGTTTTACAGTATGATGTTCTTACAGGTTTTGAAAAAAAAAAAGCCCAAAACAGAATGAAAAAAATCCCCTGAGCTTTGAGTTGTAATTAATATTGACATTTATATTTACACTTTACAAATATTTTGTGCAAGTATATTTCATAGTGAATTTCAGCACATTTAAAATAGAAGTACCTTTTGTCATGTAATAGTAAGAAAGAGTTCTAAGATCTAGTCTGAAACTAATTTGGTCCACTGTTGGGAACGGTTCAAACAATTATGCTAAAGGCATCACCTCAGAAGCTCCCATCAAACATTTAAGAGATGAAGTCATATTTTATTAAATTCATACATGCATTCAAGAATCATTAAAAAATCTTGTTTATTCTAGCTCTACATTTTTTACAGTAAAAAGGATTTAATATGCAAAATGAAATAATGCATCAAGTATTATTTGCCATAATAATATCCCTATGAAAAACAAAAAAGAATTAGTATTGTAAGTGTAAGCAAGAAAATCCATCCAGTAGGTCATCACATCATTTTAATTCCAAGTCTATCAAAATCTATGGAAATAAATATTTCATTGATTCCAGGGAATTTTGATTTAACCTCTACCAACTTTCAAAC
This sequence comes from Nothura maculosa, assembly GCA_032353885.1. Taxonomy (NCBI): domain Eukaryota; kingdom Metazoa; phylum Chordata; class Aves; order Tinamiformes; family Tinamidae; genus Nothura; species Nothura maculosa. Next base: position 1,082,400 of record JAUBOD010000469.1, on the reverse strand, counting down.
TAATTTTCCAATCAATGCCATTTTCACTCTAAAGTTTACTTATAAAAGATTCAGCATTTCCTCACAATAACCTTTCTTACATCTATGTATCATCTATCTATGCTGAAGAAATGGACCAATATTCCATGCTTATGAAAACAGAGACCTCAGAGCTGCAAATATGTAAGCACATACTTACCTCTGTATGCTGTTGAAGTGAACAGGATTTTTTATACCATTAAAGTTAAAAATGTGTATCAGCCTTAATAATATGAATCTATATGAATTAAATGAAGGACGTATGATCTATTCTTTTTGAATATCTTCAATATCAGCAGATATTGTTTATGCAAACCGTAATGTGCTAGTTAATTATGAAGTATATGCTGTTGAAGATTGATTTTAAAATATTAAAATCTTTATTCCTCTTCCTTCCTTGTGCTGTTTCAAAGAAAACCATAAACTTTCAAAGAGATTGTTGGAAATTTTTGAAATGCAGTAACTTATCTTTTTCAGAAGAAGCAAAAATATTTAGTAAAGCCCAACTTAAAGCAAATACTTTCTTCTTGCAAGTGGAACATCAAAAGAGCTTGTGCATATAACACATCAAGCTGTAGAGCTGGCAAAAATCCATTGCCATGTCCAGATATGAAACAACATAAAAACACTATAATTTTTCAACATTTTACAGTTGCCATTATAGGTATTTTGCTGTAAATCATCTGCACCAAATAACAAGCATTATACTGGCTACAGTAAGAGAACAAAATGCTTATCTGATCATTTGGTAGATCATCTGACACTTGTGAGAACAGCAGGCTATCACCTGGGTTAAAGCATTTCAGTCCAGATGAAGGCACCACTATCAATATAGTTCTGCAAAACATGTGTTTCTGTTATGGAACACATGCTGCAAGAAAATAAAAAGAGCCTGGACATATCTGTCAGCTTGGAGCCTTTGAACCTTTTTAGATGAACACGGCATTAACCATCAAATCTCTTTGTATGAAATCACAGCTTTTCTCATTGAAATTCTATCATGGTGCCTATGGGACCAAGTTTTTTCACCTTGTATTTCCAGCACAAAAATCAATCAACTGTTCAGTCTCTGTTTTTCAAAACAAATTTTTATAGCCTGTATCCTCTATAATATACTCAATGTAAACTCTATTATTATGTCATTTTTATAGATAAGAAAAACATTTGTTCCCTTCTACTATCAGTGACGGACTGACATGAGGTATTTGCTGCAAGATTTCATTTGGAAAAGTTTGGATTGAGCTTACTTTTCAAAATAAGCATTAGAAATAAATCTCAATAAAAATGAGATTAATAAGCCTCCATCATATACAATAATCAAATTTCCACTTACATTTTATTTATTTCCAACATTAATAGGAAAATAGAGTGAATTTAAATTATTATGTTAAACACAAGAAGATGCAAATTCCTTAACCTACTCTTCAAATTCAATGTTTTGGCACCAGCAAATACTTAAATCAAAATCAGCCTTCAAGATCTATTTTTGAGATTTATTCTTCATAGAAATCCAAGACCATGCAAATCTCTCTCTACAGATAAGCCCCAGACTTTGGTGTCCAACTCTAACATCTGTAGAGACTATTGGATATTTTCATATCATATACTTGATGTTCTGTGATTAGAATCGCCAAAAGGAGTACATACCTGTCTGTAAATGAACCTGAAGCGAACACACTGAACCTGATGTAAGTAAGATTTTATATTTTGCACAAAGATTTCCTCTAGCTTTTTTAGCCCTATTAAACTAATTATAAAATTGTTTTCAAGGCTTTTTTTTTCTTCTTGAAAATGCTTTCAACTGCAATAAAGCAGTCTGCATGTTGCTGGCTAAGCAATTACTTAAAATGGAACTAGTATTGTATACCAGTAACTCCCACAGAAAGCAGTAAAGATATTTCCTTTAGATATTATTTCAGGAATTTACACTAGGAAGACAAGAAAGACTGATCTCAATATTTTCATGCATAAACATTTTAACAGCTATGACCAGAATGACCAAACGGTCAGAGTGATTAGGATGACATGCACTCTGCACAAAGATACCATTTTCATGATACTTACTGCTATGCTTCCCTCTGGGAGCTTTGCTGGCTGCACTTTATATGGCATCTTCTTAACTTCAAAGGACACGTTGGAAAAAAGATTGTAGTGATAATTTTTTCTCTGAAATTACACAAAAAAGGAAATTATTAAAAAACATGTTTATACTTAAAAGTATTATAACAAATAAGTTGCATAAAGAGAATTGATTTTCTAAGGCAAATATGGATTCCTTTGGTAAAAGGTAGAACAGTCTCAGGAATGCAAGACAAACACATACTAAAACATGAAGCTGAAATAAAATACTGCATGGTTAGCACAGGGAACAAGGGTTTAATCTCTAGAAAGGCACATTCAGTTAGTCCTCATATTTCTGTTTGCAATAGGATACTGGTGGGCTTGAAGCGGAGGGGAGGTTTATGAGGTGTCTATTTTAAAACCTTGACTCTGTTCACCAAGTCCAACGTGAACAAAAGATCTCTTGAGAAGTCTTCCAGATCCAGGTTGACACCAACCTGTTAGAAAGCCTTGTTTATCAAAGGAATGGCTGTGCTTTTCCCATCAGAGAATGTAACAGATTTCAAAACAAGCAGAAAAACTCCTTTTTTTTTTACTACACGATGTAACTGCAATGGGGCTGCACAGCAGCCAGTGCTTAATCAGCTGCTTGGTAGGATATTTATGTAGCTCTCATTAAGCACTTTAATAAATCAACGATGTGCAGGTAAAACAATGTATTTCTCTTTTTTTTTTTCATGATTAGATTAGGTATTGAATTCCCTGCTTTGGAATCACTAAAACCCATTACATCATGTAACTCATTCTGTGTTTATTTCATTTGGAAGCCAGGTAAGAACTTACACACACACACACCTGACCAGTATATTCTGTTACCTTGACCATAATGTCTTGTATTGTGAAAACAAGATGCTAGCTATGAGGTAATTTGTTTACTGGAAAAACAGTTGTCTAAACCCACCATGAATTAGCTTAAGCCCTGATATGTGAAAACCCATGTTACTTAAAACAATGTAGCAAAACTTACTACAATGGACAGGAGTATTTTTTGTATACATATTTTGAAACATATTTTTGCATATATATTTTTGAAACCCATTTTGTATACATATTTTGAAATCAAAGGCATCTTAATGGTGTTAGTTCTGATCAAGTAGCTGGCAACATACTGGAACCTTATGCTTACTTGATGTACCTGTGCATCAAGTACATCAAGTAAAACTCTCACTTTACTCTGAATTTGGTACCTTTCAATTTCATAGAACAGTCTTTTATTTCAGAGAGAAGATCCTGCGCTCTATCTGCATATTTTTTTTCCTCTTTTATCTCAAAAACAGATGCTGGGTTGTTGCCATACTTCTCTGGAACTCAAGAAACCTGTTTCTAATTCTCCCTCTGCAACATTTTTGAGGGGTGACAGTCTATGTGACTTATCTTCTAAATCTCATTCCATGTAAAACAGTCATAATGATAGGGATCTCCTTTAAAAGAACTTTGATATGATCTGAAAAGCATCACATAAGTACAAGAAATTCGCACTATCATTACATCCCCTTGCATTAGACTCTGTGAGGTAAACAATTTTAATCTTTAATATGAGATATTATTTATCCTTCTTGATACTTGGCTCAATCATTCCTGTAATGTGATGACCAGACTCCAACAATCGTATTCCACAGGAGATTTATGGATAGATAGAGCCTTGTAACTAAAGCAGTTCTCCAGTCTTGCACCAGCTGCTTGCATTATACTGAGTGGCCAAGAAATGAACTGGCATGGGGTGCAAAGTCTGCCTTATCCATGTTACAAAGTTTGGTTACCTTAATAATAATAAAAAAAAATCACTTATGAACTTTCCCCCATTTTCAAGGCTGACTAACATGGAAGTATCTCTATTCATATTAATTTTAGTAACCATTTAAAAGAAACACAGTAAATTTCCATTTTCAGAATATTTCCTAGGAACTCGGTTTGTATGTTACACTATATAGCACTTCATTAATCATTTAAGTCTTTCTACGCCAGGTACATATTTCTGTTTATTTTATTTACTGTATTTGTATCCAGTGTGTTTTGTACATCACTGTCAGTCCTTAAATCATCTTCCACAAAACTCCTTCACCTTCTGTCTATATCTAGCACATTTAAGAGTATTAATTCTTTGACAAGATTCAGCTTCTAGGTGACTACCTCAAACCTTTTCCTCCGTGGCAGGTATTCTTTCTCTCTGGGATTTTCTGTTGCATCAAAGACATCACTCCTCTCAGTCTGAAAAACTGTTGTCCAGCCAGTCAAGTCCCAGCCTGTACTCGTGCCTGGGCTTATTCTCCCCAAGATGGTGGACTTGGTATTTGCTTCTGAAGTGATTGCTTGCCCATTTCTCTAGCCTATCAAGGTCCACATGGTGACACAACCTTCTGGGCTATCAACCACTCCTCCCAGCTTTGTGTCATCTGCAAACTTGCTAAGGTGGCACTCTGCCCCATCATCCAGGTCATTAAAGAAGATTTTAAATAATACCTGGCCCTAGTCTAACACCTCGGAGCACACCACTAGTGACCACCCTCCAGCTCGACTTTATGCCACCAATCACAGTACTTTGAGAGTGGAAGTTCAGCCAATTTTCAATCCACCCTATTGTCCATATACCTAGGCCACACTTTACCAATTTGTCTGCAATGATGTCAGAGATGGTGCCCTCCATTGTCCTCCCAGGGACTGAATTAAGGTTGACTGGAATGTTCCCTGAATCCTTCCTAAAGATTCTCCATCTTGAAGATATGCCAAGATACTTGCTTTCTTCTAGGCCTTAGGAATCTTCCTTGATTGCCATGACCTTTCAAAGGTTATCAAGAATAGTCTCACATTGGCCAGCTGCCTTAGCACTTGTGGGTGCATCAGGTCCCATAGAGTTGTGCATAACCTGATCCTCCTCTTCTGAGGGTAAATGAGTAGATATTTGTTCTATTTCCTGCTTACCAGGATGCACCATTCTCAAGCGTGGAGAAGGTGGTCCTTGAAAACTGGACAGCTCTCCTGGACCTTTCTTCTCACTACAACCTACTTTCCCAGAATTCTTCCAAGGAAATCCCTGAAAAGGCCAAATCTGCTCTCCTGAAATCTGGGGTTGTGATCTTGTTATTTGCCTTGAGCCTTTTATCTTCTTTTTAAACAAAAACCTTTCTTTTTGCATACATGACAGTGTTTATTGGCGATATGAACCCAATATATTTATTGCCTTCTGGAATTCATTTGGCTTGACATAACCTTGTTCTTTTAAAATATTGAGAGCAGCTGAAGGCTTAATATCAAAACATTTAAACTCTTCTTTGGGCCAATGCTACGAATGGGGAATATCAAGAAAACTGCCTTAAGTGACTACACAGAGATAGTTAAATCAGTTCCTTAACATAAATGGCTTCTAATTAATGAGGACTACATTTTCTCTCAGTAGTAGTTGAGATAATATTAGAAATAAAATCAGACAGATTTAATACTAGACTTGGCAAACAAAGATAATTTTTACACACTTTTATGGTACTTAATATCTGTGATATATTCAGAAAAATAATATTTTTCTTTTCATTCAGAAAGATAATATTTTTTATCACAATAGTTACCTTCCATTTTCAAACTAAAAGTATTCTTTATCATTCATTCCACAAAAATAGAAATCTTTGGCAAAATTCTGTCATTTTCTGGAGTTGTACAACAATATGCACTCAGAAATTCAGAACTTCCCTTTCCTGAGGAAACTGATTTCAATTCTAAGCAATTCATATTATGCAGGATTCTGAATTGATATATAAAAGTAATATATAATGAAGAGGGTAGAATATGTTGCGTTATAAAAACAGTAAACAGTAGAACGTTAATTCACAGTTTGATTGCTAAGATATGGTAAGCAGCATTAACCCTCTTGAAACAACCTACAGAGAAGACACAATATCTATGGAAAAAGAAATTGTTCCTTTCACCTACTTGTGTATGGCTTATTTCACTTTCAGTTTATATCAGCAATAAGAACCTCAGAGGAGAGCATTTCCTGTGGATTAATCTTGCCTGGAGTTAATAGCCTTGAGTTGTGCTGAGCTGTCAACTTGCCTCAGTCTATCATTAAGGTCCTGGAAATGCTGTACATCTCCATTGCTTTTTGGGAATGGAGAATATAAAGGGCTGCAGAGCACCGCAGAGCCTTCTTCCTGCATTCACAGTGTAAAATGTATTGTGGCAAAGGGCTTTCATGCAGTAACTATGGTCTACACTGCTGGATAAAGATTTGTTTTACTTGTACCAGCATCTTAGATACAGGTAGTTGTCTGTCCTACAGTTGTGTTTACATTTGATTCAAGTTGAGGATGTACTTATGGCAAAGAGGACGAGGAATCTGGCAGTGCCTCATGAACAACTAATAGGGCGTCTAGTCCAAACTTCATTGGTCTTTTTAAGTTCTCACAGTAGTAGAGCAAGCAGATCCGGCTCTCACACATATCACTGATACAGCTGTTTGCCAATATCTCAGCAAGCAGGCAAAACATGGGCACCATCTGGGTCAAAAAGTTATCATCTATGCTCTTCAGGAACCTTGGGACTGTTTGTGTCTAGCTGTGTTGTGTTTCCAGCAGATATCAGGGTGGTTTAAGTTCCCCATGAGAGCAAGGGCCTGTGAATGTGAGGCTACTTCCATCTGTCTATATAGAAGGCCTCATGGACTTCCTCATCCTGACTAGGTGGCCTATAGTAACACAACAGTGTCTCCCATGTTAGCCTGCCCTCTAACCCTTACCAACAAGCTCTCAACTCACTTTCATCCACCCCTAGGCACAGCTCCATATCTTCCAGTTGCACTTGCACATAAAGAGCAACTCTCACACCTCACCTTTCTGGACTGTCTTTCCTAAAAAGCACATGGCAGCACTCCAGGCATAGGAGTCTCTGTAATTTCAAGGAGATTATGGCCCTGTGACCACGCACAGATCTCCAGTTCCTCCTATTTATTCCCTATGCTGCCTGCATTGGTGCCCAGGCATTTCAGGGAGGCAATCCAGTCCCCAGGTTTTCCAGGAGGTGAGAGGCCCCACAGCACTGGTGTCTGTTACATAGAGAGTTCAGTGCAATTGCAGAAATCCTTTCCCTGCTTGATTAAAACTTATTTTCATTCATTTCCTTGAAGCCTGGCATACTTTAGAGAGGAGAAGTTGAGCAACAGGGAGAAGTTGAGCAATATGGTGTTACCTTTTAAATACATGCTTTGGGAATCCATTAGCATGCTTTCTTTGAACCACGCCTCCGAAAACCTGAACAGCTGCCAACAAATATGGTAGCTTACACAAAAGCAGGCAATTGTAGGTGATTCATTCTTAAATTAATTTGTTAAAAATGCATTTGATTGTATCCCTGGTTAACTCAGACTTGTGTATCCATCTTCCTGATTGGGAAAAGCTTCCTATATCACTTTGATGGTTAGTGCATGTCAATTTGTCTCTCTTCCTCAGGAACCTCATTCTCTCAGTGTGCTCTATAAGGAGTCTAGGGACTTTAGCTTCAGCATTTGAAATCAAGTATGAGGATGGGCCTCTAAGATCTGAGTGTTGCAGCACTCATTACCTTTATTATATCAAGCATCTATTGCCATAATTAGGCATCTAAGAAGAAAGAGCAACAGTAAATTTTCAGGAGTACTGAAAAGCCAAACATTTGATAGAGAAGCTAAAATATGGCTTTATATTCTAAAGCCACTTACAAATTGGCTGCCATATTCCTGCTACTTTTCAGTTTCCCCATATTAAAACTAGTTTCTTCTCTTTTCTAGCTATTCAAATTCATGCAGTCCTGCGTGCAAAATTCCTGTATTTGGAACTGTATAAAAGCCAAGGGAGAAACAATAAAATTATATTCAGTAATGCAGGCATAATCTAAAATAAACTTAAAACCTCTGAAGAACCTCAGAAACTCTCCATATTTTTTCTGCATTTCTGCCTCCTCAGGCACTCCCAGAGAGAGATGTATTAGCACTGTGAGGAACTTCCAACATAGGCTGAAGTAGGCTCAAGAATGAACTGAATTCCACTTCCTACCATGTTGTAAGTGTCCAGAGAGCTCGGAGTCTGGAAGAACGTCACAAGCCTGACAGATGGTACAAATTCATCATTTGGAAATGCATTTTCAAAACAGATGTTTTACTACCAAGCTCCTTCATCTTCCATTAAAAAGTGTCCATCTAAGTTCAAAGAACACTGGGCAAGATCTCTTGGATCTCCCTCTGGTGAATCAGACATACCATGATTTGACAAATGGAGGCACATAAAAAAAAGAACATAACGTAACATAACCACGTAGGCTTGTTTCTTCTTTGTATGAATCAGGTTATCACTTGCTACATCAGCAAGTCTGAATCCAAAAGTCAGCTTTAGCAGAGTTCATATTTACAGCCTGGCTTTGAAGTTAATCCAAAAAAGTCTGTGATTCTTCTTAGCCTTTGCACAATGTCTGCTTCTATCTTCACTGGTTGGCTGGAAAATTTGGGCTGCTTTGTTTATTCAAACATGTCTAATCATTGCACATCATATAACCACTTATTCCCATAAGGAGTTTGCATTTCAAGGTGACAGATTACAACTGTCAAGAGGCAAAGGGGTCAGCTGTTGTCAGTTAAACTAAGTGGAGGAGGAAGCAGTCACTCAAAACGCAACTGACCTTTTGTGGCACCATAACTTATCGGCTGATTCATACAACCTTAACAAGGAACATAGATTATCTTAATAATCACATCATATCTTATTTTTATCAAGTTTTCAATAGCAAATCTATGAGAAGAAAATATTGTTCACTGTGACAGCTATTAAAAGGCCCAAACACTTTCCTCTGCAGATCAGCATATCTTCAATTGGATTGTAACAGAGCTAGAGTATGCTGCATGTTACCATTATCCTGCTTTTTTGGCATGTACAAATTCTTTTCATTAGTTGCATGTACAAAAGATCCTCTACAAAAGATATGTTGTTGTAGGGAGGGCAGCATTTCCTTTTAATTTCCATGCAGAACCATAATGTGGGTTCTTTTGCTCTGCTGCTCTGATGCCTTACTGGTTCAGAATCACCATAACTTGATTATTTGGATTGTATTTTAATCCTCAGCTTGAATCTGTAGAGTTCAGCTCAACTAACAGTAGTAGTTTTTGCTTTACATTTTGCTTTATTCCTGGATTAATCTGGGAACTAGACGTTTACAGGCTTGCTAAGAGCAGATGATGCCTTTTTTAGGAAATAATTATGTTCTCCAGTCTTTTATGGCGATGGCTTTATAACTGTTAATTTGAAAAGGGGCTCTGAAAAAGGGAACCATCCTGAGGTAAGTGGGAGGAAGGCAACCATATCCTCTATCACACTGTTCCCTGTATCAGTCTTCCCATTAGATGAGTTTGCATGTGAATTAGGGTTTACTTCTCCCAGCAGCTTCTTAGACATAATGGGGAGGATGTCAAAGTTTTCTGAGTATTACTTTTTCATTTTTCTGTTTTATTTGGAAAAATATCCTGTTGCTTTATGTGGAATTTTCTGAGCTTTCAGTTTACTTTGTGGATATCTGAAGAGCGCAGAAATCCTTAAATAGATAAAGTTATCACAGCCAAACTGCTGAAACAGATACAATTATCTAGTTTGATAGCAGGAGTAGGTATTGACAGTGGAGTAAGAAAAAAGATGATTTTGTGGGAGTATTTGTCATGGGGTCTTTGATTGAGGGAGCCTACCCATCCCTGCCCTTAAGCCGGTGCAAAGTCCCACCTCTGACTTGAGCTCCATATGAGAAGCAAAGCACAGGCAGAGAAAATAGGGTTTACTGAGAAGAATGAGGCACCAATGGGACTGGAGATCCTCATTGGCATTGCCTGGTGTGCTTGCACTCATGCACTCACTGTGTTGTGACATGCAGCTGTGACTCTAGGCCATCATCTAGATCAGGAGAAGGATGCTTCAAATCAGATAGATCCTTTGTGGATACTGCTCTGTCTTTCCACTGTTACAGAGTGATGGTCAACCAATGGTCAAAGCTCTGGCATCTAACTTTAAATGACTAACATTACGTAAGATGAGGCTCACTGCTCCTGCATTAAACATACCACAGAATTTCGTATCCCAAGCCTAATAAGCCAAGCTGACTAATGCTCATGTTCTAAAAAAAGATTCTATCTTGATTAGGAGACATTAAGCAAAGGAGACATCATTTCTTCTGTAACTAGTTCGGTGCAACAGCTATACATCCTCAGTCACAACACAGAACCACTTTTTATTTCTCATTTAATCTGTTTAACTTTAATCTCTAATTGATACATTTGTTACATTTTAAATTGGACTTACAAAAAAATCCAGGCTGAGACTCTCAGACTAAGATGACCAATTGCCAATGAAATAGCTGTAAGTAGCTTAAAAACTTAATGTCTAGGACCTATGCAAGGGTTTTACAGTTTTGTTCGTTTGTTTTTCCCAAGACAAAGCTTTAGCCCTTTACAAAAATAACTGTATTTCACCAATAGAATGATGAATGGAAAACTGTGGTTGGATCATGAATGTCACATGTCCAGTTCCCAATAAGGTTGCTAGCTATGCTTTGTCTTTGGCTTGGTGAAGAAGATGGGGAAAGTTCAGCTGTGTCACTGCTTGGACACTGCAATGGTCCCAGTTAGAGCTAATAGCTCCAACCAATGACAAGGACTCCCTGACCCTCTTCCTCTCTGGCTGTCTCTGTGGGTTAGGAACAGTGAACTAATTGACTTCTGTTCTTAACTGACTTGGGCTAGCCAGACTCCACGGGCCAAAATTTAAAGACTCTTTTTCTAGAATTAGAAAAATTGTAATTAGATTTCCCTTGATATTTTTCTAAAGGTATATTTCTACAGTGAATACATAGATGCTCATATGCTATATTTTCTGTGCAAACTTCTGCAAGACCTCTGCGTAAGCTCACACTAAAAGATTTCCTACACAGAATTAGAAGGATAGCGATATATCCAAGCTGCCAAGCTTTGGGATTCAAATTTGAAAAAAAAAAAGCCTTTTTTTTTCTCACTAGCAGATGACACACTGAACAAACTCAAATGCAGCACACCCAGGCTTGCTTCTGAAAAACATCTGTGGTAGCTGCTAAATATGACTCCTCTCAAAAGAGTCATATTTCTGTGAAGTGAAGGGTACATATAGAAATTGACTGTGATCTTGACTGTTAGTAGAAAAAAAACTATACAGACAAATCAGAAATTAATTCACTCAGTAGCTATAAGTAGGTCTTTTGTCACTTTTGTCACTAGGTGGGAATCACAGCAATCTCTCAAGCATGTACTCTACACTCTCTTGTAGGTTTTAGTGGTGCTATTAGCTGTTGCAGAAGAAACACAGCATACGACCTTATTCTTGACAGATAGAAAGGACTATTCAAATAATCTTTTCAGGACCCCCTAACCTAGTTAAGTATAGTAGGAGGCACCCATGCATCCAAATTCAGGCTCATGACTGTTAGCTATTCACTTGGCATCTAATATAGGCAAAATACCCTTCCAGCTACTCTCTCATTTCTCCAGGAAAGCAAGTTAAGAGAAGCAGAATTTCTTTTAGCTAGTTTTGCAATTGAGGACAGGGAGAAATTAATTCAAAAGGTGTGAGTAGTTAAAATTTAAAACTCCTGTGCTAAGCTGAGCATTCTACACTCTTCTCTTGCTAGGGTCAGAGGCAGTATGTGGATAAATCATCTTTATCCCCACAGCTACTGAGAACTCAGGAAGGCTCTTGCATTCCAGGCAGGAAGATTGAGGAATTCTGAATTACTTGAATAAGGAAGGAGGCAATCAATCAGTTTGATCAAGAAAAACTCTGCAGTTATTTCCTTGCAACAGCAAACTGAATTATAAATTTCTCAATGTACTGCTAAGTGTTAAAGATATTTATCCAAGCCCAGAGTGCTGATACTGTGTCATCCATCTCTCATGCACAGTACTTAAAAATATTCTAGGAAAAAAACATCTTTCAGAGAAGTGCTATGTGAAGCAATGTATGTCTGGAAAGCAGCACGTTTCCGATCTCAATATGTCATGGCATTTTGTTTTTATTTCCAAAGACAAATTGCAACATATTTATCTTTTCAATAGCCTACGCATAATTCATAGAGAGGATTTCTTCATCAGGACATCTCAGCAGAACACACTGGCAAATCTACGTAATACTACTGTAAAAAGAGACAAGTAGATGACAAGTAAAGTATTACAGGCATATGGTCAGTTGCAGAGGTAACAACTCACAGCACAATATCACTGCCTGATGCACTGTAAATATAATCTTGACAGCAAGAAAGCTGGAAACGTGACTGTTTGCAAGTAGGAGCTCATGCTTTCTATGGTCCACAGTGTATTTTTTTTTAGTGGTAAGCCAGAGTTTGACTTCATGTGAATATTATATACCATATAAGCCTGATAGATAATATCTTTTCCCTAGGTTAACAGAAAATGAGGATCAAACAACTTTTAAGCTGGGCACAAAGTGTACACCCAAAACTGTCTGGCTCCAAAACAGTTCTTTCACCAGGAAAGATATGACTGCAGAGCACATAATGGAAACCTAGCAGAATTTTGACTTGGGCCCAAGAAAGTATAGACAAAAGGTACTTGAAAACCATATTTGAATTTTCAGGAAAGATTTCAAATATAAATTTGAGAGCTACTAATAATGAGAGAAGTAAGCAACATGCATATGATTTAAATAGGAACCTGTGAGAAGTTATTTTTAAAGTTATGTCAAAAAGCATTTACATTTAGGCCTTCAGGTTTGTCATTTAAACCCTTAAATATCTACTTACCAAAAAAAAAAAAAAAAAAAAGGCAGAGGTCTGTACATATATAAAGAGATTTGTTAAAAAAATTTTGAGTGTATTACCTGCAGGAACGTTTCAGCCCATAGCCGGGACCTTATTTTCAATGCTGCACTCTTCCCTCTCTCCAGTTGTCCCACAGTGCAGGAAATTAGGATACACCTTACATTTGTACAGTTCTATGTACAAAATAAAGGGAAGTCATACCTATATCTTAAAATCTAAGAAATCACTTACAAATGCATTATATTAGCAAACAAATCAACTTTGCCTTAAAGAGTAAAATATTTTGAAATTAATAATTTTATCTAATAAAATATAACAGAGAGATCTCATGAGAGTTTGTGGGAGCTATAAACCAGGAAATATTCTTTTTGTGCCACCAATGAATACAACTAATTACCTATCAGAATGAAAATAAAAGCAACAACTTTTGACAGTCTGAAGAACTCTTAAAATGTCCAAGTACTTACCAATCTTTGAAGCTTATTCATTTTCCATATGTGTCATTTTAACCGAGTTTTCTTCTTTTTTTTTTCTAAACTTAAAGTCTTTATTTGTGTTCCTAAATCTTTCCCCTCTTCTGACTCCCACAGTTCTTACTGATATTTATGTGATAGCAGCCAGAACATTAGCTGAGATTCATTAACTGCTCTGCTTTAAGCTTGTAGTCCATGAAACATTCCAGATGAGCAGTGATTTGGCTCATATATAGAAATCAAGGAAAACAAGCAATGTGAGTCAAAACGATGTTAAATACTTCCTTCCGAAAGAGTGTCATCAAGAAGGCTAGAAGTTGACTGGAAGACACTGAATGGAATGAAGAGAATGCCATTTTGTAATGATGGGGATGTATGTCCATACCATGGAGGAGTATGGAGCCATAGGAAAGAAGGCAGTTCTCTTAAAGAAATAATTTAAAGTGTGCCATAGTTCTATGATTCTATGATAGTTCTGAAAAATATAGAGATGCACATATACAATTTTTTTTAACTGAATGGTAAAAGATTGGGGGTTGAATTGAGTCTCAGTTTTATAACAAAGTAGACCTCCCTTCCTTGGTATTGACCTTCATGATAGAAGTCTCGCGACCTTGAAAGCAAAGCAAACTCTCACAGGTACATCCTCTTAGGAGAGTGAGAATGGCTGCTCTACCAAGGGCTGCACTTCAGAAACTGTCATGGTGATAGATATAAGGGATCTGAAAACATCCTTAAGAAATTCTGCAAGTCTACAGACAGCATTCCCCGCAAATCTCTATGTAGCACTATGTGCTTAATTAGTGTTTTCTAAATCCTCCTGAAAATGAAACTGTAAACTTTGAAACTGCAACTATAAACCTTGTTTAAAATGAATATTTCAGAGTATTTGTTTATTTGGCTTTTCATATTTAAATCTTTTCTAGCCAGATTTACTTACCCTGCAAGAATGAGAAGGGCTGTCTTTACTAATCATTGTGGACAAAAACTTGTATTAACAAAATAAATCATTAGTATGCAAAAAGCTTATTTTTGGCTGACATTTTAGGACCTAAACACATACTTCCATTTTTTTTAGTAATGGATTTAGCCCTTCCAGAACACTGTAACATTAGAACTAATGGAACAGAAACCAAATGTTTAATAAACAGTGAAAAGCACAGAATGGTTTAGTCTCTGTGAGAAGCATAGAATAGTTGAGGTTGGAAGGGACCTCCAGAGATCATCTAGTCCAACCTTCCTGCTCCAGCAGGGACACCCAGAGCACGGGGCACAGGGCGGCATCCAGGTGGGTTTGGAAGATCTCCAGAGAAG
>JAUBOD010000469.1:1029431-1042937 GCA_032353885.1 Nothura maculosa | reverse complement strand
CCCATTGTCCCTTGTCCTATCACTGTGGTATTGTTGCAAATAAGTTTATAATACATTTAACAAATATTTCAATGTTCAAATCACTTCACTGGCTTAAATCCCACTAGCACTGCTCTGGTGAACTGGTTATAACTGTAACCTCCTCCTAGCACGAGGAATGCTAGGAACTATTTGAGATTGTAAACACGGTCCTTAGCAGAACATCATAACCTTTCAGGCCCTTTCCCAGCCTGGTAATGTGGCTTGCATATTCTAGAAAGCAATCACAATTGTGAAAGTAATGACATTTTGGAAATGCTTTAAAGACTTGCCAGACTTGCCTGGCTCTATATTTATATTCAATTTACATCTTGGATTAATTAAATTCTTCTGTAATTTCTGGGAATGCTATGCTATTTTAAGGAAGATGTCACAAATAGTATTCCTACATGCCTTCATATCTATATACAGAAAATGCCGCATGCAAAATTCATACCTGTTCTGTAACTGTGCTCTTCTGATAATAGTTCAATATTGGCTTTACAACAAGGTTATCTTCAAAATTGGATTCATCCAAGCTATAATTCAAGTTTATGTTGATGGGAGATAATTTATCTCTGAATTCTGTTTCATCCTGTGGGTGACAATCACATAACAAAAACAATGCATTCATATAACTATTCTATTTGAGTATGTAATTATCAAAAATCAGAATTTACTCTTTACTGAAGGCTTCACTGCTTTAATAGGCATTGGATAATTTCCAGCCATTCATAGTGTTGTTAAGAAGGCAGAATGACTCCCCAGTAACTGCAATGCCCAGAACACATGGACTCTCCAGACTAACATCCACAAACAGCATCCACAGCTCAGCTGAGCAGACTCAGGGGTTTTTCAAAGCCTCCACCTAAAATGTAGGGGCTTAAAAACGCCACACACAGAGCCAGCTCCTACCAGCTCCTGCCTCCTTGCCTTTGGAATGGAGGGAGGGCCTGGGTTGATCTGTGGAGCTAATACTGTTGGTTTGCAAAGATTTATATGTGTCAGTGATGGCAAAAATCCATCATCTTTATTGCCTAAATACTCTCTTAAAAACTGCTTGAACCTCTTCTATTTCACCTTTCAGGGTTTTTCTAGGAGCAGCCTTAAAAAACTGCTTCTGTGGTACCAGATAATTTCAGCTACAGGTGAATATCCAAAGACTTTTTATTCTTCACAAAGTAAGTTTCACAAATCTAATTTTATACATTTAAAAAATCTGAATTCCAAGCCAATATTTTTGGGCACAGTCCTTTTAAAATACCTGCTAGAACTAAAATGGCTTGAATACTCTTCCACAAAGGAACCTTTCTTTTATATTTTCATTGAGAAAACATGGGAAAACTCTCCCTAACAGAAGAATAGACTGCTTACTCACATGAGGCCTTATGTTAAGTAAATAAATGCTGTTTTGGTTCCCCTGTAAACTGTTCTTAGTTTTGAGATGATCGCTGCAAGAAACATGCTTTTTTATTATTCTCTTCAAATCCCTGGTACTACTCAACTGAGGAGACAACAGTCCAAAATATTTTAAACAACTTACTCTGAGATACACAAGAAAATCTTGGCAATGAAGCTGTTTCTGTCTTTCCATCACAATGGAGAAGTAATGATGTGACTGATGGTAATCAAAGAAGAGGGTCCTCTTAACAGCTCCTTTCTGTTTCAGTGAATCTAGTTGCAATTCACCTTTCAGCACTAGAGGATTTAAGTAAATTTAATATTCATTTAATATAGCAGTGGAAATAAGAACTAGCAAAAAAACCCCATGTATTACAGTTAATTATTCTAACAAAGTCTTCCAGGTAAAACTAATCCGGACCTACAAGTGCCTGTCTGTCTACTAGCACATTAGCTTTTGATTATGGAATAAATGTAATTTCAGGTAAGTTTTATAACTTTATTTACAAAGCATATCTGTACTGAGCAGGACTTCTGCTTCATACTTTTCCCTCAAAAGAGAACATCACCCAAATAACCACATTCTTGTTGTTTGGAAAATGGATTGAACTGAATAAGAAAATCTTCAAGTGAACAATACAAGCTTCCTGCTTATATATTTTCTTACTATAGAAATACTTCATTTCTAACATCTTTTAATACGTAAGAAGAAAATACATCTAAAGTTAGGTGAGCCTGAGTAAATTTATATAAAGAATTTCTTACCTATCTTATCTGAAATACTTTGGCCTTCAAAAGCTGCACAGACTCTTACAGTAAAACTATATATAAAAAAAGGAAAAGTAATTATTAACAAAAGGAGAGCTGACCTGGAAAGCAGCAAGTCATTGAAGTTTTTCTTTCTTTTTTTTTTTTTAACAACTCATTGCCTCCTCATGGTTATCTTGTTGCTAAGGCATTTAGTAACTCTATCTTCTCTGTATCCTCTATCCCCAAGGTACCCACTCCTTTCAGCCACAGGCCCACATTTTCCCTAGTCTTCCTCTTCCTGCTGATGCATTTATAGAAGCCCTTCCTGTTGTCGTTGGCGTCTCCTGCTAACATCAATTCCAAACAGACCTTTGCCTTCTTCACTGTACCCTGACGTTCTCTAACAGTGTTCCTATATTCTTCCTATATGGTCTGGCCCTTATTCCACATTATGTATGTGCTCTTTTTCTCTTTAAGTTTTCCCAAGAGTTCCTTGACCATTCACAGTGGTCTCCTACCCTGCTTGCTCGACTTCTTTCTTGCACTGATCCTGAGCTTCAAGAAAATAGTGCTTGAATATTAGCCAGCTCTCTTGGACTCCCTTTCTTTCGAGACCCAGAGGATTCCTCCAAGGAGTTCCCTGAAGAGCTCAAAGGCGGTCCCCTTCAAGTCCAGGATTGCAATCCTACTTCTTGCCTAGCTTCCTCCTCACAGGATCATAAATTCCAACATCTCATGGTCACTGTAGCCACCATTGTCCCCAACCTCCACATTTTCAGCTAGGCCATCTCTGTTAGAATCAGGTCTAGCAGCATCCCTCTCCTTGCTGGCTCCTGCACCACTTCCATCTGCAAGATGCAAGATAACAAGAAGTTATCTGCAATGTTCTACAGAAACCTCCTGGACTGTCTGTTCCTAGCTGTGTGTTTATCCCAACAGACATCAGGATGGTTGAAATCTCCCATAAGGTCTAGGGCCTGTGACTGTGAGGTTTCTTGCAGCTGCCTATAGAAGCCTCATCCACTTTGTCTTGCTGGTCTGGAGGCCTGTAGTAAACAGCCAGCACAGCATCTCCCCTGTTGGCCTGCCCTTTAATTCTCACCTACAGACTCTCAATTAAAACTTCGTCCTCCCCTATGCTAAGCTTAACACATTCCCGTTCCCCTGTCATGTAAAGAGCAACTCCACCACCTCACCTTCCTAAAAACTCTAAAGCCATCCATGGCCACATTCCAAATATTAAATTATACTTTACCACTAGGTTAATAGGAGTTCTGATATACATTCCATGAATAAATTGCAAATTCAGCTATATTTCCATCTTTTTAGAATTATATGTCAACAGATGAAGAACTGATCATTTGCTAACATACAAGGACATGAACAGCAGGAATGAGAAAAGCCCCTGTTGCTGCAAAAGCACAATTTAGGTATCAGGCTTCAAAGGCCATTCTGACCTGTTATAATGCAAAACTGTAATTCTTCAAATATAAACTCATAAACTGCCATCATGTACTAAACTCAGTGATCTCTGCTTTCATAGATCACACTATTTTTGTATTGATATCTGAAGTCATATACTTAACTGTTACTGTAAGAGCCAAGGTTTAATCATTCCACTTTAGGCAAGAAGGGAATGACAGTGCAAAAGAGCAACACTTGGCAGTTGATTAATCCCTTGGCTCTGGCTATCTGGCAATATTTTAAGTTAGGCAGAATTTGGACACACAATTGTGAGTTTCAGGATATTCAATGAAGAAATAATTCTAACAAGATCAACAAAGTTTGACCAAATATGCAAGTGAACTAGAAATGCTCCTCATTTTGAAAAGGAGGTGCTGTGAAGTTTGAGGGTTGTTTTAGCTTTCTGAAAAAGGAAAGCTGAAGAAATGTTGAATTCAGAAAATCTTTGAGATTTACTATCTGATTTATAGGCACATTAAAAAAAGGGTTGAATTTCAAGCTTACCTGTAGCTTGTATCTTACTTGGAAGTTTTCTCTGTGCTTTAGTTTTCCAATTTATATGATGGCTAAAATAATATTTCCCTAGTACTCAAAAATGTGCAATAATCATAATTATTAATACTTTACACTTCCTGAAACTTTTCTGGTAGTTTTCTTTTCATTCTGATTATTCAATGTCAATCAGTAGATGTTTTACACAAGTTGCACAGCTGGCTAAGAGATATAGCAATCTATCCCAGAGGACTGTGGAATTCTTTGCCTGGTGGAGTTTCCCTACAAATTGTTTTCATATGTACAATATAAGCTTATACCAACTAAAGAGAAAAAGTGCAGTGTGCAAAAATGTAGCTGCTCTTCAGTCATTTTGGATGTCTAAGATAAATATTTCATACTATGATCTAAGTCTTTAGGGAAGAATATCAGAGTAAAGCAGACAGAAAATAAATTAGGCTCCTACTCTTGCAGATAAAAACCAAACATTTTCAAATAATTTTAACAGAAAAAAAAAGGTAAAGAAAAAAATACAAGTTAAACAGTATGCTTCACTTTTTTTTTCTCACTGTTGAAAGACTATTTTAAAGCAGGATTGTTTTTTAACACAGGTATGTTTATGTATTTCTCTTGTGTAAAAAATGCCTGTTTTCTTCCCCTAAACTGATTATAAGCATTATAATTTATGGAGAATGAACTCCATTCTAGAATGAAATATTTTAAAAAATTCTTTAAAAAATCATTTTTTGAAAAAAAATCACTTGGATTAATGAAACTGTTTCAGTTCAATCTGTAAATTTTAAAATTGGTATTGCATAAAATGTTAAAAAAGAAGTTGCTTGAATCAAAACATAAGGATTCTCTATTCAGAAAGACCTTTTTATAGGTCTTTAGGAGCTATACAACCTTTTTTTATGGATTTATTTTTGCAGAAGATGACACTTTTCTCATTACTTAGTGGCTTTGATGTTTCAAAAATTGTGTTTTTCTACAGAAATGACTCATTGGAAAATTCTCCATTAGCTCCATTTTCCTGTTTGCATCTTCTCCTACAATGTTGCTTTATTTCATTGCCTAGATAAGCACTATACATTGATTAATTCAGGATGAATTTTGAAAAAAACAGTTAGCAAAGCCATTTTAATTCTATAGAAATGTTTTGCAATTGCACTTTTCTACCAAAACCTGTATTACCTTAGACAATTCTTTTAAGGATGTATCCATCACTGTCCTCTATGGCAGTTAAAAACAGCTTTCCTCTGACCATAGAGAGCCAGGTACAGCATCCTGTGAACTGCGGTCTGGATGGGCAGCAGAACAAGGTGGTATATTTTACCTCTTCCATAAAGAACTAAGATCCCTTTCCTTAATTGAAATGGTGAAAACACCTGCTTTTAGTATTATTTTCAGTTACTTTTTCTCCAAAAGATGTGTACTTTGGTAGATCTGTGTTTCTGTGTTTGGTCTATCTTAGCGGTTTTATGTTTTTTGCATCTGGACACTTCATGGAAATTTGCAACATGATCGTATGAGCATCTCATATGCAGAAGGAGCTAATCGTACGCAGTGTACCACAAGACTGAATTTTCAGCTGCTTTACTTTGAGAAGCTGTGAGTTAATGGAAAGTACTAACAAGAATTCTGTTCTGTATTTTTTTTGTTGGACTCATTGCAAGCTTGACAACTAGTAGTTTCAACAAAAAGCTGCAAGACAAGTTTGGAGTAGAAAGTTATTTGAAAAGCAAGAGGAAGATGATGATGTTTTCTGCCTAATCATGAACTTACCAGGCCAACAAAAGCTGAGAGCCAGGGAGCTGACAAGTTTTATTGTCCGGATTCACAATCATGGGGTTCAAGATGAGCAGAGCATTTACTGTCACAACGGGCCTGGCTCTAGGGGACAGAAATAATGTTTACTAGACAGAGAAGATTCAATTAAGGTAAGCTGCAGCAGAAAAAACACATAAATGACAGGGCTGAAGAGAAGCTGAAAAAGTAGGATTACTTGAGAAAAAAATACTTTAAGTGCTGCTCCTGCCCAAAAGGATATTTATTTTTGTCAGAAATTATGATCTCTCCTACTATGATATTTTGAAAGTTCTTCACAGATATCACAGGGTAACAGGAGGCAGCGCCAGGGTAACAACGTGCTGCACTTACATGACATTTTCAGATTTGCTGCATCTATTTAAGATTCTTTTTTTTTTAAAAAAACCCTAATTCATTTAAAACAGAATATGACCTGGAATGCCTTGAACCAGTAAGAGGGTAAACCTTATGTGACAGCTCTTGACACTATTGAATAACAATGTATTATTAAATAATGAGTTTTAATTGAGAGCAGTTTAAAAGAGAAAAGAAAACAAGAAAGGGTCTAAATTCTGTTTTCTAAGACAGTGATACTATTTTACAGTAACTTATATAATTCTGACAAAAACAGTTTATGACAAAGATTTTCTCCATATTTTAATCAACAGCTGTTTTTGTATTATTGTATATATCACTTCAACAAGACTCAAAACTAAAAATACCTTCTTTATCTTTGTACAACAGAGAAAACTTTTTTTTACTAGCAAAGTCCGGTTAATAATATTCTATTTCTCCACTATGAAAAGTGGCACGTTTGACACACTTTGGCCCGGAAATGGAAAGGTTGAGGGCCCCTAAACCTTTCATTTACTGAAATCAAATAAATCACATCTTTGGGAGTTAGTTCTCAGATGTTTCACATCCTGTGCAGTCATTTACGCCACTGCCAAGTGATGCATTGCAAATTATTTTCATGTTTCTTACATAAGGCAGTAGGAAAATTAGGTCTAAATCTTCTGCTCTAAATCTTATGCTATCTACTCAGTTGGGAAGTTGAACATGCTGTCTCATCCAGGTATTGTTGGGAATACAGACAATATGACAGCAATATCAGATATATGACTGCATTGTTGCAGCAAAGGTGACTTTTTAGTTGGATATTTACATGTTAAGAATTGTCTGCATGGCTGGACTAGTAAGAGTGGCAACAGGACATTTTTGTTTCTGCATCAGTTAGTTACAATTTATATTAATCAAACTCTGCATTTAGTGAAAAGTGTTCAGCAACTGATCAAGTGTTCAGCTGATCAGTGTGATCAGCAACTGTTACGGAGATGTAAGTAACAGAATCTTGTACAGGTTTTCTAAACTGAAGTCAGAAGTAGCACTCTTTGTTTCTACGTATATAGCCTGCAAAAAATCAGTCACTTGTAAATCTAAAATGTTTACTAAATTCCTCCATAAATACATGAATAAATAAATGAACATAATTTTCAGTATTGTGCGTTTTGAATGTTTCTTGTATATGCTATAGTGAGATATTTTAGATTATACAGCAATGGAGGATTAGCTTTAAAGGCAGAAAAAAAAGACTTTTGCCTTTGTTGTCTGATTTAAAAAGGGTTGAGAGTCCCACTATCCAAAAAATACTTCCTTGAGCTAAGAATAAGCATGGAAAGTGTCATGAAAATGGATATTTTTAAGTATATCCAAAAAACAAACTAATAAAGCAACTGCATTCATTGTTTAAAATATGCTTAATTATCATCCATAACTATCATCTTTTATACATTGTATCAGAGTAACACAGAAATAGGAAACTAGTTTTATTTGCAGATATTCCACTGAAGCTATAAAATACAAATTCCATTATATTTACCACATACCTATAAACAACTGCTTTTCCAGCTCCAAATGCACCTACAATTAAATCTGGAAGAACAAAAGAGCTTCAGAAAAAGTATTCTCTTGCACATTTTTTTCCAGTCTAAATGACATAATTTATATTCAAAAGGTAGCAACATAAAACAAATGTGATAATTCATACTTTCCAAGTGATTATGTAATAGTAAAAGAAAATATTTCACATTCCAAACCCCTACTTGCCATTGCAGAACAGATGTAAACCCGCTCTGTACGTATTAGCCCGTGGTTCGCATTGAAAGATTGCTTCCTGACAACATAAACTTCATGTTTTATGTCATTTTTTCACTAATTTAATCACTGGCTCTGTATGTATATGAGCACAGTGTATCTAAAGGTAGTTAATTTAATAGTTTTTATGTTGAGAGCTTTGGGCACATCTTTGTTAATAGACACAAGCCTGGGTTGGACTCCCACAGGCCATTTTTCTCTCTTTCTGTCAGTAGTCCGCAGGCAAGACTCCCTGGAAATATCCCAAATAGCTCTCTGTGCCACTCAGATCTGCTGGAGAGAAAAGGATGATCATTTCTTCTCCCTGTTCTAGCCGGAGTTCCCTCTGGGGAAGGGAAAGGACTTTGTTCCTAATTGATACCCCTTATGAAAGGTCCAGCTGGGTACCACTTCCATTCCACTGTCCTCATCATCTAATTTACAAAAGGGGAATTCAATAGACTGGGTCTTAAAATACACCTTGCTGTGGCACAGATCAGCAAGCTAAATTGATCTAAGTGAATTTGTTTAAAACAGAACTCAGGGTTTTAAACAGACCCTTATTTGGTGCTTTCATAGTTCTAGAGCTGGTTTACTTAGGAGGCACTGAAGTCACCAGACATGATGCTTCAGTGCTGATTAGCTTGATGGGTTTGGGCCAGGTCTGGTAGTATTTCCCGGTACTCTGTCTGCCTTTCAGATGGTTAGGATTTAAAAAGTTTAAACAAAATAAACTTTTGATGCTCCACATGGGTAACAGCCTGTCCTACAAAAAATTCCACTGAATAATCCCCTAGTAGGAGAGGCAGTGGAGAGTTTATGGGCATGATCCTCTTTTTGTTACAACATTTACATTTCTCTGCATCCAGTGGCCTTACAGAAATATGCTTCAGGGTCAGGAACACTTTAAATGGCAGAAGAAAATGACTGTAGTTTCTATCTCCTTTTTGGGACATTTATGACTTCTTTTCATTAATGTCTTTTGCAAGCAATTTGCACACAGTACCAAAACTCTTAAGATATTTTTATCTTGACATAAACAACTGTGGTGAGATATCACCAGCACCACAAAGGCTCTGC
The DNA here is from genome assembly GCA_032353885.1 of Nothura maculosa. Classification (NCBI taxonomy): domain Eukaryota; kingdom Metazoa; phylum Chordata; class Aves; order Tinamiformes; family Tinamidae; genus Nothura; species Nothura maculosa. Next base: position 1,033,790 of record JAUBOD010000469.1, on the reverse strand, counting down.
AACACACATCCAAGATAGCAGCACACACAATAATCCCTCAAAAATTTAATACTTTGTTTCACAAAAATAAAATTGAAAGAGAATTTGTGTTATAAACAGATAGTGAAAGACAGCATGGAAGGATTTCCATTCCTTCTGTCCTTCCTGTCTGGATGTTTGCTATGAATCCTGCAATAGATGAACTTAGAGCATGTCCTGTTTTATACTGGGACTAGATTTCCCTAAAGAGACAAGATAGGCAGATATTCAGGATTTATGAAGACCCTGGATTTGAGATGATCATAATGTGATCTTTCACTAAAAATAAAGTATTCATCAGCAGGAGGGAGAGCTTGAACACTGAGCTTGAGGAAGCTTAAGGAAGACTGAACCTAAAAGAACTGTCAGTTATGATTAGTCTCACTAATGTAAATGAGCCCTTAGTTTGAACACTGAGAGCTCAGTGGAGTTATCACCCACCATTTTGGGAGCCTCCCTCCAATACTAGCGGGGAAGGATAATGAAGATCTTCATATCTGTTTAAGAGTTAAATGACGGCTTCTTTGCAACAGAGTCCAGCCAGTTTCAAAAGATTGCAATGGGTGTAGATGAGAAATGTTAGTCCTCAGGCATTAAAACATTGCTCTTGCATGAGAAAACGTTACTTCTGTACTGTCACCTCAGCCAGTCTTGAAGCTGCAGGAAAAAGGCTGAGGGGATTAAATCAGGATAACATCATACAGGGCCCACGTGAGCATATCCTGGCAATGGGGACCACTTTCATCCTGCTCTGGTCTTTGAGCTGCTACTTGATCCCTGACATGTCTTTTTTTCCCTGCTGTAGACTATGCTTACTCTTGAGTTGAAGAACTTGAGAAATTATTAATCAGAAAAAAAAGGACTCAGCAATGAATACGCCAACAATAAAACATACTTATATCCCATGACAATAGGTAAACTGTGAAATAAGGAGCAGGTCATTGTATATCCAGACAATATTCACTGGAAGATCCATTATAGTTATGCTCTATTTTCACTTGTTCTGCTACAGAATAGTAGTTTTGTTCTTCTTTCATTATTTTATGGGGTACGAATCCTATACTCATTATTAGAAAAAGATCTATTTTTGTCATGCATAGAAATCCATGATATTTGAACTTACATCAATCCATGATATTTGAACTCACATCAAATCAGAGTCATTTATAAGCAGAAGTTTTGAATTTATTTTGTGTTCTTCAGAGGAAAAGCTATTAATCATTTCCATCAACAAATGCATGAGATGTCTAAATTATCTGGTTTGGCAACTTTTCCTCTCCTAAAAATAGAGAGACGTTGACTTTATTCATTGCTGATTATTTGCTAAACATGCAATATCATTGATGCAAAGGTCACTAGCTGAAAAATAACAATTTCACAAGGAATTTGGAATTCCATAGCAAAAACGCCAGCATAATTAGCTATCTGTAACCCTTCCAAACATAGCCTGAAGAAAATCATTTGCATATAAGAATATCTATCTACATGTTTGCATTTGTCACGGTTTGCTTTCAAGCCTTGATTAAAAATGTGTATGCATTAAGACAGAAAGAAGAGACAAGTTTCTGAATCACATATCTCCTTCACTTCTCATATTTCATGTTTTCAGGAGTATGAAGGACCCTCTCTTGACAGAGTTGAGTGATGACCCCTCTGCCTATGCCATCTCATGGAGATGATCCTCTAGCAGCTGCTTCTCTTCAGAGGGCAGCAGCTTGGTTTCCACCACTGCAGGAGGCCTGGTGGTAGCTGCAGGTTGGTTCTGCCAATGTCATAGAATCATAGAATCATTATGGTGGGAAAAACCTTTAAGAACATTGAGTTCAACCATAAACCCATCACCACCATGCCTGTTAAACCATGTCCCTAAGTGCCTCAGCTGCATGTTTCTTAAACACTGCTAGGGATGGCGACTCCACAAATTCCTTGGACAGCATGTTCCAGTCATGCAGTAAGTGATCAGTGGTCACCAGCACCACCATCCAGTGAAGATCTGCTCACTTGGCACAAGCTTCACTTGTAAAAAATCCAAGAAAAAAACAATGGATGGCTGAGTCATCTTCCCCACCACGGCTCCATCTACCAGTACACAGACATAACAATGTTCACATTAGGAGCTCAGAATGACTTGGTAACACATTTTAACACCACTTTGTACAGTCTGTCAGTTTAGTGGCATATTATATTTACTGAAAAACAATTAGAATCCTATCTGACTACAGGTGGTGATGGAAACTTCATAAAAGAGAGAATGAGAAAATTAAGTAACTGGAAACCCTCTTAAAAATCTTTGTGGGCCTCTTTCCTTCTTTCCCTCAGCTGATCTGGTGCCAAGAAGGTCCATGATTAGATTTCTCTTTCTCTCTTCTGATTTAGCAAGTCCTAAATTCCCAAATCCCAGCTGGAAAATTCTGTTAAAGAGTCATTACTAGAGCCTTGAGCATAATAAGGATACAAGATTATCCAGTTCAGACAACATTATTAAAAAAAAAAAAATCAGTTGAAATCCATATATATCCACCGCAATTACTTTTTCTAAACCTACTCTTCACAATGGCCTTGATTCTTTTCCATTTTCAGCAATTCTGGTAGCAAGTCCGTTAATAACAACTAAGGCTAATTCATTTCAATTCTCCATTTTTGTTTGAATGGGACCATTTCCCAATACAATGTTGTTTTTTCACTCCATTATACTACAAACAAATCCAAGGGGCCCTCCTTGGATTAATTAATGTTTTGTCACTTCAGTGAATTGCTGCTTTTTTGGGATAAATTGCTTTATTCTTATATGTCACAGAGAACAATACTTTGAATTGTATTAAAAGAATTTTTAGAAAAGCTTATCTGTAAATTAAACAAAACCACTAATTTGCCATAAAATTAATATATTTGCAGAAGATTCTTGGCTTTTCACTTCATTTTCCATTGGCTACTCATATACACTTAGCTGGTAGAAACACTCCAGCTTTGTTGCATTTACTGGCAGAACCTACAACCTTGTTCTGGCTCCCACGCTCAACACTCCTCTCTCATCAGAGCAGACACAGCTTTTCATTGATTTGATCTTTTTTTTGTCTCCCACAATTCTCCTCCTGGACCAATTTCATAATTTAATCATCATTAGATTACAACTCTGTGGTATTTTTGGCACACTGCCTACTGCTCTCAAAATTTTTGAATGCTGAAGAACACATGCCCCTCAGAAAGAAACCTGAGGGTTTTCTTCCTGCTTCATGAGTTAATTTACTTAGCAGATGGAGCTGTTAAATAGTTACATTTTAATAAGATTAGATAGGATTACTGAAGTTCTGAAATCTTGTCACAGCTGTTTCCTTCTTAAAATATATCTAGTGCTATTTGTTTATATTTACTACATGTTACTCTTAAATAATAACTGAGCCCAGAATAAGGAGACCCAAAGATGCCTTTATCCATTTCCCTGCCCTGACAAAAGCTTCACTAAAAGAATAAGCAAAAGAACAGGCCAATATAGCTGGCTCCGTTAAATCGGGATCCATTGAAGGAGAACTTTCAGCAGCACTAACCCCATGAGAACTTTCTGAGTTAATAGGGAAGACTTACACAAACATCTAAGCAGGCAAGGAGCAGAAACAATACTGCCTAATTTATTTGGGCAATTAACTAATCAACAATCTTTGAATAGTAAGTTCACCCAGAGCACTGCTTGGGACACTGCTGCATTTTGTTAAAAAGCAACTGGTTAAATAATTCTGTCAGACAAATTCATTTGAAGAAACCACAGTCTGCCAAAGGAGATGCCACAAGAAGAAAGCAAGCCTAATACGTTGAATAAGTTATTCATTATAAACTATTTGCTCAGCTATAATCAGCCATCAAGTGGCTGAACATATGCTGAAATGTGAGGGTGGAAACTGTACAGCCTCCGAATTCCTGAACCCTGAATGGATAGATGAAGCAGCTGGAAGCACAGCACCATCACCAAGAAAATTACAGATCCCAAGTGCTCAGTGGGGCCAAACCTTGAACAGATGCCCAGAAGCAAAAAAAAGAAAAAAAAATCTTTCCCATTAAACATATCTATGGATTTCTTTTGTTATTGTCAGAGTTGAATGACCTTATTAAAAAAATAAATACAATAATAAATAAAATAAACTACATTTCAAAATGCAATCCTGAGATGAGATCTTATTCCCTGCTCCTGTCAAGGTCTCTTGATAGCACAAACAAGGCCATTCAGGATGGAGCAGAGACCCTAAAGCCCCAGATTTTGCTGTAGGGCAGTGGAAGCTGTGTCAAAAGCCTGCTAATATGTTCCACATTAGGCTGCTCAAGTGTTTCAGGACAGAGGACAGGCAGGGC
>JAUBOD010000469.1:1001042-1017918 GCA_032353885.1 Nothura maculosa | reverse complement strand
ATATTACCTGTTCACCAGTGAAATTCTGGATAAAGGTCAGGTCTGAAGAATTAATAATTGAGACCTGGTAATAGAAAAATACAAAAAAGTTTCAAGCACTAATGGAGATGCTACACTGCAACACCCCTGCAAATTAATTTTATACATTGAAGGCCAAGAAAGTGCATTGATTCTTTTCTCCGTTTTACCACACTTTTCCTGTATGAGCTTGGTGAAATCACTGAGACTTTATAAGTCTCTTACCTCCCATGAGTAAATTGAGAAAAAGACTATTTTCCTTGCTTACCTGGCACTGTGAACAACAATGTATCATAGACAATGTCTACATTAACAGGCATGAACATATGAATTTAAAAATGATATGTAAGTTTCTTCTAAAAAATGTGATAAGTTCATATCTTATATATAACTTCATATATCTCATGGGATGAGATGCCAGGTGTTTTGGGTTTACAAACTACAGAATGTGTCTCTGGCTGTGACCTCTCAGTTGGTCCATCAGATTGGTCCTGAATTTTTCTTCCATGAGGTAAAAGCTGTATCCACACACAAATATACAGTTTTCTCCTTCCGCTTCTAACAGTATATCATGACTCTCTGAGTGTGGTATTCAGTATATATAACTAGAAAGGGCACCGAAAATAAACACCAGAAATGAATAATCTGAACTTTGACTTTTCTCTGTTGTGGACATAAATTTGCACATAACATACTCTAGTCTGAAGTCTGGTAACTTTTGGGTAAAGGTATATTAGTAATATTCAAAGAATGCTTCTAAGTGACATTAAAAGCATAGACTTCAGAAGGGAATGCAATCTTAATATTAGAAAGCACAACCCAGTAAAACATTTCAGCCCAACTAGACAGTTTGAAGGTGAAAGTCAGTGACAGTTATGCCTTAATGGAAAGTTTAGCATCAAAAAGACCTAAAATACAACATAAGTTTTAACTCGCAGTGCAGTCACAGACAGTATATTATCACTAGAAAATAAACAAAATATGGGTCCAATACATACATAGCCAAAGTTCTGAGCTCCTCTTGGGACTCCAGTAACCAACTCTGAAAAGATAAATATTGAGTAGGGCATGTTACATTACCTGAATGGTGCTTGCCATGTAAATCCCCGCATAACTTACATCTTCCTTGATGTAAAACTGAATAGCTGAATACATTAATAGCTGAATACATTGGTCCATGACTGGATAGAGATCTCTTTCTGCTTAGCATTACTTGGCACAGTACAGTATAATAAAACCTTTAGTTCAGTTCAGCTTGTTAATTGATGACTGTGGATTGACTGAACAGAACTAACTGTGGCAGCAGACACTAAACTGTGGCATTACAGAAATTAGACTGCCCACAAATCACAAATGATCATTTTTTATGGCCGCATGATATTTTCTCTCATCTGCCATTTGGCTTGTGCCAAACTTCGATGATACCAAGCTTGTCATAGCCCATCTAAGAGTACAGCAAATGCTCTTTTTTTTTTTTTTGGTAAGTGACCCTGGGGGAATTAATTGAACAAGAATATGAAATATTGAACCTAGCTGCTCTCCAGGGTATGAGTCCTCCTCAGTGGCCACATTTTAATAAAACAGTGGTAAAAAGTAATAAAAAGAGAAAAAAAAACAAAGTCATAGCCTGAACTTTTAGTGTCTAAAGTTTCCCTCCAGATGATATCAGAAGACACGAGGACTCTCACCTATCAGAGCAGCCCAGATGTCTTCCTCTACAATGCAGGTGTGTGTCTATTCCTGTTTGGGTTTATCTATGGTCAACAGCGGTAGGTCAAGGGGAAATGAAAGTAGTAATGATAGACTGAGTGGGACAATGGACTATTGCTGCCAACAATTTAGTTCTTTGTACTAATGTTTCTCATGACTCATTCAAGAATCATTAAAAAACTGTGAGTATATATTAAAAGTACATGGCTGCAACCTTCCACTACTCAGGGATACATCTTTTTTTTTTTTTTCTTTTCAAGTTACAGAGTTGGGCTCAAAACTGTGTAGTCTATTCTTCTATTGAAAACTCTGTAGAGTAGGAAACTAACTTTAAAGGGATTAAGCAGCAGCAGTTCTGGGCAGCTGAATTCATCAGCAGAAATTTACTATCTCTATCAGTTTTGTGAATGTGGATCATGCTGCTATTTACTCTTTCAAAAAAGCTATCTTTCAAGAAATACTTTATGACAGACCATCAGCCTTACACAAGATAAAATAACCCGTAAGTATGAAACACCACAGACCACATATTTTCTCAGCTTAACTATATCCTTGGGAAGCCTGTACAATTTAAAAACAATTTCTGAAAATAGAAAAATCATGGAGAAGTTTATACTTATAGCTGATTATTTTTAACGTACTCTTCTGAAAGAGCTGTGACCGGAGCGGTGCTGCACTGGATTCAACTTTCAGACATCATAAAACTAGTGTTTAATTTCTAACAAACTCAAAAGTTATTTTATGACTTAAAAATCTACCAGCATTTAGCTTGGTTTTAGTTCAGTTAAAACCACAGTGATATTCTAGGAACTGTTGCTGGACCCAGCAGGATGGATTGCTTTGAATTTGTCCTTAGAGAAGGACTACAGAACTATGTTGCTGGAGCCACAGCTTTTCATTGCAGTCTTTCCTGACCATATGAAACTAATAAAGATCCTGTGACACCTTTTGCTGGAGGGAACAACATGATCCACAGTGTTTGAGCTAAATTCTAAGTTAGGCAGTGACAATTCTGTCCATGAAAAAAAAATGCTTTGCAATTTTGTTTAAAATCTCTTCCTTACATGGTGTACATTGCTCTATCAAATTATGAACATACCCAGACCTCGAAGCTAGTGATGCTCCCCCAATATGGAAATCATGAAACACTTCAGGAGAAGGTTTCATAGCGATTACATCTTTAAGCAATGCTATGAAACTTGTGATAGGTTTTCTATTTTTTTTAAGGCGAAATGTGCTTTCAGCATATGCAGACTGTTCCAAACTAGGTTGCTTTTGGTGCACAGACGTATGGTTGCCTTTCATGAATATGACTTCTTACCTTGTTCAGAGTCTCCAGTAAATTCTCCAGCAGCCACTGAGTATCCTGTTTAAAGATAAATTACAAAGCAAAAACTTGAAAAATTGTTTCTTTCCCAAAAAGATGCTTCTGCAATCAGACAATCAGATTTGTCTGCTCACCTGCTTACCAGAATGAAAAACTTCTGAATTAGTATACTAAAACTGAATGGAGAAAATAAAACTGTTTATCAAATTACAATTACTAAACTAACCACAGGTCTCCAAGGTCCCCCTCAAAAATTTAACTGAAAAAACTGCGAGTACTGCAGTGGTTTCTCCTGAAAGTTATTGTTACTACTTAGGTCTTCATTATCATACAGTAATGTATGATTGTCCTGATTTAGCTCTGTAAAGAAGACAGATAGTCAACAATATATTTAAGTATCTACTGGGGCTTCAGTAAGAGTGTAAGTAAGATAATTGGTATTGACAGAACAAGCAAAGATTTTTAGATTGTATCCGTGATTATAACTCCAACTTTATGGTCAGAGAAAAAAGGAAGTATCTTCGTGCTGAAATTCCCTCACATTTTTTTCTATAATTATGTGAATAAAACCTGTATTACCAAAGATACATGATTATCATCCAAATTGTTTGAGAAGGTCAGTACTTGTAAAAGGTACCCACATGGAGGGCTTTTCTACTTATTACATTGTATCTTCCAAACAGCTTTTGTTGTAATTTACTTCTGCTGCATCTTGCAACATCAGGAAGAACTGACGTGTATATTTAGGTAGTACTTACAAAATACAACAGAACTAAATTATTTGTTTAATTGCAGCTCATTTTATTTGTTAAAACCAGAAATACTCTTTAATTACTGTAAATGCAGTCCATTTTCTTGGGATGACAAGAAAGTTAGGAAAATCTTGTATTTTTTCTTATTTTACCAAATAATACCAAATAAGACTATAATAACACATTTAAGATCTCATATTTCAAATTCTTTTGACTCAAATCTTATTACTGTGTAAGATTTTAATAATATTCTTAATCCCATTGAGGTAATTAACAAATTACTAATTTGCTGTTGTGCTTAAGGCAAAATAGGAGTTTAAAACCTCTCAGTATTAGAACATTAGTATTTTGGGGTTTGTTTTCTCATTCGCACATGTCTCACTAAGCCTTTAGAACAGACTGCTAACTGACATAGTTTAGCTTACCCATGTAATTGTCATCATACGTAGGTTGTGCCACTCCCGTTTGCTTCTCTCGTGCCAGTTTCCTTAGAATATCCTTGAAGGAGTAATTTGCAATGATATCCGCAATGCTTGCAGTGATCACCTGACCTGGGTTCAAACAGGTGAATGAAAGGGATACAAAGGAGAGACAGTTTCTACGAGACAGGGCTAGCAGAACAACCAAACAGAACTGCAAGGGATAACGTGGCACAGATACTGCGAGCAGAGAACTTCACCTAGTCTTTCTGTATTATTACCCTAGCAATCTCATGAGCACATATAAATCAACACTATAAGGTACTGATATTCTATTGAACTGTCACAAGAACAACTCCAGATCCATTTCAAGGTGCTGATCCAAACCAAGGACAAGCTCTTTCAGACTCAACTTCTCCAGAAGAGCTGCCTTTTGGTGATGTATTATACGCATGTAGTAGCCAAAAGGAGATGATTTCCCACTGGAGAATTCATGCCATTGTGGACACACTATGACAATCAGTATATTAAAACAGGTTAAAGCAAAAATAGCCCACTATTGCTCTACCAGTCTTCATCCATAGGAGAAAATTCACCTCCTACAGTCTCTCCACAAATTAACTTAAAATACATACAGGTGGAAAGAAAAAGCTGTGGTCAATAACAAGCAGTTACTGACTACTTGGAAAAAATGCTATATTTACTGTACAAAACTGAATTATTTTTAAAATAGTAGCATTTCTGGAAAAAAAAAAACAGAATCTTGTTAATTGAATGACTAGTATGTCTAAATACACAAAATACATGTTTCCATTTGTTGCATCTCCTGTAGAACCCATAGCCTGATTTTTCACCCATTTAATTCATACTCAGCTGCTTGTTAAACAATGTTCTGACCTCTACTTGCGTAATGTAGACTGAAGACTGGTTATCTTTAAATGAGAAAATAATAAAAATCTAGAACCCTTCATGCTTCACTTTTTGGATCAAGTTAACCAGCAAGATGAACATACCTTGCCAATAAAAACTGCCAGGCCCACCTACTATCAGGTCTCCATTCTACAAAAAGAATTGAATGAAATTACATAACAAATGAACAAAACAAAATTAAGCATGCATGGGAATAATAACGTAAATGACCAAAAGAACATCATGATGAAGGAGAATAGCCCTAATCAAGGGAATTATGTATGTGCATGGATTTTAACCAAAATACAAAATTAAAGTTAAGATCACCCTAGGCATCTTCATTTCAACTAGAGCCATAGTTTTTCAAATTTATGTAACTTTCTAAAAATTGTTTATTATTTGCAACAAAGGATAAAGTCATCATAAAAGAAGGTGTTCATACTCAGTGAAGTAAAAGTAATGCTTTATCAAAAAATATGATTAATTCAAACAATCATAAGTTTGAATCATCAAAATTCCAACTTGAATTGAGGCCTTCATTCCTCAGCAATTAATAATTTGAATAAGAACATAGCTCCACATCACTAAAAATAATTGTAATAATCAAAGATATAAAGGCTTCTGGTGGTGTAGCAACGGCATGGATAGTAATAGCAGCTGCAATGTTTACTCCTTGGTATTGCTATTGAGCATGTTTGTGGTATACAGGAACACCTAGGCATTTCCCTTAGGCCTTCCATAACAGACCAGTCTTACTCAGTGATTAGTTTGCCTCCAAATACATGCTTACATAAACTGTTTTGTCTGAAAACACTAGTTGGTTGCTGCTTGTTCATTCCTGAAAGTCGGGTCTCTGGAAAGCAATGTCAGTGGGGCAAACAAAAGCAGAAGCAGAGATAACTCCTGCATCGTCTGTGCAGCTGCTCAAATTAAGAAAGCCTGAGGACAGCTAAACTGGAGTGTTGTTGGCAAATAAATAGGTGCTAATAACAGTCTTCTCTTCAAATTAAATCAAAAAGTATGAAGTTTGCGAAGAAAGTAAGAATTTGCAACAGATTCATGCAACTTTTCACATGGACAAGCATGGGGACAAACTCTGGATCGCTGGGACAGTGTCTGAACATTTGCGATACATCAGAAGTACATTTGGCCATAGAATTTCAGAAGCAAAATCTCACCTTATAAAAATCCAAGCTGAAACCTGCTTGACAAAAGCCTTGTCCTTCAGGATCTGCATTGCCTGCAGTTATGAAGGCAAAAGCACCTTAGTCATTTCACAGTGCATGCAGAAGACAGATTAAATAGACTTACAGCAATAAGACTATAAATGCAAAAGTACCAGAATAAGTGAATGTGTCTTCTTTTTTAGGAGAGGAAGAATAAATTAAGGACATTTATAGGACCCTGACCATGCAACTCTCTCATGAAGATTTTGAAAAATTAGATGAATTACTTGGGATTTTCCCCTCTCATTGCCAAGGCAGATCCCTTTGTATCAAGGATTCAGTTTGAATTTGACTGTAGAAACCGAACTAACAACAGAACAAGAAATCCTAGAATAGCTGCCACAGTTTGCACTGCCATAAACACAAAGATAAATGTTTACTAAACTAGTCTCAAAGAAACGCTCATCTAGCGGATTGTGTCAGTGTGAGTCAATGTTCAAACAATATCGTGATTATGTGTGCCATGGTGAGGGAGCATGTGTCTTTCATGAGGTCCAGTCCTTTAACTGATATACAGTGTGTAAATATGGATTGAAGGATAATATATTTTGTATGCAAATTTATATATGCAAATCAATCGTTTCTGCTTCTGCCATTTCTATGTCTAGTCTCCAAATGTACAGTAAGTAGAAAATTCTTTTATAATTTTATAAATGGTGTTGTCACCCACTTTAGGACTTTTATGGAATACTGGAGTGCTGAAGTCTGGAAGGTCAGGAAAGTGAGGGTAGGAATGGTCACCAGAACCTTTCAAAGGCATCAGCCTTTCAAAATGCCACAGCGAGACTTCAACAGTGAATGGAACAGATTTTATGGGCATCAATTCTTACAAAATTCACTCCTTTTTATACCTATCCATCCAGGTGCCACAGTTGAAAGGGCAATTCTCTGATCTGTGAGTGCAGTTACTGCTACATGCCTAGTGTACTTCAAAGCTCACCAGAGCAGCGAGGCAGTGACAGCAAGGCAGTGAGAGTAGCAGTATTAATAATCATCATAAATACTTGGAGATGGGATGCTGAACAGAATGAAACTTCTGGTCTGCATTTTCTGCAGACTTACAGATAATTAGGCTTGTGCCTCACCACGTGTACTGTTTATTTCCTATTCCCCAAGGAGTGAGGGCCAGAGATTGCTACCACAAGTGGAGAGGAGACCCACAGCCTTTGAGTATCACAAAGAGGAGTGGGAACAGCAGTGTTAATGCGTGCGGTTTTCTTCCATGCTGGAAGTCCCACACAAATGAGCTACTGGGGGTGATATTGGCATGAGCGGTGATACAGGCTTGGAAGTTTCTGTGAAGGATCTGGTCTTCAGATGGTAATCCTGCGACGAGAGATTTATACTCAGCATAAGCATGAGTAATTGGTTTAAAATGCTGTCTGGTTCTTATCTAGAGCTGTTTGCTACATTCGAAAGCCATTTAAATTGTACCAATTATATCACATTGCTAAAACTGCAGGAGTTTAATTTACTTAATTTCTCCTCTTTCAATCATATGATAAAGCATCCAATTGAAGACATATAATTTTATGCTATTTTGCCTTTAAAATCTTCTTCAATGCAATAATGACATATAGCAATTTTCCCTCAACCAAAACAGTCGCAAGACTGAAACAATGAAAACACTGAATGTAGTATCAATTCCTAAAATGCAGGATGGCTCCTACCAATACTTACTGTTGCGACAAGGTGAATATTCAGCATAGGCACTGAAGTTCTGAATTGCAACATAGCAGGTGCCCACAGGGTCCTTCTCAGGGCTGTCTTTGAGGGTCCTCCAGTGATATAAGGGAGCGCAAGCCTATCAAAACAGGAACTATGTTACACACCTTTCAAATCCTCAATCATCTGGCAGATACACTTTTTATTAAACAATTTACAGGGTCTCTCTCTGGCATTCTGTCATTTATGTGGAAATGATGATAATAAATTGATAGCAGGAAATGAGGCACCATTACTTCTTACAGCAAAATCATAAATTGAAAAGCATAGTCTGACCTTTCACTTCTAGCATTTAGCAGGTGAAATTCAAGAGGAGGTACAGCTCACACTTAGGCATAGGTTATGCATTTTTCAACAACCTGTCCCATGCACAGTATGCTTGCTCTGTTACTGCTCATAGCACAGGATTTGATATTCTAATTTAAGCTGCAGAAGACAAACATTTGGATAAGGAGGACCCTACTTCTGGGGATTCATAAGATGATCACTATTGCAGCACATGTGTTCTGTTTCTGCTTTACTGAGCTGAAGGACAGTTACTGAGATGTCATATTGCCATTGCAATCATGGTTTATCAGTAAATGAATTCCCGGTTCAGATATTTAGGAGATGATGTGTGTAGAAAGAGGCACTATCTTTTTTGAAAGTAACTAAAGTAACTGGAAAAATAGGTGAGTTTTCCAGTGTGTAAGTCACTCTCCAAAGATTCCTGTTCCCAGGGCAGGGGTGGGAGATTACTTCTCCCTACAACCTGGGCTCTCTAAGATTCAGGTATTCTCTATATAGGTCCTTGTCATACTTTTCCAATCAGATACCTGCCTAGCTGTGGCAAGGCACTGCTGCTATTCACAGTGCTATATAAACCCTTGTTTTGCCATCAGATCCAGTTGGACGAGCCTCTCTACTCCTTAGAGTTGCTGAAATTGCCTTTGAGGACTTGTAAGGCTGAGACATGCTTAGCTAGATCAGCTTACAGACTAACGGTAACAAAAGCAAAACTGGAGTGCAGCAAAGAGGAATAAATTTCCTACAAGGGTGATTTTAGATGCATTGAGAAAATTGATTGAAATAGGAATTATATGTTATTGTAAACATCAATGTAATACAGTTGACTATTGCATATGTAGGAAAAAAAGACTAACAACTTTATAACATGTTTTCTTTTTACTCAGTTCAGTCTACAAGCCTAAACACAAAGTTTCCTAGCTTTACTGTTCAAATTTTGCCTTGGAAAATGTTAACTCTACCCACATTCCAGCAAGTCTGAAAAGAATTATCAGAAGCAAAATAAAGGTTGCTTAATATGGACACGTAACATCACTCAGTTGTGAGTTTTTCCTCAGTTCTCATTTGATTAAGGTTGAGCAAATGATGATAAAGAACTATGTCATTTTGATTTCTGAACTATTGTTTAGTAGAGTGTACAAAATGAAAAAAAAACTTTTTTTAGAATTTTTACATTGACAAATAAGAAAAAAAGACAGAGTATTTACTCTTACAAGTATCTTTTTATTTAACAAGTGCATGTATCAGAGAGATATTTACAGGCACTGAATATGAGATTAGGGGGCTGTGACATCATTGATACAAGCAGCAGGGAATTACCAATATATACTGGTCCTGTTACAGATGAGAGTGATGTACTTCTTATTCGTTATCTGTTTTATGTCAAAATCCTTCTCTAGAATTAACAAGACATACTACTTAACAGAAAACATTTTCTTTAGACTCTTATTAACATTAAGTAATAACTGAAACTGCTTAACAAATTCCAAGACAAAAGTTATTGCTTTGGAATTGTGAAAGTAATAAGATATTATTTCACTTTCAGCCATCTTTTCAATGTAAATTTTAGTGCACAAATTGTTATACCAAAATGTCTGTGTATAAGCAACATCATCACTACCTAAGTAAGTAATAAAACTACTTGGCCTAAGAATGAACCCTAAATAACAGCATGAATACCCATGTTGGGATCCTCTGTCAATACAGGGAAAATGTTCTGTGAAATTGGAATATAAACACTGTGCTTTGAGAGCAGTCCTCTGATTCAGAGATTATTTTTACCAATACCAATGCCATTTACTATGACATAGCTATTCAGAAGAATGTAAATGTGATGAAAGCTGACTTATTAATTATTTGCAGCACAGATCTTTTGTCTTGTTAGATAATTCTGTATTTAATCTTATAAAATTTCATAAATAATAAAAAATTTAGGCATACAGCAGCAACAGTTACTCCCTATTTCAAAAAAATATTTCCATTATCTGTTAATAAGTCATCATTTGCTTCCATAAGAAGTGACATTCTCATAGTTTAACATGCAAGAAGGATCATCTTCATGTGTTCAGCTCAACCTGACTTTATAAACTGTTTCTGAGTTATATATATTATCCTTTTTATAACTTATGCACAATCTAAGCACAAAGTTCATTCTATAATCTGTATGCACAGATCTATTAAAAATATACATTGGCAAAAATATAAGCATTATCTTGAAATGAATACCAAATGCATGAGACTTACCACAACTTTTTCTTTATGAGCTTTGACTGTTGCCCCAAACCACTGGTTTGTCTTAAACTCAATAGGTTCCCTGGTGCCATTGACTTTGATTTTCCTGTTGTCTAACAAAGAAAGAAGCAATATGTTGACAGCTGATTTAAAAATGTGTTACCCAGTGAATTGTAAATATAAGTCAACAAGACTAATGAATATATTAATTATATTGTAGTCACTGCCATCTTTCTACTACCTTAATACAAAATGATTATTTTAATATCTATACTTGAGCTTTTCACTACTCAATGAAAAACGCCTAATTAAAATCTACATGTGAATATTCAGAATAATTACATGTAAACTTCAGAAAAAAGTAATCTAAAAAGAAACCCTGTCTTCCTCATAAAAAAAAAAAAAAGAATTTATGTTGAGGTATGTCTAACAATCTCTACAAAAGAATGAGTGAAAATATCTAAGAACTTTTTTCATAACAATAGAAACTTTTCATGCGAAAAAAGCATGTTCTGTAATTAGCTTTTGTCAAACAAATGAAATTTCTCAGCGTGCTGATTCAAGGATCAGGATTACAGATAGCACAGGACTTAGTTTTTAACTGAATTACATGTGTACACACTGCCACAAGAGACAGCTTCCTAACATTGCTTTATATACACTCTTGCAGATGTCAGCATTAAGAGAAGCCATCTGGGTAAAGACTCAGGCCAATTATAATGTACTTCAGGTTTTAATAAAAAGCAGACATCCCTTCCTTTTGCCCTCAGTTCTCTGAAGTAAACTGATTTCCCATATGTTCATGAGCTATGCTCTTTCTTACCAGTCATTCCTAATGAACTTCTCAATTTATATATAAGCAGGGTATTACTCCTTTCCCCTTGTATCTGCATTCCCTTTTTCTTATTTCTGGTTCCTATCAAGGAGGATTTCACAAGAATCAATTACTTTTATTCACCATAGGTGAAAATAAAAACATACTACACAGTAAACTTTAGAATGTGTGTGTGTGTGTGTGTGTGTACATATATATATATATGTGTATGTACATATATATATACATATAAAGTGATATAAAGACATATAGAATCCTATATTCTATGGATTTAGATATATTTTTAAAAATCAAGGGAAAATGTAGCTGCCATAACTGTCACCTTTTAAATCCCAACATTTCTTGGGATTTGCCAGATGGAGACACAGGAGAGATATGCACTGTTTTCCAGGATGTGGTATCACTACCTACCTCAGCACGTGAGAACGTCATACATGTTACACATACAAAAAGGATTAGAAAGAAAAATCCCATACAATTGGCAAAACAGGATATTCTATTCTCTATTTTTTTCTAGTGAGTATGGAAGAAAATTGAATGAGAATAAATCCGTGAAAGTTTCTGGGAAAATTTCTTCCTTCACACAAATGTGCATTTCTGCGCTGTACCAATTACAGAAGCTCATATGGAAATCCATGCTTACAGCACTAACAAGAGAGCTTTAAATTTCAGAAATATTTACCTCTTCAAAATCCTGGATCAATAATATAAAATCTAATAATACATATAATGCAATATATAATAATATAAAATCTCTAAAAATATTGATTTTTAAAGTGCATTTTACTTAAAGTAGGCCTACATTTTAAGAGTATGGGAGATACGGACTTTGACACACTGCATTGTAGGACCTGCCAACTTTTACTTTGTAGCTGGCAACACCATTTTTGATTGATTTTCACAGTGAAGCCAGACCATTTCAGACTTTAAAGGTTTCTTTTCTTTTAATGCTTCAGCAGATCTGAAGATGATCAATCCGTAGATGAGGTCTCAATAGAAACAAAGCTTTTGAAGCTTGAAAATCAGCCATGGTTGGCTTACAGCAGCCAAGCTTAGCCTGGCTCCAAGGATCCTCATGACCAGTTTTCTCACCTGAAAAGTACTTGCATTTTCAATCAAAATAGCATACTTGTCAGCTTACAAAGTACACTCAAATTAGTGGAGAGGTAAGGTTTTAAAACTTGGTTTGCATGTAGTGGTCCTCTGGAATCAAACACAGGATAATGACTAAAATAGAAGTTTCTGCAGGATGTACAAAAAAAATAGCTGAATTTACCAGCGGAGCTGCAAGAACTCCCCTCTCTCTCTTCAGTGGTATCGTTACCATATAGCATGCAATTTTCATTATAAAATATTCAGTGAAATACCACAAACACTCAAATTGGTATAATCAAAAGAGTTATTTTGCCTATAAAAGTCTTTCCAAAAAAACTCTTTAACCACCTTTTTTTTTTTTCAGATTCTTGATGGAGCTATGGAGGCACCTGTCCAATTTCTGAGGCTGTGTCTTAAAATTGAGCTCAGTCTTTTTATATAACAGCCAAACACTACTTCATATCACTCTAAAAGAGCAACTGCTTTCCCTATAACTTTCCCTATAACTTTAAATGAAGGTATATATACAGTGAGCTTGTATTGACACCCATACATGAAGTTGTACAGCTGCACACAGACTGTCATTATCATGCACTGACTGCATGACTGCACTAAAGACATGAAATGTCCTCTCCTGACCCAGTCATCCAAATTCCATTTACAACTAAGGATATAATGTAGACTATCATCAGAGAAGGTCAGAAGTATGATTGCATAGAAATACAGTATTTTTTTTCCAATTACGGAGAGCCAAAGATGATCAGCTTAAAACAAACTCAAAAAATGTTTTGTTTACTCAGATAAATCCCACTGCAGGTTCCAAAAAACAATCATGTTACTATTTCTGTCTTAGTTGAATCTGCCAAAAACATTAACCCAGTGTTTCAAAAAAATCCTTGTATGTATCCTTACACTAATCCTTAAGACAGAGAAATATCTTTCCTATATTATTTATGGGAATCTGAGGGCCGTCGGCTATGTGTACACTCTGCCTTATCCACAGGCAAGGTTATACCTGTGTGAGCAGCTCAAACTGGGCTTGATTTTAAGCTGCATGTAAATGTCATCTTCTCTTCTGGAGGAGAAAGCCTGGCCCCTTTCAGGAAGGAAATCAGCCTACATCTTGCAACATGGTATGTGAGTCCAGTGTAAGGGGAGTGAGGGCTCACGGCAGCAGCTGAGCTGGGCACATGGGCCTGAGCCTGAGCCTGTCTGCAGCTCCATGCAGGCGGTGCCTGACTGCCAGCTGGGCTGTGTCAGAGCCAGCCCAGGAGCTGTTCCAGAGAGTTAACAGACTGAAAGACTCGTGATTTTGGCCTGAAACCCAGCCCTGGAGTCGCTCTTCGATATACTGGCTCAGACTGTGGCGCAGGCTAAGGCCAGGCTACCCAAGAGTATTTAAGGAGAGGTACTAAGTCTATCATTTAGGTTCACAGACATCCCTAAACCACATTCTGGTGCCTAAAATCTCCTCAAAATAGTATTAGCCCACAATCCATCCTCCAAGAAGCTCTGGATATAGTGAAACATGATTCTCAAAATCAGTGTTCCTTCACCCATCTTGTCAGTGGGTCCAATCATCTAGCTTTGAGCTACGTAAGGACACGTTATTTTCCATAGGTGTAGGTGCACACTAGATGAGAGTAGTGCTGGATCATGGCAGAGAGCTTCAGGAAGATATGTATGCTATGAGCAGTCAAGTCTGCTGCTTTATTATCGCTCACTAAGACAGCCCAAGCTGCAGCAGACCACACTCCACTTGAGGTCTATCCCTACCGTCCTTTCATGTCATGATGACTGTCTGCTTCCTTCACTGGAAGATTTGTTTGAATGAGGAAAGTGGTCCCTTAAGCTGCCAAAGCAGCAGCTTGACAAATAGAAAAATCTGAATCCAAATAGAAATTGCAAACCTATACAACAATGCAGGGATTCATTTTTAGGAATTAAAGTCTGTAGTGAGTGCAAGTGAAAAATCCATCATTTAGACACATTAGACCAAACTTGGCCCTTGCTAAGGGGCCTGGTCTCATTTCACTCACTGAGTGAGCACATTATGAACTGTTAAACAGGCACCAAACAAACAAATGCCCTTACAAGCATTTCTTTGTGTGTATTAATCAGGATCTGCATACTAACAAATTAACATACAAACATTAGTGGTGGTTCATTCCATTCTTGAAAACTAAAAATAAAAAATGCAACATTATTACAGTTTGAAAATGCTCAAATAAAAGCAAATTAGGTTTTTTTTTTCTCAAAATTAACACAGGAAAACAATATTCCTAATCGAAGTGACAAATCCAGCATTACAATAATCTGTAACTCTTTCAAGTCAGCTCTCACTCTTCAAAAACTTTTAAAAGTATTATCTTTATAGGGTGTTTATGTGTATTTGTGTGTGCATACTGGAACGGATAAAGATAGATGACCCTGAATTGGATGTCTGTAACAGGTTCGCTTATAACTGATCCAGTACCCTACAGCTACCTGAGCTGCATCTGAGATAAGAAAGACCTAAAAATACTCATTCTGACATAGACATATGTACATGTGTATCTGTGGATATATAAATATATATATATATATAATATACAGAGAGAATGAAAGATGCAAAACATTATATATATTTATAAACAATTAGATATAGGCAGAGTAGAGAGCATAAGCACTTTGATTTCCATATATTTATATAATTTGTGAATTATATTATACATTTATGTATATTCATATTCACATATATGTGAATTATGTATACATTGTACACAATGCACACATTATATACACACATATATGTATACATTGTATATAACGTACACATTATATACGTGTATTATGTATACATTTATGTATACAATTATACATAGACATAACAAACATATATATGTATATAAATATATACACACAGGTCAAGGAAAGCCATTATCTCCCTCTACTTGTGACATGAGAGTTGACACCTGGAACGCCATATACAGTTTTGAGACATCAGGTAAGAATTGGAGATGTTTAGCTTAGAGAAGAGAAAGTAAAGGAGTCTCTAATTGCATCACATGCAGACTGAATAGGTAAAGAGAAAACAGAGACAGACTCTTCCTCAAGATATGCAGAAAGGGAAATTCTGAAATTTTTCACAGTAAAGGTGATTAGCACTTTGACAGGTTAGCACTAAGTTTGTGGCATTTCCATCCTTGGATAGTTGGGTACAGAAAGCTCTGGGCAATTTAATTTAACTTTCAAGTCAGTTCTGTTGAATGTTTAGGGTCATGACTCACAAGAGGGAAAGTCAGAGCAGGAGGGATTTGTACTTATTTACACAGTCCCATATTCTAGAATTGAAGAAAGAGATGGTCTCAGTACCCCATTAGCATGGCAGGGTGCCATTTTTTGGAATCAGCATCATAAAAGTTCCAAACAGTACCAGGTCAGTAACAGTTGCAGGATCATTGATATTAGGCCTTCCATACAGGCACAAAATACAGCCTAGGGAATACAGCCAAGCAACTGTCTCAGTGTTAACACCAGGAAAAAAGCTAGTGATTTCTAGTGTTTTAAGACAGTAAGAACTTCCAAATTCCTTGGATGATGATAAGAGTTGGTTCTATTTTTAAGCTGATCGCAATCTGCAAACATTGATTTATGTTCCTTAATTGTGCCTAGATTCTATTCATAGAAGTTCTTTTAATTTAAATGGATTATAACCCAAGGATCCTTATTTGGGCTTTCATTCCATGAGTCAAGAAAAAGGAATTATCAAACCCAACAGGATTTTTTGCCTCAGTACAATCTGAACCAAAATTAATTAAGAACTCAGAGCTTGAAATAATACAGCTAGGGGTATTTTTTCCCTTCTTTAGATAAGATTGGGACTTATAAAAGAAACACACAAAGGTCTGTTATAAATCAGAATGCTACCTATGAACCATGACATTCCCAACAGGGCCATACTAGCATAGCTGACTGCAACGTGCCAGCATTTAAATGTACAATGAACTTCTCAGCAATTTCTCTTGAGATGCAAATTCTGTTTCATTACAGAACTCCTCCAGGGTCCTACCATCTTTACAGCTAATGATTTTTTTTGCTCTAACTAAATCTCTCAAGTTTCACAATACACCCTTTCCTTGTACAGTACCTGGGTTCTGTTACAATCAGCTCAAGTGCTGGCCAGACCAGCTCATGCTTTTTATCAGCTGCACGCTTGGCCAGAGCTAACTTATATTCCATTCCCCTGTTCCTCTTCAGAGGCTGTTCAGATTTCCTTCATTTAGTTTACAAAACATAACCTAGCTGACCAAATCCTGCTAATGTTCACTGATAGCAAAGGCAACACCCCAGTGAATCCTGGA
>JAUBOD010000469.1:962815-981303 GCA_032353885.1 Nothura maculosa | reverse complement strand
CTTTGGGCTAATTGAGAACTACTGCAAACAGTCCCCAGCTTGGAACAGATGATGCTGCAGCACACAGAGCTGGTCAACAACAAAATTACCAGTCTGTTCTATATTCATAATTTAATCCTAGAGAGGGGTATTTTTGCAGTGGATTCTTGTAAATGAATTAGTGGTTTATGCAGCCAAGGTGACAAGTGGTAACTTTAAAAAATGTCCAGGATATGGAAGGATACTGCCAAAGCAGCTTGCAGCTGCATGGATACGTTATTTCAAATGTAAAGTACATACTTTACATACTTCTATTTGGTTTATGGACAGTCAGTTCTCTCCATAAAGATTTGGTGTAATCTATAAAGACTGTAATTTTTGCTCTCCTCCCTCCTCTCAAATTTTGTCATTTAATGCAAAATGTTTCACAATTTCAGATGATGCAAAACAGGTCTTGTTAAACAAACAAAAAGACTCATCTACAAATACCTACTTTTTTGATAGTACAACTACAAATGTTGTGCAATTCTGTTGACAATTCAGATTTCCCAGTCCTTAGTTGTTACAGTACATACGTACAAGGGAAGAACTTATAAAGTAAGCCACTGAATACTTTATTTGTAATCTAAAATTCCCCATGTTTTTCAATGAGCATTGAAATGTCATAAAGGCACATAATTTATCATTATTTTTTAATTATTAAGTGTGGTGTGCTAATGTCCTAGACAAGATATTTCAGGAAGAAAATTATGAGTTACCTGTCATAGGAAGATGATGAAAAACTACTAATCTACATTTTTCAAAATAACTCCAACCTTACACTGGGATTTCTGTCCTGCAATCTACTAAAAATGTATAACTTTAAGACAGGTGTATATACATATGAATGCTATGCATCTCCTAACTAAGCATTTCATTAATTCCCACTATCCAAAAACCTTATAGCTCAAATTCTGCAGATATATGCACCTTAAAAAAATTCAATAAGCAACATACCTAATTTAGGCAGCAAAGCTGAAAATGCAACAAATGTCAAACAAAAATTTACTTCAGCTGCTCAGGCCAAATCTTCATCAGATGTTCCAAAACATACACTCCCAGCCTTACGAATTATATTTTGATGCCTCCAATGCATTGAAACTTCTATATGAGGGAATCTCCTCAACAGTTAATTATAATTATTACTTTCAATACAAAGTACATCATGTTCTAAAAGTCTTGTTTCACTCGCTGGCTCTTGGGATGTACAAACAAGCCACTTCACTTTGAAAAGTTCTTTTCATTACAATTTATTTTAAGATTCTGTGTTTACCCTCAGAGGAGAAAAAAATAAAATAAAATAAAATAAAAACAGCCTATGCGACTTTCAACTGAAACACTTGAGAAGTTTTCATTCCACAAATCAAAACCTGAATACAATGACTATGCTGACTCCTAGCTATGGATTTCGAAGATCCTTCACTAAAAGATCTATTTTCTTTGAAAATGAAATGTGTTTGCATATGGACTATTTAGTGGCATGTATATAATTGCTGAGTGAGATGTGGAGGAACTATGTATTAAAGGAGCAACCTTCTTAAAATTTTGACTAAATACAGAAAAAAAAACACTAATTTAATAACTACTTATTAAATATAGCTTACTCGGATCTGCAAATATGACAATTGCTTAACATCATCTTGTGTTACACAAGAGTGCTCTATAATCAGTGGTTTTCAAACTAGCATTTTTTCTAAACAGTTTCCTAAGCAAACAACCTTGATACAACCTCTGAAACCACTTCCCACATCTTTAGTGACGTCTGAATCCTTGTGCAATTTCAGTTCTGACAGAGAAGCTGGAGCCTCAACACTGATGATAGCTGAAAGGGGAGGTCGGGCTTGGAGGAGACGCAGACCTGGGCTCCTGCTCGCAGGGGAGGCAGAGCTCAGCTGTTCTGCGCTGCACGCGGTAATGGGTAGGTCACCATTCAACAACCACAAGCCAAAGTCCAGACTTGTTCCTGTGTGTTGACTATTGTTGGGTAGACCTTTACAGAAAGCAAGTGGTGGGAAAGTCTAGAAAGCATTTGTGTGGGAAGAAAAGAACGAAGGAGATGGAAGATGGAAGAAAGGAATGGAGTGCGGAAATGTCTAAGAGACAGAGGCCTTGTGGAAGACAGGCTTCACAAGTCCTTCACTGACACACTTCAGTTTAGAAGATCTTTCATATTACAGGACTGTGTAAATCTGTCCTTGTGCACCACTTGCATTTTCAGAGCATTACAAGTGTCAACACAGTTCTTACTATCTGTGCACAAAACAATCTGGGGATCTCACTGACGGCAAGCAGAATATGAATTAGCAGAGTGCCCTGGGGCAAGGAAGCTCTGCCACATACGGATCTGTACTTAGGAGGACTGCAGCCAGCAGGTCAAGGGAAACCACCATCCCCTTGCTGAAATGTGTGAAATGGCATCTGCAATACTGCAGAGGTTTGGGTTGCCAAGTGCAAGGAGCTGAGATACTGGAGCAGTCCTGAGCAACACAGCCAAAATGACAAGGGAGTTGGAGGACAGGGTGTATAAGGGACTGACAAAACTAGATTGGTTTAGTTTTAAGAGAAAGTTAAGAGAAGAATCTTGTGGTTGTCTTCAGCTACTGAAGAGAAAAGCTTTGAAATAAGAGCTTTGTATCTTCAAAAGAAACACAGTAAAAAGAAAATGGACATAAGTTGCAAAGGAAATTTTTATTGGATATTATTTTTTTTCTAGACAATGCAGGAATTCAAACACTGGAATAGGCTGCCCAGAAAGGATGCTGAGATACTCGACACTTGACCAGACAAAGCACTGAGCAAGCTGACAGATGTTGGGTCTCCTTTGAGCAGAGGAATAAAAACAGATGGCCTCTGCAACTGCTTTCCAACCTAATTTATTCTCCAACAAGTTCAAGTGCACTGTTCTGATCCTATGACTTTATCTGGTCTTGGTAAGTACTACACACTAAGCATCTACTTAGAGATAACAAACACTCTCATTGTATAAATTACCTTTGCAAAATAATCTCTGTCATTATTCAACTCAATAGCCTCAATTGATTGTTTTCCTTAATTGATCTGAAGATTAGAATTACTTGATCAATAACACCCTTTTGAACCCAAATACTAACCTCAAAACTATTGTGTTGCTCATGAATAGAATTATGACTTAGATACAGTATCCAAGCATAATACAGAGCAAGTGCTAGCACTAATATTTAATCTAAAGTTTTATCAATACAGCAGGGAGGCAGGCAGCTTTTCCTCATTAGTTTCTGCTTTGCTGAGCAAAACAAAGCACAAAATTCTGGAAATTTAAATCAAATTGACAGCATGAAGAATCGAATATGCTCTAACTTAGAATTGTTTTTTTTTCATAATTCAGTAGAGCTACAGATATCATCTGTATTACTTGTTCCAAAATGCTGCAGTTCATTACTGGAAGATACACCATACAGAAGCAGAGGAGTGTTTATATAAAGATTCTGTTTTCTAGCATTACATAGTTATATAGTTATAGTTGCATAGGGCAGAGCGGGAGAGGGAAGGCAAAAAGGACAGTGGAAGTAATGTTGAATAAAACAGAACAAAATGTTAGAGTTTCTTGTCCTGTGCATTAAAACAGTGCATGACATGACATGAAACCTCAGAGTTCTAAATACATGTTTTGAACAACAACAAAAATCTATACAACTTCTCCAAGTATAAAATTAGATACTACTGAGACTTGAAGCTCACAAAACTAAATTCATAAGTTTAACTGTCATCAAAAGGAATGGTATGCAACAAACAATATGCTCATACAAACACATTAAAACTTTCCTGATTCTTTCAAGTTGTTAAGAAAAAAAAGCACGGTCTTCTCCCCACTCTTTAGTTTATTTACTATGGAAAAAAAAAAAAATCCTTGAATAGCATATAATACTTCTCGGAATCCAATAATTGTTTTTTTCTCCCTTGTAATATCCTCAGGGGACATGCTGAAATGCTGTCCTTTATATCGAACACAACTATACCATGGAACATTCCTGTTCAATGTTCTGACAATTGGGGAGAAAAAAAAAAAAAAAGAAGAAATCTTAAATACAGTTTAAAAAAAATTATCTGGAATGCAGAAGATTGAGAAAGGTGCATTAAGGCAGAAACAGACAGACATGTAAACTAGACAGCTCAAGGAAGTCTGGTCCTCAGTAAGCAATTCATCTCCAAGTGACAATGTGTAACTACCCAGTGGAACAACTGCATGCTCCTTTGCTCGAGTAACTCCTTTATTTATTAAAGTTCACACCACTGCTTCAGGCTTCATAGGTGACAGAACACCAAGTTACAGATGGGGCTCTAGTAGATGTTGAGAGTGGGGAAGACCACGAAAAAAATCCAATAATTGTGTGGTAAAAATACAGGCCCGGCCAAGAATAATGGCTGGCATAGAAGAGCCTCTCCCTTGCATCTTTTCTCCAGTGAAGTGGATATTCTAAATAATTGCAGTTGATGTAGAAAGACAGATTGCTGGGCACAATAAGGTGAAATTTGGATCCACCTGGGATGATGAAGTCTATTTTATATTCCTATCATTTAAAAAGATCTGAACCAGGAGAAGTCTTCCTCCAAAGACAGTGGAGTTCAGTGCCAGTGAAGTTACACTGCAGAAATACTTCTAAATTCTAATTCTTCTAAACTGTGGAAAACCTTCTAAATACAATCGAGCTTGTTACATTCCAGTTCTCAGCATGATGAAGGCTACACTTCATATTGGTACCCAGTTTCAAGTATAGTTCAGTTTCCCATTTTTCACTCCAAGCAGTTCTCTCTTGAGATATCTCTGGTTTGCTTCAATCCAGAATGATGATTTTTTTTTAAAAAAAAAAAACATGTTAATTATTTTATAGCTCAAGAATGACAAAATTACTTTTAAAGGTCAAACCTTAATGTGGTTAATTATCCTGCTAACCTTAATATCTTATGGTTTTACATGTGAAATGTTTAAGCTTTACAGAATAATTAAGAAAACAACCAATCAGTCACACTGAGGTCACACTGTCCACTGTTATTCTGCACTGCTGAACAGTATTTTAGAGAATCTTTATAGACATGTTTATTGTTATATGTAGAGTATGGAAAAATACTGAATATCCCCTAACACCATTACACAATCATTTTCACATATTTCAGAAAAGAGTATTGCATTTATGTGCATATTTGAATTTGATGTTCCTGGTAGCTAATTCTGTATAGTGAAATTGAACAACTGGCTACTGAGCAACATAGTCTGTTCAATCTTTTATTACAAAATTGGTGCCATTTTCCTCTTCAAATTTGTACTACACATTAAAGTTTATCTCATATCACATCAATTACCTAGAGTTAACTACAGGCAGGCATTACTGAACTTATTTTCTAAATATATTACTACTGCCTTGGTATTTCATATCAAAGCATCTTTAATGGACTTGTGCCTTTTATTGGCAACCTTGGCAGCTCTTTGCAACACAACAGTTAGTTTAAAAGTACTAATAGATATATATACACATATAAAAGTTCCCTAAGTGGGTGGACCAAAACAGCTTTGGATTGCTTCCTTAAATAAGAAAGCATGAACAAATTTCATGGCTTTCTCACATAAAACAAAATAAATCAACACCAAAACAACAACAAAAAAGAATCATTTAAAAGGTAAAACAAGGTTACTTCAACTTCAGAAATATAAATAGATGTAATCCAAAAAATTATTCAAATGTGACTTCTGCCATTAGATAAGAGGAAAAAAGGAATCATAAATATCATGAAATGTACTGCAGCTCAGATAAGAACAGTTGAAAGCTTCTTCCTCCAGAGATAGTTTTCTTTTCTTTTCCCGAGTTTTGTTTTCCCCCGTCCACATTCAGGCTTTCGTTTTATTCATTCAAACACCCCAACCTGGGAACAGAGCTCCCTTATCAGAGAAGGTCAAAGGTGTGATCCTGTACACAGCAAAATTGCTGTCAGCATAAAAGGGGCCAACAAAAGGAGGTAAGAACCATTTCCCACCACGCCAGAAAGCAGTGAGAAATGGATTTCTAAGGGTCTTAGTGACTATACTTTTAAAGAAAGAAATCTGATGCTGTATACAGGATCTTTCTTACATTCCCAGGGATTCAACAGCTGCCAAAATCATTAAGGTTCTGTGAATCAAACAACAGCTAAAAAGTAAATTGATTTCAATCAAGTTCCTACCATGGGTAAAATTACCTAAATTTTCCTGGAAAAGAAAGGTCCTGCACAAACTCAGTCTATCAAGTCATGCTGATTACCTAGTGGGAGAGTTTTGAGCACAATTTGTGATAAAGATTCAGAACAAGACTACCACTGTTCCTATTTTAAAGAACATTTTTATTATTGCAGCACATGTTGTCATGCTGACAAGCTCATTTAGTGTTCCTAGTTCCTTGCACATGGCCCAGGAGGTTGGGAGCACAAGGATATAGTAGGTTGAATAGACTCACAAGTAAGAAAAGAGTGTGTGGGGCAAAGTCAGAGACAAAAAATAGTCACAAAATTATTTCTTCGTTGTCTATTCTAACCATGATTTACATTAAAGTATCCTGAATGGAGATTCAATAACTATACTTAAAGCTTTCTATTCCATAAATTCTGTAATACGTTCATGTGTTCGGATTGAAGAAAAAAATCTACACAAGAGGAAAAGAAACTGAGAAAACAATCTGCAACACTTATCTGTAACAAGCAAACACAGATCAACCGTCATTCGTACCGACCCATTTTCTAAATGAAAAGACCTGGTTTATATCATGACTTCTCGCACAAATTTTGGAACTGCTATTTGGTCATGCAGTGTGTACTGGTTTCCCATTTCTAAATCCCACTAGAAGTGTACAAAATAATATTCTCAGTATCACTATCCTGTAAACCATTCCTGCAGCTAGCGAGCAACAATCAGGCAAGTAAATAGCAAGGAAGGTTGCCTGTGGAACAAGGAATGGATGGTGGGTGCCTGGCACTACTGCACTTTGATTTTTACATAAGGTCTTGGATGAAAGGACACATGGAAAATGAGGAGAAGTTACATGGGCATTAGATGTATCTATCATCTCTCTTCACTGTGATACCAGATGCACTAAACTCCGCATTTTGACAAAAAGTTAGATTTTTGGGACCTTCTCTTTAAAATAAGCAGGTTATACATGGAAATATCTCAATATAATTTCCCTTTTAAAATTCCACTGGTATGATCCCATGAGGACAGCCCCTCACTATGCCCCCATTATTTGCTGATCTAAATCAATTTATTTGTTGATTTGTGCTAGTTCAGCAGCTTTGATAATCATGCATATACTGATTGAAAAAGCATGCTGACTAAACCGAGCTTTTTCCTCTGCATGTGCTGAGACAGCATCTTATGACTGAAACAAGATCTTTCACCTCTGTCTTATCTCTTCCGTAAATACACATTCAAGCCAAAAACTGATGTGAACACTGGAACATACTATGGCACTCACATATGTTTTGAAAAGGAGGATTTTACTGCATTGAAAGAACCCTTCTTTCTATTCTTCTGACTTGCTGCCAACAATCCACTGAGAAAAACAGTACTTTCTTCATACTTTGCTTACTATTTAATAATTTGTAAAGAAACAGTAAACAAAACTGTACTAAAATTATGTTATAGCTTTGGGGCTAAGATTTTAGAAAGATAATTTTATGCCTCTCTTCTTCATCTACTCCTAAATACTGAACAACTTACAATTCTAATAGAGTTTAATAATATTTGCTTGATTATCAACAATGCTCAAGTAAGAAAAAATGGCAATATAACTATTGGGGAGAAGTTTGAAAAGTAAACTCAAGAAAAATAAAGTATAAAATAGTTTTGAAGACTAAAAATCCAAAATTTAAACATGCTAATGAGAAAAATATTTTTTAAGTAGAGCTGATTTTCAGGCCAAGATCTACAGTAAGCAACTCACAGAAACAGATGCAACACCTCAGAAGCCATTGCACACAGAAAGGAGTCTAAGTTGTGTTTCACAGTGCTTGGTAACAACTGGCCAAGGGGAAGGAGGGGTCTCAAAACCAATTACACAAAGACATAAACAAAAACTAGCTCAAAAATGTCTCTTGCAAACTGGAACAGCTCCAAACATAGCACGTGCCAAACAGAGAATCAAGATACTAGTAAATGGTAAGGCACTGAATGGTGTGAATAAGCTTTGCAATCAGTAAGTAAACTTGCAAGGCAGTGTATCAGAAGGCATTTGAATATAAGAAAATGTATTGCTAGAAAATTACCACTTACTAGTGGCTATATACTATTGCCTTGCTATATATGCAACAGCATAAATAGTGCTTAACTGCTTACTCTACTAGGCAAAAACAGAACCAAAGTTGTAACTATGGCAGATTTGATTAGAATTTGTGCCCAGAAAGGTCAAGGCCCTTGGCTAGTGGAATAAGCAAATAGTGAAAAGGCCATCAATATTCCATTTTTGATGGGGGTTGGAATCAGGAATAACTTCATTTTTATAGGTTAAATT
Organism: Nothura maculosa; assembly: GCA_032353885.1. Classification (NCBI taxonomy): domain Eukaryota; kingdom Metazoa; phylum Chordata; class Aves; order Tinamiformes; family Tinamidae; genus Nothura; species Nothura maculosa. The sequence continues at coordinate 972,775 of JAUBOD010000469.1, read as the reverse complement.
CCTGTCAATATCAAATTCATTGATATTTTGAAACTGCAATATTTTAGAAATCATATAAGTCATTTATCACATTTTAATAGTGAGATGGGATTTCTACTCCTCCATATTTGAAAAGTAGAATATCTACCCGTCATGTGATGGCTCAGGCCCAATGTCTTCTCTATTGTATCAAATATAGCAGGAATCAACATTGGTTTCACACCTAAAAGGGATACAGAATGATACAATGATGTTCTCAGCCTTTGTTTATGGTAGGCATGTTGAATTTCAGAATTTACTTGGTATAGTGACTTGTAAGTTATAAAACTACATTCAGCAATGGATTCTGTGCTTACCCTTGGCAAACCATTCTGCACATAAAAAAGAAAAAACATAACAACCATCACTAACATCCCACCACCTGAAATGCATTTTTTTCAAAATTCAGCTTTTATGCTGAAAATCCAACAAACTAACTGTACAGTGTTCAAACTCCCTCAAAATGGGAGGCTATAAATCCCCTAATATTTGCAGTAGTAAGCATTCCTATGCTATGAATCAATCCCTTACCTTCCACTCCCCAATTTCATTTTACATTTCAAAGTTGTATTCGTTATTATATTAATAGAAGGGCAGTATAAGCTTCAGGACTGCTTTGCCTATAAATGGGTAATAACAGACTCATGAATTCTGTATTATTTTGTACACTTTTTACAACAGCAGATTTATGTACTCACCACTACAATCTATAGCTCTTAAAGCAAAGGAAATATTGGAAACAATGTATTATTTATGGTACAGTAAAAATAATTAATTCATGCAGATGATTCCACATCAGTCTTACAATACATTTTCATAGGCCACTGCTAATCTCTATACCTCAGACAAGTTAATTTCTTCAGTGTTCAAACTTAAGGCAGAGGGACCTGCTTTTATGCTGCAGCAGGAACAGCTGGTTGCTCACTCCCACAGTCTGGAAAAGGGGAAAATGAAAGGACGCAGAAGTCTCTCTCCAGAGTAATGGGTGGTGGGGGGAAAAAAAAAGGACTAAAGATTAAAAAAAAGGTAACTAAAAAAAGTGTCTCACAAAATTTAACTCCAGTTAAAGCCAAACCTAGGTTACCAATGAAAAAAAAGAATAGGGAAAGCAGAAATGCTTCATACTCGCTATCGTTAGAGAAACAAATCAAAGTCTTTTACTATAACGAAGGGTTAAGCAATTCCACCCTCTCCTCCAAGATTATGTACTTCAAGTCAGGTCATTCTCATTTCTAGAGCTGAGGCACAGATTACTGCAAGGCTGAACTAGACTGAGTCCCTGCTGTCCCAGTGTAAAGTGCCTTAAACATCACATTCAAACACAGGCTTAAACAGCACATTCAAACTCAGGCCTGCTTCATACGCAGGCCAGCTTTAACCACAGCGGCACCTCTGACAGACCAGTTCAGTAAAACAAGGACACAGGGCATCGAGCGGTGACTTCTATGTGTCCTACAGCTCCGCTGTAACCTTCATCATTATTTGTTAATATTTTGAAGTTTATATGTTAAAATTTTAAACCAGCGCAGTTGGCTTACATCCCTGCATCCAACATTGCATGTCCTTTGCAATGTTGTCCGAAGCAACGGCCCTGTACAAAAGAAAGATCGGGAGCAACTAAGGCAGTAAACTTATTTGCAGAGTAAACACACAACCCTGTGGTGAAGCCATTTTCAAGGCTTTTGCATGTATAAAGGAAAATTTACTAGCAAGACAGCATTGTCTTTACTAAAATCAAGCATACTTGTAAACATCTAGATGTAAAAACATTTCACAAAGAAGGTGAAACCTAAATTAATTGACTAACACAATTCATCTGCATTTAATAAGTGTGACAGTTCTTACCCTAAAAACCCTTTGAGTGGTGATGTATTTAAATCTGTTCAATGAGCACTACAGCCAGTTATATACAGTGTGGAGGCGGAATCAACTACACCAGTCTTTGCCAAGAGCGAAGGATTTCTCTAAAGAAATTCTTCCACCAGCTACAAAGAAATTAAAATCTAGACTTTACTGAAGTATTTACTTAAGTAAATACTTCTGGAGAATTACATAGCTGAATGAAAAAAGACCGACAGGTGCCCCCAGAAAAGCCTCCCAAACAGACAGAAAACTAAAACTCACCAGAAGTCCTATTCTCAGAGAGAAAATGCATTCATAATAGTAATAAATTTAACAAAAATTAAAATTAGAGTAGACCCATGAAAAGCAGAATATGGCATCACAGTCATGCTGCTGAGATCTTGCAAAGTTAGAATAAGGTAGATATCTTATAGAAATATTTTATTTTGAGGTCTCCCTGACAACTATGAGAACATTACTCTAAAAAGACTTGGCCTTTCTGCTAGGAAATCATTTATGCACAGCAATCCTTGGGAAAACTGTGTTATTCAAAAGAACTTAAATCCATTTGTTTAACAGCAGCATTCATACCGTGAACTTTAGACCAACCAGTAAAACTGCTCTCTTTGGGGGCCCCGGGTCCCAGAGGGATCACTTACAGGCTTCTGCAGATAGCCAGTCTTACATGAGCAGCTGATAGAGATATCTACAGATCCACTGCCGATTTAATCAAGTGAGAGCTACTGTTGAAAACAGAACAGAATTTGTCTCTGCTGATAATTAGCACACAGGAAATTAAAACCCTGCTCTAGCCCCCAGAATTTATCTCTGCAGGTGCCTCGGTTATTTGTTTTTTCTCTATCAGATAACCAGACTGCCCCAAGAGAACCAATTCCACTGCTTCTGAAAGGCTGCAAAGCCACAAGCTCTGTAAAGACTTCCTGAACTGAACTGCAAAGACATCTTCAAAATCTGATTAACTCCAATCTCCTATCTCCTGCCATGGGAGGACAAACCAAAAGAGTTTAGGTATTTTTCCTGTATCTTCCCAAGATAGAAGAGTTCCTAAGTTAATGAATAAGTATAATTAATTTGCATAGATATGAGGCTACTTCTATGAAAGATCAGTATTGTTAACACACATCATTAATGACTGAATTTGTTTAGGTCTCTGCATTATGTTTGCTCATGTTGATATTAAGAGATGAAATATTGTAGCAAATAATACTGCCCCTTAGCCCAGTTCTAGTAGGTACCATTGCCCAGTGGTATCTGCTATATGCCCTATAACAATACCAGTATAATGAAATCAGAGAATTTCTCAGATTTCACTATGCTGAACCTTGATTTAAAAGATTGCTTAGGAAAAAAAGTGAATGTCCTTTCTTCTGAGAGGCAATATTATCAAGGATGTTGAAGAAATATCTAGAATATGGTGGAATAGAGAACAGCAACTGAAGTTTAAAACAAATAGATTAATCATCTGAAAATATAAGAACTGTCTGAACACAGCAAAAGGTGAATACTTTCCTTGGAAAGCATTTATTTTCAATTTAGATGTCTTAGCCAGTAGTTTATTCATCTAATTCTTCAAGCTCAGAAATGCTACAACACTGTATATGAAAGTAGACAGTTGATTGTGTCATGGCCCTTGCTATCCTTGAAATGGAAATCAAATACATAAGGTTTTGAAAAATATCATACACAACCGAAAATTGTCCCCAAAGATAATTTCGATCCCCAAAATCATTCCACGTTGTCTTTCAGTTTCAAAGAACCTGGATTCAAGCTTCCAAAATACAGTGGTTATTAGCTTTTTGGCAGGTAACACTTAGAGAGTAGTTCTTCCTATTAACCTCTTCTTTAGTTCTTTCTGTTGTCTATACTGCAACAGTTTCTCCTTTTATTTCAAATAATATTTCAACCTGCTTGTATTCTTTTTATAATGACTGAATATTCTCATCTTGTCCTAACTTCCTAAAATACTAGAATACCATTTAAGTAACCAAGGACTGTAGTATTTGATCCAAAGCACCACAGTCTTTCTTCTATAATTAGAGCTGCCCCAATTCTCTCCTCATATTTTCCCTTCCATACCTGGAAAAAAAAAGGGAGGAGTGGGCATGTAGGAAGGCAGAAATGAGGTCTACTTGGATTTGGCAGCCTGGGAAGAACCTACATATTTACTGTGGCTTTTTTTTGGGGGAAAAAAAAAACATCTATTCTAGTGCAAATGCAAAGTCCATGACCAATAGAAGGAAGAGCCACCCTTATCTTTTTTCAGAGAATAAACTGTGCTTGCATTGCTGAGCATCAAGCAGCTTTCTGGCTTTATAAATAATATCCAGACTTGAAAAAAAAATAAAAAGAAAATATGGCAGTACTAATTACGGTTTCCCAGGAGCTCTCGCTGCTCTCCAAAAGAAAGTATTCACACACTTCTTTCTCAGCTTTATTAGGATATATCTACAAGCACCAGCATTCCAAAGAATTAACTACTGAGGTAATATAAGTCCTTCCAACTTTGTTACATACTCATCTGTAGAACCATCTGTAGTATTTTTGGTCAAGACAGTCTATCTTAAAAATTAAAGTGTGGCAGACGTGGGGTAAGATTTTGTTTCAGGCGTTTCCAGACAACTAACTCTGTTTCACCTAGAAAGAACTTTTCCACTGAAGTAGACCAGAACCCTATGACGTGTATTTTCATATTTTGGAAAAGAGATTATCCACTGCATTTTAACTGATTGCATCTAAATTAGCCTCAAAAATTATCTAAAGTTAAACAACTTTCCAAATACAGACTTTCTAGAGATATAACCACATCAATTTGCATGTTCAAAAGTAAATCTATAAAACACACATCCATCTGTGAAAGCTACATATCTTTAAGAATAAGTTCTTTCATATCCAACAAGGGATGTAAGACAGGTGAGAGGGAGATATTCATAGCAGACTAGAAGAGACTTGGAAAACAGCTAAGGCTGCTTAAGTTCTTGGCCTTTCAGCTGAGCCCCAGGAAGAAAAGTTTTCTCAAGCACCACCTAGAAAACTGTGCATACTCAGCAACCTGCCCACTAACCCTCCAGCAATGAAGTCAAATTATGTCCTGAAGTTTTGATATGAAACTTCAACTGATAAAATGCAACCCCAGCACAGTTCAGTATTTCCACTGCGACATCTCTGCTCCACCTGAATTGCCTTCCAACGTTGACATTGGAGGGTATGAGAGATTAGTCATGACAAGTATCAACCCAAATACTTTTGGAGCTTTGACATACACTCATCTTGTCTTTTTAACAAAAGACTGTCTTTGCCGAGCCCATGTCGCTTCTGTTTCCTGCTTTATAATTTCAAAAGCATTAATTACAAGGTGGTATTGTCTACAGCATAACAGAGCTTGCTGAAGAAAGAAATCAAGTTATAACAGAGACAACAGACACAGATGTTTCGTTATTTTACAGCCAGTTAATAGCCCTCAAAATCCAAAAATAAAGAGCACTGTAAATGGCTTTTTGCCTGGAAACAGGCACTATAGATGCAGAGCCTTAGAATAAATATTAAAATTCTGAATATGTACAGATGACTTGTAGACCAGAGTGATCAGGCCTATTTGCATCACTAGTATCTACACAATTGGGTATCAGCTTAGATAGTATAATTCCCTTGGGAAAAAAACCAATAAAATTTCAAAATTTGAAATCCAACACTTAATTAGAAAAGAATTTCTCCTAAGACTGAAAAACAGAAAACAAATATTCAAGGGAGGATATAAATTCTTCTATTAGTATAGCATACTTTTGCACGAGAATATGCAAGACAAAATATGGACTAATTCAGTGAAAAAAACCTTTATTTGAGATCTGAGAAAGAGTGCTGCACGAAATAATACAGTGCTACTACTATGTACTTTTTAAAAAGTTACTTTTTTTCCATTTTTAAAGATTACATAGGCCAAAATTTTGTTGGTTTTCTTTGGTTGTTTCTTTTTAGGAGCTTCAGTAGCTGAGGAAGTTAGAGCTATCAGTTTGTCACAAGTTTTAATAAAATTATCAATCCTGGAAATAAATACTAACTTGTAAGATAGAAAAAAAATCTACTTCTGATAAGTATTAATAAATGTATTAGTATCATTTTTAATCCAAATACTTTTTTATGAAGAAAAAAAAGTTTGCAGAAAGAAAGAAGTTAAAAACGTAAGGAAAACTATTACTATCTCCTACCAGATAAACACAAATCGTTTCCTGTAAAATTTGGCCTAAGTTTATAAACTACAAAATGTTTTGGTGATAATGTTGCATGTTCCACAGATTTCACTGAATATCTGTTAGACTAAATATTAACAATTACTATAAAAGTGTTGACATCTATTTTCAAAACAGGACACAAAAAACCTGGAGCTATAAATTAAAAGCTGGGAAAGTACTATCTGAGACATCAGGCTAGAGTTGTCAACTTATAACTATTTCTGTACTACAGCTATTTCACACAGAACACATTACAATTATGGCATTCTAAAATATTCATTAGAATTTAAGAAATATCACTAAGTCATAAAACAGATCTGTCTTCAAGGGAAAGCTTATTTAAAATGTTTGGCAACTTTTTTTGTTTTTAATATTAAAACCATGTGAAACTTGCATTATAGAACTGTGGATTTATATGGTGTTTTTCAGCCTGAGGTCACAAAACAAAAACTGCATCTAGCATACCTTGGCAAAAAAGACTGTGAGATGTGTTTCACTGCCAAGTATCCAAATAGGGAACTTTGGAGATTTCAAGTAGGAGCCAACCTAAAAAAAAAGGTGCAGTAAAATCAGAAACACAAATCAAACCCAAAGTCTCTGTTAGCAAGTAAGTTAAGGACAGCCCAGTTAATAAAGGCTCAATTACTTTCAAAAATTAATTAAAAATATTAATAAAAATTACAAAGCCATGTAAAATAATTAGATTCTAATTTTGATCTCTGACTTTTGATTGACTTGGAAAGCAAGCACTGAAACAAGACTCACCATTGAAATAGGACTTTGATGAAAAAGTGGTAACAAACAGTATTTATTCATTATATAAGTTCAGTTTGGGAGGCAATGTTAAGAACAATACACGAGTAACTACTCTTGTGCTTAATAATGATACTGTCAGATCCCGAATGAGGTAGAAGTTCCCTGGATTTATGAGCTGGATTTGGATGTATCAGTTCAGAACTGACATTTACCTAATAAGTGAAGCAGTAGCTACAGTCAGTACACTAACACTCTGCGAACAAAATAATCCTCTTAACCATAATCTAAGTTAAAGGAACTCAACATAGTTTGAAAAACAAGCAAAGAAAAACAAAAGTAATGGCATTAATCCTCACTTTTGAAACTGTTATTTGTAAGGCACAAAAATTCTTAAATAGATTCTCTGAAACAAGTTCTCTATCACAACCAGAAGAAATTACATAGATTAGGTTGCACATTCAGAATTTTCAAATATACAGAGGCAGATACATAAAGTACCTGCCAACTCTTGGACACATTATGCTCAGATCACATCTAGTTACTTGCAGTTCTACCTTGTCTACATAGGAGTATTTTAAATCGAAAATAGTCACAGCATAAAAAGTGAAAATGGTACTGCAACATTCGTAATAGTAAGTCAGTTTAGAACTTTATATCATTAATAGGGCATAGTTATATAACCATTTACTTAACTTGCATTAATTTTTATTTTATTAAAAGGAAGCTTCTAATTAGTTGTACAAAAATTGGCACAGTTAAATTTTAATTTAAATAGCAAACACTTATTCAAAAGCTGCATTTAACAATTTTTCTGTATTTTAAAAAACAATGTTTTATTTTTAAAATTTTAAATTGAAAATACTTTAGCATCCTTGATTGTTCAAGGTGAAACTTTTAGTAATGCTGACACTGAGGAAACTCTAATGATGTCACTGCAGTAACAAAGAAAATAAAATTTAAATTACACACGAAGCTTACCTTACAGTATCGGAGAGATTCCATCAGTGTCAAAAAGCCAACTGTTGCCTGTTTATGTATACCAAGTAGCTCTGTTAAAAAAATAAAACAAAACAAAAACCAAGATTTATTTTAGAAAATACTGCAAAGTCTTACTTAAGCCATTTTCACTTGTTTTAAAAATTAGTCAAGGAATAACAATTTAAGTAAATCATGCAGTTTTACCAAAAATGAACAGTTAATCATTAAGTTTACTCAAAAAAAACCTACAAAGCTTTAATGCTTTTGTTCTTTATAACCCAAAAGGATGGTTTTATCCAAAGGGATGGTTTTATCAGAAGTTTGCTGTTGATAGTCTGTTTTCAAATGTTGCTGTGTTTATTGATGGAGATCCTTGTATCCAGCACCAAAACTGTTCTTAGGAATAGAACAATCATCCTGAATTTTGTTTGAGAGGTGGGGGAAAGAGCTCCATGACTAGTTTTATAGTCACCATGTCACAGAATGACTATAAAATGATATATTCTTGACTGATTTAGTTCTGTTAGTAGCTAGAAGGACCCAGCGCAGCTCTGGCCTCACACACATCCATTCTCAGGGGGCCAAGGGCACTTGCTGAAGTAGCTGTCAGCTACTTAAACCCAACTGATACTGCCAAGACCCACAGAAACCTGCAACATAACCTGACTAGTTTAACAAGCTCTGCATATTCCATTTTCAGAGAACGCTATTTTTTTTTTCCAAATTTGAATTTTCCTTCTGAAACACTAATTTTGAATGTATTTGTGAACAATGATGATCTATGTTCATCAGCAAAAATCTACAAGGTCTTTATCCACAGGCTAAGGCCTTGGGACTACAGCAAGTGAAAAAATGTCTGAAATATAAAAGATTTTTCCTTCTATGGGACACATCTCTGCATTTACTATGTATGGCATGTCATAGCATGGTTGAGTTTAACTCCCTGAATTCTGTAACAGTGGATACAAATTGTGATAGTTACAGTTTAACTTTCTCCTCTACTGTTATGATGAAAACAAAAATTTACACACTCAAAAAGCAGAATGAGTTTGCCATATTTATGTCTAACTTGCACACACCAACTCATTCATTGCCTTTGTGGCATTTAAGTACAATTATTTCATTGCAGCTTGGGCTTGTCAGTTTATATATTGAAAAGATCCTTCTGCTTCTCTTCTAGAAATTTTAAGAGTACTTGGTTTGGGTTTCTGCTTCCCAGGATTATCCTCAAACTTTCTTGGAATTGAGACATTTGGGGGTGTGCAGATCGTGCTCTGCAGGACACAGAGCTGTGCTACTGTAAATGCTGAAATGCTTAAGTGAAGCACTGAGGGCAAAAAAAGCAACTGCAATTCAAAACTCATAATGGAACCCTCAAACTAGGAACAGTCACTGCTCAGAAATAAGATTTATATGTACTGTGAAGCACACAGCACTATATTAAGATATCATAATTTCAGGTGACTTAGTCTAAGTTTTGGGGAGGAAAATAAAGATAAAAAAGCACGTAAAAATCAGTCTGTTAGACAAAGGCTTCATATTTTGGAGTTCATGACCATGACAAAACAGTAAAGAAGTCAGATATATGCAAGATTTATTATTTAGAGGAAAAAATAAAGACAAAAAAAAAAAAGATTAAGCACTTGGCCTGCCCTGACAGATGAGATCCTGGCTGTGACAGCAACCCTGGAGAGTAAATGTCCTGAAGAGCCAGCAGACTGTTGCCTGGATCATTCACCTAGGGCCTATTAGGTTTAGCTTTCACTGGTGGACACCCGTCTACCAATGTCTCCTTTAGAATCAGAGAAGTGGAGAATGAGAAAAGCAAAACCCACTCATGGGTAACTTCAGAGGAAGCACAGGGCGCCTATTTTCCTTAAATCAAAGCTGATCTTTGTGCCTATCCCCTCGCTGTCCAAGGCAAAAATCCTACTGGAAGAGACTTAGCACCATCCAAGGTCATTAAAAAAAAAAAAGAATCTCTGTCTCTTGCCATGAAACCACTGTCTCCTTCTTCAACATGACCTTTTGCACATCTATTTGTAGAATCATAGAATGTGTAAGGTTGGAAGGGACCTTAGAGGTCATCTAGTCCAACCCCCCTGCACACGCAGGGTCA
>JAUBOD010000469.1:865178-939536 GCA_032353885.1 Nothura maculosa | reverse complement strand
ACTGCGCAGGCGCCGCCCGGCCGCGACACCGCCCCCGGCCGGCGCGTCGGCTTCCGCTGGGCGCCGCCTCAGCGGCCGTTAACGGTCGCTCAGTCGTTGTCGCTGCTCCCTGCGCAGCGGGTTTTGTGTATTTTAATTATTATTATTATTTTCCTTAAAGTGCATGTTGAAGCAGGTTTGGTCAGCTTAAAGACTCCCAGTCTTGAATGATACCCGGGAAATATCAAGAGGTTTCAGGATTTGAAAAATCATACTGTTAAGAGTGGCGTGGTTAAATGGGAGTAGCATCAGATGCACAACCCATGAGCTTCAGAAGGTCCAGATTTCGGAGATATGCTCAATCCGACTTTATCAATTTACTAATGAATTATTAAATTACTATTTGGATTTTAAAAAATCAGCTTTGAAGCCAAAAATTGGGAATATTCATAGATGTGTTGCCATTGAAGCAGAAATTCTTCCAACGAGTTTTGGTGGCATGTGCTGTGCATGATGTCAGTGTAGGCTTTATTAAGGTTGTTCAGAAGGGGAGTAACTACCAAAAAGAAAAGTAAGGATCTTGTCACCCTAAGGAGCATCTCTACCCAACTCTAGGTTGCCTGGAGGCCACTGTGACGTGCCAGCTTTGAATCCCTCGTGGAGAGAGACGCCATGGCTCCCTGCTAGGTGTCCATCGTATAGCTGTTTGGACTCTTAGGGGTGCTGAATTATCGACTCAGACTTTAAGTATAAAAATAGCAGTGCCTCTGTGGGTTTTTTTTTTTTTTTTTGGTGAGCTTTTTGTCTAATGTAATGCTATAGATTGATCAGAAGATGGTGTAGTGGCGCTTCTGACTTTTTAAAGCATTTTACAAGCACTTGGAGAATTATTTCCTCAAAAATATGATTTATTGCTTTCTTTAAAGATTAGATATTTAATGCTTATAATGGACACGATTTTAGCATACATTGTGAATCACTCTGAATAAGCTGAAGTTGTTTTACTAGAATTAAAGGCTGCGTAAGAACAAGATCAGACTCTTCACATATTAGAATGAAGGTGTTCTGAATCAATATGCTGATATCAATATACAAATGTATAATACTTGATTTTTTTGTAGTGGTAGTACTTCGAATTCAACACAAGATATAACAAGCCTATAACTGAAAGCATTCAAAAAGCTGGAGGTAAATACAGAAATTATTTCTTCAAGTTCTTAGGCTTATTCTAGGGAGCAAATTTAGGTGAACATGGAAGATGAGAGAAGAGTCACTGGTAGCAAAAAAAAAAAAAAAGTAGTGAAGCAAATGGAAAAACGATGGGAGAAGACACCTCAAAACAGGTAGTTGTGTATAAAAGCAGACAATGGCCAGGGCTGCATGGGCACCAAAGGGTGTTTGCATTGAAGGAATGGACGTGCCCATGCTGGAAGCTCCTCCCAAACTTCCCTCCTCCTGACGTGCCCATCAGAAGGGCACATTTGACCATTGTCAGTGGCCAAACGCAGACTCTAACAGACTCTAAACAAAAGCAGCAAATTTTCTTCTCACTGTAGAGCAGAAGACTGATCGTCAGCCTGGTGTCACGTCACCTGTACACTTAGAGGTCCATAGAGGAATTAGCAGCTAATATAAGTACATGAAGGGAGAATAGGGAGAAAGGGGCCAAACTCTTCTCATTGGTGGCCAGTGACAGGACAAGGGGAAATGAGTATAAGTTGAAACACAGAAAGTTCCATCTCCATGTGAGCAAGAACTTCTTTTCTGTGAGGATGCCAGAGCCCTGGCACAGGCTGCCCAGGGAGGCTGTGGAGTCTCCTTATCTGGAGATCTTCCAAACCCACCTGGATGCCGCCCTATGCCTCATGCTCTGCGTGTCCCTGCTGGAGCAGAGAGTTGGACTAGATGATCTCTAGAGATCCCTTCCAACCTTGAACGTTCTGTGATTCTGTAATATTCTTGCAGGACCTCAATATCAAGTTAGCCTGCACCTATATTTCCCACCTCTGAAGCTTCAAAAGAAAGAAACAATCTACTAAGTTAAAATCACCAGTAGACAGATTTCAAAAAAAACCAACTTTCGTTGTGTAGCAATAATAAAGTCTTTTTAGGTTACTCTCCTGACTTGTCATGTGAAACCAATTTTGCTATTAAATATTTCACCAAGTTTTGCTGCTGAATACTACTTTTATTTTAACTGTTACTGATATTTGCTGTGTGTAATTTGAACGTGGAAATGAAAAAAAAAATGTGTCTTCAGAGTTAGGCACTATATTGACACTGAAGGTGAAAACTAATGAGAAATATCTAAGATTTACACCCACTTGACCCATTTTGATGATTTGGTTAGCGTACAGCACATAGAGTTCAGCACAGACAAATACAAATTAATGAATCTGGGAACTAGGGAGCAATCTTGAGCATACGTGCCAACTGGAATAGTCTGTCATGGGCTGGTTAGGAAAGACATTAGGAAATTATTTTGGAAATATCACTGAAATCATCAGCCTCAGTAATACAAGTGCCAAAAGGCAAACAGTTTAGTCAGTTACAGCAAGCTGTAGTGAGTACAAATGAGATGAGACTGGATGTCATCAGTTATGACTTGATTTCTCCCTGATCATGTTTTTTAAGTTTTGTATGTTTATAAATGAGTATTTGCACATTCATACAGAAGAGTCTGGGTAGGAAACCATATGTTTGGAATTTACATAGGTAGTTAGACTGCAATCAGAAAGACTCTTTAAAAAGGTAATAAGAGAAAAGGAGTGATCCAGAAATCTCCTATTTTGAAATTAGGAATGTACAGGGACTTACGTTTTTTTCTTTTTGTTGGTTTTGCAGACTAATAGGGAAATTTAAAAGCTCCATCAGGTTTAATATGCAGATTGATGTGTGTTTCAGCAACAGAATATACCTGAATTGAAGCTGCAGCTTTGAATGAAGTTTGTAAAAACAAGCACAAATGGAAATACTTTTTTAAATTCTGGCACAGTGGCATTTAAATCTGGTTTCTGTAAACTGTTGGGCACATAAACTTTTATAGTACATAAACTGTACTATAAAATGAAGTGTTAATAGGAGATAAATAGATAAAATAGTAGACTTCAATTCTCTGCATATGGGTCTTCCTTTAAAAATATTTAGAGATGTGTGAACCAAAAAAAGATTGCAAAGAGATACAGCATTGCTTTGATATATCCTGAGTAGTATGCACAAAATGGAACTATGTTTTAAATTACTTTATATTGAATACTCAAGACTTTTTTTTTTCTGAGCTGCCACCATGTGGCTGGTTTGGTGACTTAAAGTCTGCTGTTTGAAAAATCTGCCACTTTTCTGTTTTTCCTTGTAAGTGATGTTCGCTATTCACTTATTTTTCTGTTTTTCCTCATAAATGATGTTCACTACTCATTTTTTTATGAGTGAGATTCTGTGAACTTAATTTACAGACTGGTTTGGTGGTTTTGTTCTTTAGAAAATCATAGAAATTTTTTCTTCCAAATTTATTCTAACATCACTTGTTTTAGCTTAGTTATTTTCATTTCAATCTCTAACATCTTAGAAAAATTCTCCACAATAAAGAAGGAGAAAAATAAATGTATATTCTATGTGCAGCCTCTTTTACTTTATATAGTGTATTTTTCATTTATGTGTGTGTGTATATATATCTATATATACCTATATAGATATATATATACACATATATTTAAGGATTAAACCTATTCCTGAAAGTTCTTGGGTTAATTTTGGATTTACTGCTCTGAACTGTTGACAGACATCAGTAGGGATTGCAGAATTCTTGCCTATCACAAGACAAATCTCAGTGAAATTCATCCGTACTGGGATAGTTTTCTCTTTCTTGTCTTCAAAAATGTATTATCTGATGTTGTTGATAAGAAAAACAAGTGTGTTAAGAATCGACCAAATGCTAAGCTGCTTAGTGCATGTATCTCCAGAGGGAATCGCACTGGTGTTGTCTAACTAAATTGTTCTGACTTTATGGGGACCTCTAATGGAATATTACAATTAAGTTTTCTACAATTACATTTTCTGTTTACTCCCTTCTTAGTGTTAATTACACACACACACACCCTCGCCCAAAAAAAGGAAAAGCCCCATGAAGTCTACACAGACAAAACACTTGAGTATTTGAAGGGCCTCTGGACCAGTCTGCTGAAGTGCTTGGCTGTGTGTCTGTTGTTTAGATATCTGAGGAAATTAGCTAAAAAAGCCCTCTCCGTACCTGGAACTTTGTACATATATATAGTGCACATGTACATCATGCACATACACTGTCAGCAATGTTCTCTTTGCACACTTGTGTTCAGAGAATAACTAACATTCCCAGTTTACAAAATGCAGATTCCTCCCTCCTGTGCGTCAGAAGTGAGCCCTGGACAGGTCAGCAGATAAGACGGGTCACAGCCTTTGTTCCTCCTCGTTCTTGAGAGGCAAAGATCCTTGTACCAGCAGCAGAGAGCATTTGGTGGTGGTGGTGGTGGTGGGAGGGCTGCCTATCCCTGGCCCTTGCTTGGGTCAGCCATCAGGTGCTAATGGGAAGAGGCTGAACGCAAGGACATGCTCTTCCGCTCAGTGCCCTCATTGCAAACAGGTAGCCCTGCAGGGCTCAACATCTGGAGAGTCAGATCCAGGCAATGGGCAGAGCATGTTGCTTTCTGCCTGCAAGAAGATGGAGATGGATAAGGACACAAAAATGAAGGAATGAAAGTGCCAAGGAATGTACTACAACTCAGAGGTCTTCACAGTTCATTCTCTACTCGCTTTATGTTCCTTACTTTGAGAAATGGGTCTTCATGTCTTCTTACCAGGATGTCAACACCACATTGGAATGTGAACCTTGATATGAAACAAAAAGCTCTGATTTCTCTCATGTTCTCTGTTTAAATGATGAATGAGTAATCGACTTGACACTTACTGAAATCAAAGAAAAGAGCAAGCAATTTCTTGGTGAAAATACATGTTCTCAACATCAATCAGTGACACAAAACAAGCTGCTGCTTGCCTTGGGTTGTGTGGTGGCTGTTAATACTTGTGATTATCATCCTTGGGATGACAGTGCACTCCTTGGGATGATCCAGTGGGAAGGAATGACAGTTTTCCATGACAGCCAACATAGCAAGCAAAAAAATCTTTCTTGTGTAGCTACTATCTATAGTATTTCAGTAGTGTGGGCATTTGTTTAAGATAAACCATTTAAAATTGATGGAGCTGTAACTCCATCATTTGCATAAACACTGCCAAGAGTAAATATCCACGTATTTGTATTACAGCTGTATAGGAACATACGAATCCTCCTCATTTGTGGTTGAATTCATTCAAGGTTTAGAAGTAGTGAAAAAGTATGACAGAAAATGACATATTTTAGAAACTTATTTTTTATTTTTCAAATTATGGCATTTTATGTTGTTTTAAATGATACCTTTTCCTTTCCCTTCCCCCAAAGTATGCTGATTTTTTTCTATTTATTTAAATAAAATTATCTTATAAAAATATAGATAAAATGTAAACTTTCATTTTACATTTCATTATACATTTCATTATAGATTACAAATTTCATTGTGTATTTCAAATATAGCCAGTAGTGTATTGTTTTGGATTATGCTTGGAGTATTAGTTTTGGGGAAAAGAGAAAATTTGGCATTGTAGTTATCAGAAAAAAAAAAGTTTGCAATCATTGAGACTATTAGGAATATAATTAAATTAAGAATGTCAAGTACCACACAGCAATGTTAATACCTTATGTCTGACATTATTAGTTACAAGAGGCTCGGACAAGCTTTATGTGACATGAATTCACTAATAAGTTAATGTGCAGCCAGAGCAATCTGGTTGATTGCCAAGTTTACCTAGCAGTGACAATACACAGAGAAATTAAAGAAAGTAATGCAGATAGATACTTAAAAGTAAATTACAGTCATCAGTTTCAAAGTGAAAGTTACTTTTTTTAGCCAAAACTATGCCCAAAGCTGCTTGCTTATTCTACAGTGGTCTTCTTCTCTAGGTTCTTTTTCTTACTTGCTCAGATTTTCTGTTTCAAATCCCTTATTTCTAAAAGGCTGTCACAATGATATTCTATGTTCTCAGTTATTTTTCAGCTGCAGTATTAATTTTAATAACTCTTGCCTGCTGTTATATTTTCTATTCTTAACCATTGTTTTTTCTTCTCCAGTAATAGTATAAATGGTATTTCTTTTATAAGAACAAATGGACTTGCTGTATGACATTTTGTCCTTCAAGTTGGTTATGGAAATTCATTATTTCATCTCTTTCCACAGTGATAGCTGTAAATCCCATCAGCTTCCATACACAGGTGACTGTGAGGTCTTCAGGCCTGTGAGGGCTTTATTTCTGCTGTGGATTCTGCAAAGTGTCACCAACTTAGGACATTGTAAGAATGCATAGAGAAGAGTACAAGGACGAGAGCTTCACACAGAGATCAACCATGTTGAGAAAAAATATTTATGGGGAATGCATTAAAACTCAGAGGAAATGTGGGGCAGTCCTGAAAAAGCACACATTAGTCTGAAGCCTGAAGGAAAGAGAGCTGATAAATGAATTATTGTAACTTGAAAATTGATTTAGGACTGGTCTTCCATTAAAATATTTGATGCTTATTTGTTCTGAAATTAATTCCAACTCCCACTTCAGAGAATGTTATCATCATACCAAAATAAATCACAGGACTGTATACATTATTATGGCGCATATGACCATATGTTTGTGAGACATATTGAAGTTTGATATTTTGTGCAATGACTTGCAACTTCTGGTCAACTAAATTAGCTGTACTTTAACATCTTTGCATAAAAAATATTTGTCCAGTAGATGGTGTTACAGCTCTTAGAATAGCTACAATAATGATATTTAAGTAGATTCAGTGCAAAAAATACTCAGCACGTGTGGTTAAGAGATTAAGGGTCAGAGAGCTCTGCTGATTTATAGTCACAGAACATATGTTTTGGAACACATGAAGTGAAGGATTTCAAATTTATGGTTTCCCATAACAACCATGACTTGTCCCTGTTTTTACATACTGTTAGTGTTTTTACTGACTACTTTTATTCTTGGACATATAATGTGATCTTTTTTCTTGCATTTACTGTTCACATACAAAATTATGCTAATATTTTTCCTCTTTTTTTGAAACAAAAGAATAAAGACAAAAAAAAGACAATTTCCTACACCTTTTCCCTGACAATTTTTAAGTAGCAGTTTATAGGCATCAGTGCTTCAAGATATGTTTTAAGACTCTCTGTGCTTGTACTCTGTGAAGTCCTAGCTCCAACTTTCTGGAGAACTCCATGAAGTTCTAATTTCCAACTCTCAAAGTGTGGACGATATCTGTGAATGGATAGAAACAGGTCCTCAATCCTGTATTCTTGTTCTAGTTAAAGCATTCTATTCCTGAGATAAATTACAGTGGCTGTAGACAGAAAAAGAGGAGTAGTAGGTTTTGTCTGGGGAGGGGAGGGCAGGAAGGGCGGAAGGGGGCAGGGAGCATTACAAAAATCTTCCAGAAATATCCCAGCATATTAAGATAATTTTCTTTCATCTTACTTCCCTCTGTCCTTTTGAAATACACTGAATTGCTTTGGTTATCCCATATTTTCACAAGAAGTACTTATTGCAGTCTTAGCTTTGTTTTGCTATGGAAACTATCTGCCTTTTGAGTATATGACTAAGTGTTTATGTTGCTTGTCACCCCTTAGGCTGTAATGGTTGGTTCAGGCTTCAAATCTGATTGTCTCTTAAGCTGTTCCTGCCATCTCTTGTGCTTGGTGAACTGTGGCCTTGCAAAGCAAATTACCCTCTCTACCCTCCTGTGAATCCTCCATAGCTTTCACCAGCCTTCCCATCACTTACTGACATTGCATCCCCCATCATTATATTTCCAGCACTGTGTGGTCACGATAGATCTCCCAATATACATTTCCTATTATAGCATTAGCATGGCTATTATGTAGTCCTCCCTTCTTCTTATACATGTATTTTCCTTGTGCCTGTAATGTCGCACATTTCTTCATTTGTGCCCAGTATGTTTTATATTATGAAATCTATCTTTCAGATGAGAAAAAACTAATGACTTGCAGTCATTCAGGCAGAAACTTTATGTAACTCTGCTTGCATTTTTTCCTCTAATTTGGACATATAGTCAGAACAATCACAATTACCATGACTGTGTAAAAGGACAGTAATTGCCCATGCAAATTAGACAGCCAGACAGCATTTTTTTTCTGAAAATTTATGCTCAAAATCATACCATCCTTTTCACAAAATTAGGGACCAGAACATCTTCAAGCAAAATACAAAATTATTAAACGATCTGCTGCTTGACATTTTTTTACTGTAGATTTAACCAAATGTATTTTAAAGCCTGCTGTCGCAAATGCTGCTCATTTTTTGTTACTTTCTAGTGATAATAACATTTCACGGTTGCAGCAACTGTAACACATTTGGTGAGGTAGTGCCATATACAAACATACCTATTTAAGTAAGTGTAATATTCTTACATGTAATTTAATTTAAGTAAGTGTAATATTCTTACATGTATACTGTTGTATAAATCATTTTTAAGAATATATTTAATCGTGGCAAAAATCTGTACTTCCAGTAAAATGTTTTCTTGTATTTAATATGTAATAATTAAAGGCCCAAAACATTTGAAAGAATCAAAACTGTCTTAAAATAGGAAATATTCTGCTTGACAGCAAAGCAAAAATTTTGCTAGACTTTTAAAATGGCATCACCATTGCTGCCTTTTTAAAACTGTCAAGAGCAGTCCAAAAACATGGGAAATTTTCACCCAGTTTTCTTTTAAAGATATATTTTAAAAATATAACATGAAAAATAAGACTAGGAACAAAATTGCTTGTTCAGCACACCAGTTGGACAGCACACCAGTTGGACTGATAAAATCATTCTTAAAAACAAAAACAAAACAAAACAAAAAACCTAGAATATTAGGGCAACTCTCACCCGTGGAATGGTTGAATCACTGCATATGGTTCAATTTGAAATGCCTGTTATTGAATTGTATGAAACTGGTAGTGTCAGAGTATGTACTTTGATTTGACATATGGTACATTCTTGCATAGTGTTCTAGAAAGCTTAGCATAACATGAGGAGTGTGTGGACGAATTTCAAAATCCATATGTCTCTACTATCACCTCACCAAATTTTTGTTTTAGAAGTTATCATAAGCTGTTAGCACTAGCATAGTTTCACTGCCATCATCATTCTACAGAGAAATCCTGGGGCGACTTTTCTTCCTTTTCCCAGGTTCATTGTGCAGCAAGTGCAACTGAAGGACAAAACCAAGTAGGTGTCAGGAACTCAGAGTGTACACAAAGCTACCAGGCAGCACTTGAATACAGAAGCACATTTTTGGCTTGGTGCCGTTTTCACATGGCTTTGAAAAGAAAATTGGATGTGCAGCAAAATATAGAAAGAAAAATAGACATGCCTTATATATTTAAAGGCAGAAGTCTGTTTCATACCTTTGAGGATGTCGACCCTTGTGTAGTACCACTGAGCTTCAAGGGTTGCCATGTTTGCATGAGAAGTTGCTACACACACAGAGCAAAGGCTTTACCTGCTTTCTTTGAACTTTAGAGGCCACTGTGTTTGCAATGAGCAGAATCTTTGGGTTAGACAGACCTCAAAAATTCCTAAAAAAGCCCTTCAGAATAAAAAGTAAGGCTGACTGGGAACTGATTATGACTTCCCAGTTTTCTAGGATGGTTTTTTTCTGGTTTGCACCAGCTGGCAGCAGTTGCCAAGCAACTGGTTTCTCTGTACTCCAGCCATTCTCTTCTGAGACAAGCTTTCTTTAGGTTAGCCATATGTCCTCTGTGCGACAAGCTTGGAGAGGACACCTACATTGCATGTTGTGATAAGACAACTAACTCATTGGAGGAGGGGAAAACAGTGGATATTGTGTACCAGGAAATGAGCAACATAAATGAGCATTTAATGGTTGTCTACCATATATCGTCATAACCAAACTGCTGGGTGAGGGACTGGATAAACAGATGACAAGCTGGGTGGAAAATTAGCTGGAATGTGTAAACTATAAGTGTTATGGTCAGACACACAAAGACCACCTGGTGTTGGAATCAATATTGATGCCAATCCTGCTGGTTGTCAGTAACAATCTGGATGATGGGCTAGAGTTCATTCTCAGCAAGCTCACTTTTGGGGAAAGTGCCCAGTGCTCTAGTGAATGGGACTGCCTTTCAGATGGCCTCTCTGAACGAGAGAAATGGGCTGACAGGAACCTCATAAAATAACCCAAAGGCAAATGCAGAGTCTTACAGGTCGTGCATCTGGGATAGACTAACCCCACACAACAGATTCTG
Organism: Nothura maculosa; assembly: GCA_032353885.1. Lineage (NCBI taxonomy): Eukaryota > Metazoa > Chordata > Aves > Tinamiformes > Tinamidae > Nothura > Nothura maculosa. Next base: position 929,175 of record JAUBOD010000469.1, on the reverse strand, counting down.
TCTATTCCTGCTGTATTTTTTGAAGACTCATGTTCAAAGCAACTATACATACATATAAGATACATATTGAGTGCTTTGATTAATCGCTTAGCAGTTGCTTACCTGGCCTGAAGTTTCTAGGTGCTTTCCACTCCATTACTAGCTAGAAAATTAGCAGGCATTGAGATTTCCCCCTCAACAGTCTTAATCAATTTAACTTAAAAAAGAAAGGTTTATATGCAGGTAGGAATCAAGGATGGGATCATCTTTGTTGTCATGGGATAATGCTGCAGAGAAGAAAAGCATCAAGATAAAACCAGTATATAATGTCTCATCAAGTTTACAGTCTGATTTCATATAGATTGACTGTGCACATCGGTGGTTGAACAGTTTCTAGCCTTTCTTGGTTTTGTCCCTTGAAATTTCTTTTTGAAGATATATATTTCTTGTATCAAATAATTTTATTCAGAAATAAATGGTAGTTACAGTGACATTATAGCCTCACTAGGGGACTAAATACACAGACAGTTCTGGGTGAAGACATATAAATCATAACAATGTACTCCATCAGCTTCTATTTTTATGCCCATAAGATAGGGCATTAAGTACAGTTTTTACCTTGTAAAATGAAAAAAGGAAAACAATAAGAATTTATGGCACCCAATAAACAAACAAAAAAAAGGAAATAGAATTTAGAAATAATGTGTTAACACAAAACAATGAAGAAATGAATATTAAATATATATGTTATATATCTAAAGCTATTCAGTGTAATAAATAACATTGAGAAAAATTGTAAATCATAGAACCTAGAATCGTTTCCAAACATTTTTATTTTATGTAAGATCAACCAAGCCTTGCAGGAAACCAAAGAGCCTTTTATTATAATGTACTCCTAAGAATTGAGTTTGTGGAAGTAAAGACTATGAGGTAATAAAATGCTAAATGTTTCCTGTATTACTCATATTCATATAACCAAAATCTATAAATACTTTTCTATTTTTCTACAGTTCTTGCTATAGCTGAATCTTTTTTTTTTTTTGAGCAAAAAGAAGCATTTTTGTTAACTACTTTTTAATATGCATAACTGGCAATATTTGTCTACCTTTAGAGAGTTTTGTTACATCCAAATCAATATTTTAGATTGCTGAATAGAATTCAGTGCAAAGATTTGTTACTGGCTTTTTTGGAAAATAGGTCAGATCTGGAAGCATCTTCCTCTGCAGTAGGTTTCCAGTGCTTTTTTAATGTAAGATTTTCCAACCATTTTTGAAGTTCTTTAGTATGAAAAGTCTTATATTTAATAATAAAGAAATAAAGTACTGCCAGATTGCATAATGAAAATGTTATCCTTCTACCACATCCAACGTTTGAAGTATTTTCAACAAATGATTTTGAAGGGATGGATTCTTTTTGTACTTACCTATAACTGTTAACTTACATATGACTTGTCAAGAATTTCATTGTATAAGCAATTCTTTGAGAACCAAAGCAAAGCAGCCTTCAAGGAGGGAAATTTTTGAATTATATGCACAGGACCGATATATTTTGTATATATAGTTTGTAGCAATCACTTGAATACCAGTAGTATTTCTTTCGGCAGATGAAGGGCTCTTTCCTGTTTTGAGTTAGTTGATTTAAAAACCTGGAGTAGAATCATGCTGGAGATGTTGGGTCTGATGCCAAATACATAATAAAAGCCAATATCTTCAGTGCCTGCCCAAATTTCCACTAGCGTCAAACTTGACATGAATGCCACAGTCAGATCCTCAGCCTTGCACCAGCTAAAGACGACAACTGCATGCCCAGCAGAGTATTGCCAGATGCTCTTCTAGCAGGTCACCTGGAACACTGAAGGCAACAGAGATGCTTCTTGATCTCTGGAAATACATATTCCATTTTCCTCAGTACCAAATACTACCATCATTTGTGCAAGCTTTTGGTAGAAATGCTTCATCACAGTCATGAAAAATAGGTGAGAGGTCAGATCTATTTGTCATCTAGGCTAAATGAGAAGCTTTACTAAAACTCTCTCTAGCATGATATACTCAAGTCCAAATAGAGTGCTGTATGGCTTCTCAAAGCCATGCTGATATGGTGTGCCTAGAAGGAAAGGGTTGGAGATCAGTCATCCAAAACACATTATCACTCTACAGGGGTTAACAACTGCCATATCTGAATTCAAACAGGAGCAAGTAATGAGCTGCACTGCATTAGCTATATTGTATTATGTATTTTTCTAGCATAAAAATTGATAAAGAGTATAAGTTCAAATGAAAAATACATTCCTCATTATACCTCATTTCCTTACTGAGTGTAAGAAAAATATTTACACAATTGCAAAATGGAAAAATCTTTCTTAAGAGGCAATGAAATTGTTTCACGTTTAAGAAGAGAATAGAGTTAAATTGAGCAAAGAAAACCAGACTAATCAAAAGAGAAAATGCTGCCTATGGTACTTCCAAAGCAGAAACGTACAAACCTGAAAAATGTGTTATGATCTTGCTAGGAGGAATAATAAGGTAAAGATAGTTTTCTGTGCGGTGAAGTAGTTGTTTTTATTTCTTTGTATCTGTAAATTTTTCAAGTATATTTTTTGTTCTGGAGGTCATTTTTTTTGAATTTTACCTCAACCTGACATAGGCGTGATTTGAAATTAACAAGTCATTTCTTACCCAAGGGTATAAAGAATCTATGAACCGGGGGCCATTTGGCAACTTAACAAGTGCTCTTGGTGCCTAGCACATCCTCCCAAGTTTCTAAAGTTTACAGACTTGTGCCCTTTTGACGTGCTCTGAACATGCAGAAGGCCTCTTCACCAGAACCTCACGGGAAGCAGAAGTTGTTCCCACTTTCTGTCCGTGTTCTCTTCGGAACACTGAAGGTTCTTTCACATACACAAAGACACTGTAGTGCACCAAAGAAGATCACTGGTATCTCTTTTTATTATGTTTATTTCTCTTGAATTCCTAAGGGAACAAAATTTATTCAGTTATTCTTTTGGTCTATACATCTTTTATTCCAACCATCCCCAATAATTTTGATATCTGAGAGTTTCAGGCAACTTGGGCAGTATGGATTTTAGATCTTTAGGGTAATGGATTTGGAGAAACTTCATAAAAATTAATATTTGAGTAGAGCAGATGCCCTTTTAAAGAAAGGCAAAGAGAACTTATGTGAACTCCTAAATATACTGGAACAGAAACTGGCTGGTTAGTTGCTGTGTGTGGTGTGCCAGTCATCCTATCTTGTGTCTAGACAAACTGCTGGGATAAAAGAAAGAACAGTTATTGTAGGAGTGATGTAATACATGGGCTTCGAAGAGGGAAAGGTATCATTAATTCTGTTGTTCATGAAAAAACACTTGTACCATGGAATACTTGTATTTTGATGCAGTATTTACAATCACAGTTGGAAATACTGATGGAATAAACTAATAAGACTATAAACTAATCACTCCATTACCTCCATTACAATGATGCAGATATTGCTGTTTTAGGTAACTTTTTTTTTTTTTTCATTTCAAATATATTCAAAGAGGTTCCTGGCCTGGCCAACTTGACGCTTTAAATTAAATAAAAAAGCAACGGGTAGTTTTTGGTGCTTATTAAGTTGTATGAGATCTGCCCTAAGAAAGTCATGTGTGTTTTGAGCAATACATTTGATGCTTTTTTTTCACAATCGTTGCAAACAATGGAAAGTTATTTCAAGTATGACTATAATGCTCTTTATATTTTATATAAAGATCATTTGAACAGAAACTTTTTAATTCAGAAGATGTATACATTTCATGGTCAGTTTACTGAATGTATTTGTCTAGCTAAGCTGTGGAAAAGCTAGTGCGGTCTGTTTTAAAATTTTCTTAGAATTATAAAGGGAGGAAAAAAACAAAACCAAGCTGTTCCGCCATTGTTATCTAACTGATTAAGTAATTTACATTGCAAAGATCCATTTCCAAACTTAAGTTCCCAAATAAAGACATTGTTTTTCAACACTGGGAGAAAAACTCCTGGCTCCTGGCTTTAGTTCTGTTTTGATGAAATATGTCATTGATAAAAGAGAGTTCAAGCTTCACTAAACCAATTAAAATGTTTTTGCCTCAGGTGGTAAATAAAAGCACATGATAGAACTAAAGCAGAGTGGGAGAGTGGTAATCAGTACAGTAGTTCAGTATTGAACAATATTGAACACTGTAACAATAACACATAATGCATCATTTTGAAAGGTACATTGGACATAGCTTTTTCAAGGACAAATAAAGTATACTCACAAGGATCAAAAGACTACTTAAGTTTTTTTATTTCTATTTTAGAAGTTATTGACAGTTCCTTTTTAAAGGAACCTTAGTTCCTTGTGGAAAATATTCTTGAAAATAATTCTGAGTAGGGGTAAGTTAGATGTAAATATGTTTTATTGAAAGCTTTTTTTCTTAGAAACATTATGAAATGTTAACATTTTAGACTTCAAAATATTTCATTTTGTATCAGAGGACTATCTAGATAAGATTAGGTCTGTCTTATGTATTAGATAAATAACCTGATCTAAGTTTTATACATGTGAGATATGCCAACACAGTTGTGATCATCCTGTATAATGGCTTTCATTGCTGTAATGGTTAAAAACTTTATTAGAACCCAAACAAGCTGTTTGTTCAGTAGGATCCTGAAAGGCCCAGTCCTATGCAGCTCATCCTCCTAATCCATGAAAAAAATAATAGTTGAGAAATAAAATGTAAAATATACTGAAAAACACGTTAGATATAAACATATAAGAATGAAGTAAGCAGTGAGGTAAACTAAAATTCATTTAATGTGCTGAATCTTGCTGCTATTTTATCATTTCATTCTTCATTTGAGCCTTATGTTTTACAGAGCAGGATTTGGTACTGCTGACTCTGGGATAAGAGCAGAGTAGCTTGCTGCCATCTTTATGTTTCCCATGTTTGTGTAGCCCTCAGATCCTGGTACAACTTCAGAACTTCTCAACTACTTTATAGATATGACTTCTAAAGAAACATCATTACAGTCTGAGATACATGAAATATTCCTATTTGTGTACAAAGTGACAGGAATTATAAAACTATTGTAGACAGCACTTGACATAACTTACTGGGCCTTTTTAGAAACTGTACTTTCAGTGTTGTTCAGGACATACTGTTGACTAACTGATTCTTTCTCTTCATGTCTTTTGCCTTATTTCAATTGCACAAAACAATATGCTGCAAAAACCCTTCACCCACATAAGTCATGTGCTTTAATGTGTCATATGCTCCCAAGTCAATGCAACTATCATTTCACATTATATTTCATGTGAAGAATATATGTGAAGTTCCATGAAGGAATTTAATGGCATCTTACAACTCTCTTAATTGTGGAGTCTTAATTAAATCCAATTCCTAGGACTTTTTCTTCTGACTATTAATAACAATTCAAGAGATGTAACTGGCTTTCCTACAATAGGTATTGATCTAAGTACATGATGGAATTTATAGTAGGGATGTATGGTGAGGTGGTTTAAACATTTTAGAGTAATTTTTACAAAACCATAATGCTGATAAGGTGCTACAGGTTGGAGCAAATAGGAGAAAACTTGTCATATTGGAGAGGTAAAATAATGTAGCTTTTATTTTGAAAAAAAGAAATGCAAATGAAAGGGAAGGAGAATAAACACAAGGAAGTCCTATGTTCTTAGTAGTCCTAGTAGATATTAGCTCAGGTTTATTGAGCTGAAAAATAGACACATAAGATTAGATGTCCAGAAAAAAACTCAGATATACCAGTCTTAAGTTGTGTACCACACTTCTTTTATCTTACTCTAGACACATGAAGAAGGGAATAGGTGAAAAATCAAGTCTGTACAATTTGTAGACTGCTGACCTGACTTCTGTGTTTTGTGGGCTTTGTGAAACAAGGCCACTTTCTGTTCATTTTGAGCATTTCAAAGTTGGGTGTCTATGCCATCACCTATCATTTTGAATCTGAACCATGTTCAATTCCTTCTGTTTTTTCAGAAGAGACAAGTTCTCCAATAGTTCATCAGGAAAGTATCCTTAAACTGGCAAGCTTTCTGTACAGCTAAGAGCAAGGGAAGGTTCACTTTCATCATGTCATGACAAAAAGTCATATGGAAAGTCATAGCGTCACATAACTACTCAAGTATTTATTCATGGTGGGGTCTTTCTTCCTCTGATTAGGCTTTCTTGAGATAAATAACTTGAATTAACCCTACTATGAAAGTTAATAAAACATCCAAATAGAGTTATGGCCCTTGATTTTTTTAGAGATCTTTAACTCCTAGACTGTTCTATCTCACTTTTTTTTTCGTAATGTTATTTCTTAAGTGGAGTAGAAGGAGAGGAAGATATATTAAATATTATAAGGATGTTTTCTCCATCCACATTTTATGCCACTTTTATATCAGGAAATAATAACTGTATTTCTCTGACTTTAATAATTTTTTAATCTAAATCCAACTGTCATTGATATGAGCACAACACTCTTATTCTTCAGCAGAGAAAAATGATAATCAGTTTAGCACTGAGATCAAGTACCGGTACAGGCTTGGTTTATAGATTCTTGTGCAATAGATTAAACACAAACAGTAACAACAAAAATGCCCCAAAGAGATCTGTGGGAAACGTGGCTTTGTCAGTCTCCAGAATTATCAGAAATTTACTTTTTTTTTATTATGTAACAATGTCAGGGATATTATATGTCATGAGATTTTAGGAACAAAGAAAATAGATGAAATCATTGTGTATGTTGGCTAAAAATAGTAACACAGAACTATACTGCTTCCAATTAACAGCAGAGTGATATTGAGATATATTCCATTAATAAGTACATACAGCTTCTTCACCACTAATCAGAATAAATTGCAGCATTCAACATAGGTCTTTAAATTGCTACAAGTCTTTAAATTGCCTCTGCCTTGCTGTATAGATATACCTGAACATAGCTTAATACATATTTTACATGATATAATTTTATCTAGCCCATACAATGTCAGGGTAGTAATAATGATATTCTAATATTAATGCAAGCACAAAATATACATATTGATGAATAATGGTCATATGTTTTTGGATCTCCTTGCCAAGTCATATTAAAATGACAAATAATTGCTATTGCTTCAGAGAAATGGTACTGGCTCTGTAGTCAAAAAGCACATTAGGGACCTACAGTGTCCATTTGTTATCCTTTGTCAGGAAAACATGGTTCTTAATGAAAGCGAATGAAAGGACACTGATTGAGGACAGTGACACTAAACCTCTTTCTCAACAGGAGCCATGACATGAGTATTAATAAGCAGATTGAAAGGTTAAGACTCAGCTTTGAAGCTCTGGAAGCACAGCAGAATCTGAAATAACTCCCCCCCGCCATAATATGGGGAAAATCACAATGCAAAATGCATTGTATAAGCCTTTGGCCACAGGAGAATAGTGCGAATGGAAATTGGTTCCCAGACAATTCAAGGAAATGCCATTTAAGATCTTAACCAAAATATATTTTTGTTAAAGTCTTGTTTTTAATTCTCTGTCTTGATAAATGATCTCTTTCCTTCTCCTTACTCTGTCTCCTTTTGCTCCCACTATTATAAAATATTGACAATAACAACAGGCATTACCTGAGCATTGCAGGGTCTGGCAAAACAAATGCAGCTTGTAGGAGTGACTCTGAAATGGTAAATGTTGGTATCAATCCAGTATAAACTGGAGCATTTCCATTTATCCCAGTGAAGCTATATCCATTTGGACTGCTGGAGAACCTAGCACAGGGCATGTAGAAAGACTTCAAAATGTATGTTGAGTGCTTGGGAGAATGACAAAGAAATAGTAGAAGATATGCATAGCCTCTCTGGAGTCCATGGTACATGAAAGGGGGCAATTCAAACATGGGCATCTCTGCAAGACAGGCACCAAATCTCCTGTCTTTGTTGTTAAGGTTTTGCCTCTATGAAACCATATGAGCTCTGAATGACCACAATTTCTGACTACCCTTGCAGGTTTATATATTTTTATAGTCACACTTTTTATGCACCCAAAATATTCTCCAGGAATTTGATGGGTATAATATTATGGGAAATAGTCCTGTAATGCTGAAATCTCATTTACTTCATACTAGTAGCAAATCTGGACAAAAAGACCAAAGTTTAGAAGAATTTGAATGCAGAGATTGGTTCTGTTCTTCATAGAGTTAGCTGAACAATCGGATTTCATTTCTCAAAAATGTGAATTTGCCTGTGCCATCATGGTTTACTTTTTGTACATCTTAAATAAAGAAGAAGCAACTCTAGGACTATCTATATAGGACTATATTTGTGTATGTAAGCACACACACACAGATATATATGTAAAGTCAAGGACTATGTATGTATATAACTATCTATCTAGTGTCACAAAATATCTTTTTTGATTTTTTTTGCAGTTGTTCATTCTTCACGTATATTCAAACAAGATTAGAAGACCATAATTGTGTATTTCACTTCCTAAAGATCTGCTAAAATGGTAAGCTACTGAACAGTTTAAAGAGTATTTAAATATAGATTTCAGTGTATTTAAATGGTTTAAGTAATTCCAAAATGAGTTTGAAGAAGTGTGTTTATGTTTATTAATAGTTAATAGTACCGTACCTCAGATTTTCCTCACTGAGGTCATGTGTACACTGAAACTTCTCTCGTGGTGAAGCCAACAGCATGGAACAAGGAATGTCCACATGATTAAACATTTTAGTCTTCAAAAGAGGCTGCCTCCATGCGTCTTAGATGACATAAAGCATAAGATTGAATAATAATTTCCAACTTCTCAAACATCTAAATTTGACTCAGAATTCCCCTGGTATTTACAGAGAAAGAGAATTATTATCAGGATGATGCAGACACACGAAGATTGACCTTTTCCTCTGGAATGGGGCCTGCTTTCCTTCACTGATTAGAAAAAGAGCTTCAGGCATTTAGTGTTTACTCCTGTCTTGAGCATGTTAGATGAATAAATCTGACTCATGGAGATGAACAGAGGAGATCTAGGTGAATCAAATGCACGTGTCCTAGTAAAAGGACGGAGATCCTTAGCTCATTTCCATTATTCTCCTGATCAGACGCCCTGCATGCATGGTAATTTGCTTCAAAGATCTTTTTGGTCCTTACTACAAGTTCTTTCCAAAGTCAATTCCAAGTGTGTAGTTGTCTAACAGGTACATTTCAGTCCAGGGACTACTTCTTAAATACAAATAGGGAAGGTCTAAACCCCTCAGCTAGTGTAGCCATTCAATGCTGTTCCAGTACCTCTCAGATGCTCCATACATTCTCTGTTATGGCCTTGATCTGGTGCTAAAAGTAAGGTGCTGTGCTATACCGCCATCTGCAATTTAGGCTCCTATTTTGATCACATTTATTAGGAAAAAAAGAGAATCCATATTGGACCTTAGGACCACAGAATTATCACTTGGATGCCACAGGACGTGTGGACGTGACTGATCCTCTCTAGAGAAAAGGACAGTGTGTCCTAAGCAGTGTGAACATAAGCAAGTTTGCACCATTTAACTGTAGCTCCGGGGATTGCTGCTTGTAAGTGGATACCTCTAGCAATGTGAACACTACTTTAGTCACCCAAAGAATAACTGAACCATCTGCTGGGTGCAACCAGTCTTAAGGTACCAACTGAAAGGCTTTCAGGAGAGAAAACAGGAAACATATGTTATTTGACAAGGTCCTAGTGAGAAAACTCACAGTACTAATGAAATTCTGCTTGCAGTAAAGTTGAAGTTAAGTAGAAATAATAGAAGAGAAAATTTCCATGGATAATCAAGGAACTGGAAATTGTCAGAAATCACCCCACTGTTTTTTTTCTTTACCTCAGAAAATGTAAGATGGAAGGATGGAAGATGGATTTAATGCCTTTAAATACATCAAGAAGGTAGTCATGAGAGACTAAAAAGAATTACCTAAGCTCAAGGGCATTGTTGATACAATACAAATGAGTGTAGATGAGTATAGATGATACGAATGAATAAATTTAACCTCACAACTGAAGAAAAGCTTTAACCTTTAGAAGAATAGGCTTATGAAAACAATATTTTCAATAACTTCTTTGGTGAAGGTACTAATGGAACTATATCTCTTAATTGCTTATGATATCAAGGGCCTTGACTGATGTTCCAAAGATCCTTGCATGATTATCTGTTTCATCTACTCCAAATACTAGAAGTCTTGCTCATATAAAGTAATACAGTATGAAAGTTGTTAGCTATTCTTTAAACCTCAAAATATTTAAATAATTTTAATTCTTGAAATGGTCTATCTGTACATATACATATATAATGATCTGTACATTGAACAAGAAACCTATGCAACATTAGTGTCTTGCTTTAGCTATTGATAGGGTTATATATAGATACCTGTACTTTAAGTGGGAAATTGGGCACGTACATTCACAAATGCCTCACTGATATATGTATGCATGTATTTTCACAAACAGATTGTATTGCATAATTTGAACTTTGCAAATTTTGAAAATTTAGCCCACAATATTGGGGTGTTTGACTGGAGCATCTGTTGTCTGAGATTTCGTTTCGCTTTGCTTCATTTATGATCCGCAGTGAGGCTTGTTCTGGCAATGACAGGAGGGACAAATTGTTCATAGATCTTGTGTGCCATTCTTGATACAGTATATTTTCAGTACTGTAGTTCTCATGTGCAGTGTTAGAAGTAGTGGAATGAAGAGACAGAATGCCAATATTTTTGTGAATAATGGGCTTATTTTTCTTGCTTATCGTCTGATCTTTCTGGAGCTCCCTCCTAGCATCTCTAGCCTTAATGAGACTGGCCTGGATGATCCAGTGGTAGGTTTGCATTATGACTAGCTATATTTTTTCACACAAGGAGATAGCTATGAGGAAATTTAAGAAATCTAAATGAAGGATCTGAAGGTGATTACATCATGATAGAATTCATTACAAAACTTTTTTACATTGTCTTTTACTATATACTTATACATTTTCCTTTAAAGGCAAATGTTTTCTTTATTGATATGAGATAAAGTCATTTAAGAATGAATTAAATTCAAGCAGTATTCTGAAGCTTAAAGCAGACCTTAGCAGTAGTTAAAGACATTCTAAATACGCTTTTGTATGAGTTTTATATTTACAGGAATAATATACATATAAAATGGTAAACAGCATCACAAATTTCTTTAATTGAAACAAATTTGATAAAGTTTATCCATGGTTCCTTTTCATATTCAACGTATAAAAAATACTTTGACTTATTTAAGTAATCAGTTGGCCCTTTAATCAATGTTTAACAACATCAGCAGCCCTCTCTTGTCCTTAAGACCATTTAATTAGTCTTTTCTATTATATTTAACTCAAAAGCAGCCTCGCTTGTGGTTGTTGTGTTCTGCCATTTATTATTCACAGTTTCTTAGAGTGGGAGTTAAAGAAAGATTGCCACAGCTTTTCATTTTTCATAGAGATTAGACAAAAATATTTAATTCTCTAATCATCTTAGAGACCCAGTGCCAGAGATGCCATCACCTTCAAAATGATGCTTCCAGTAATCAGAGAATCCTGTCATTTTATCTCAGCTTAGGAGGCCCTCTTTCAACTGGAAAGATAGCATCACACGCATATGCTGCTCATGGTCTTGGAGAGCATCTTGGCAGTTTGTTATCCCAGGAAGGCAGGGAAAAAGGGGTAATGAGCAAAGCCTGTCCTTGAATAAGCATCACCGCCTTCCATTGAGTTTTGGGGATAGGCACCGCTTATATACTCAAAGACTACATCTTCATTGACTTTATAAAGGACTGAAAATGAAGCACTACTGCTACATCAGAGAGCTAATGAACATTCCTGTATAATAAGACTTGGAATTTTCAATTATTAATGAGCAAATAATTAGTATTAATGGTTATTTCCAATAAATATTTTCCTAATGTTATTTTAATGGCTTAATTTTTGTACTAACTAGAATATACATTTTTAAGTTCATGTAAAGGTAGTTGTTTTAATGCAAAAATACAAAGTGTCAAAATCAAACTTCTAATATTTGAACACCAAATCATAATATTTTCCAGTTATAGTAATTGCATATGTTCCTTGAAATACTATTTTGTTTCAGCCCTAATTTTCCAAGAAGCTCAGTCCAACAGTATTGCCCAGCTTGTCAGACAGACATAGATGCAAAAATATCTTTGATGTTCTTAGATTAAATGCCTTCATTTAAGCATGCAATTACAGAATCACTGACTTGTTCCATTTGGAAGGGATCTCTAGAGATCATCTAGTCCAACCCGCCTACTCCAGCAGGGACACCCAGAGCACAGGACACAGGGCGGCATCCAGGCGGGTTTGGAAGATCTCCAGGGAAGGAGACTCCACAGTCTCCCTGGGCAGCCTGTGCCAGGGCTCTGTCACCCTCACAGGAAAGAAGTTATTCTTTACACGAAGATGGAAGAATTAGACTGATTTCATTTTGTCCTTGTCACTTTCCCATCTTGTTCCTACTTAATGTATGTTTTTCCTTTGATTTCAGAAGAAAAGGAATCAAATGCAAACACTCTTCTATACCTTGAAGTGATTTTTATATATAGTCCAATCTCCATATCTGAGACAAAATTAGCAGTTTTCTTTGACTGATTTCAATCAACTGGAGAAATCAACACTTATGCTTGCCAGTGAGAACGGAATCTACTACAGACCCCAGTCTATGTGGGCAGACTCTGCTCCAGATGAGGAGGCAATAGAGGTTATGGCTATGCTGCATGGAACTAAATAGTTGAAGAAGCTTCTAATTATGGTGCCATCAAATGTTTGAAGACTTGATCTTACTGCAGGAGAAAGAACTGACTCTCAAATGTCTAAGAAGTTTCTCAGATCCAATTAGATAGATTGGAAATAGGTTGTGCAATAATTCATATTAGTCCCCATTATCAATAACTTCATAGATCAGTTCTGTCTGTATTTTTATATTCCTAGTTAACATTTTTCTATAATAAATATTTTTAGAAAATGGAAAGGTATAGTTATGCTCCTCATGCAGCATGCCTTCTATTCTTTCTCTTCATTTCACTCTGCTTCCATATTCCCCTTCCCCCTTTAATTTAATGGTAAGCGTACACAGATGCCAGGCAGACAAATGTACTGAAGCACTGTTAGCATTTAATCTCTTTTTAGATAAATGCAAATATTACTGTCGATGGTATTGGAACCTTGTCCAGCAGTCATTTGAGGAACTTGCTCATCCATTTTTCACAGTGTCCATTACTATCAGTCACTGGAAATTGTGATCCAGAATATTCGTTCTTGAAAACAATAGAATTAAGCCACAGGGCTTCAGAAAATTGCTTTCATATTCAAGCAGTGCCACACATATACAGACACCTTGTTGATGATTTTCCTGCCCTGAAGAAAATGTATTACTGCTGCCACAAACCTGTCTTTTGGCACTTTGTCACTTACAAGCGATGATAAAATTGCAACAAAGAGACTTCTTTTTAATCTCATAGGTCATCGTTTGTACTCTGGACAGTCCTCCCCTTTGTCCTCTCGTTTAGATAGATAAGGTGGAAAAATCCTTTTAGTTGCCTCTAGCTTCTGTAAGCAACACCAATGCCAAAAAGTCAGCCCCAATGCACCATCAAATTTTTAACATCACAACTGATTTCTTCACTTCGTTCATTTAGACTGGAAGTTCCATATGACTTTTAAGTAGATTTTTTAGGGAATTAAATTACATGGAGTCTTTTTGATTTATAGATCCGTATCATATTGTAAACCTTAAGAGGGAAAGTTTAATTCTTTTAATTTTATGAGAAACCCAGAATCATATCATAGTTGTATTACCAAAATTTCACTCATTATTATACCCATTTTTACTGCTACACATTCACATCTTTTTTAAAAAACAGTTATCCTGTACAGAAATTCAAAGTTGCAGAAAACTTTTCATAGAAAGAAAGACTGAGAAATTCAGAATAAATCCTCATATCTCTATATCTGCTGAATATTTTAAAGAGGGGCTTTTGTATTAGAACACATTTTATAATTCAGAAATTCAATTTCTGAAGATTTTCACTGAAGAAAAAAGAACACTCGTACAAGCTGCAATTTGTTTGGCTACACTTTTTTTGCTATTTTTTTTGACTTCTGCTGAGATCCTTTGCTCCTCTTGGCTTCAGCTTAATACCTCAATGAAATCATACTCTGCTTGTGACATAAAAAGTCTCCTGCTTTAGAAATTTGATGTAGCAAACACAGTATTTTGTCTCCAAACTCCTATTTCTTTCAGTCTGAATGTCCTCCAGTATGGAGAGGAAAAAAAAATTCAGAAAAGGCAGCAGCGTAAGAAAGTACTTTTGCAATTTGTTTTCCTGTCAAGCTTGTCTTCTTCTGTCCTGTACATCTGAGGACTGATGTCCACAGACATGAGAGGGCTTGTGGGGACAAATATAAGGTCCAGCATTTCCTACTGAGGTTGAACATACGTTTTTAAAAATTAAGAACTATCGATATCTAGGACTGATTCGCTACTAGTTTTCTCTTATTCTGTGCCGTTCAGCAGTGCAAAGCACAAACTGTGGGGTCATCACAGTCACTAGCATACAAGAGGAGTCAGCTGGCTCTTGTGGTCTCTTTTTCACATAAGGGCAGTAAAAAACATGTCAAGGTGAAGAGAGAAAAGCATACTGACCTCTTTTCCTCTGTTTCTTAAGAAAATTGCTGCTCTCTCGTTAAGTGTCATCTTCACGGAAAGCTGATGTGTGGGCCTTCCCCTAAAGTCAGAGTCAACTGGACTGAATACAAGCCTGGAGAGACCCATGTGATTCAGAGCTTCTCCTGAGAGAAACCCAAGCATTGGGCAATATAGAAATGGACTTATGTGCCAAAAAAAACATTAAAGGCCAAACTTTCTGCCAGTGTCAAGGGGAAGCAAGCATCATTACTCCAAATGGAGGGATCTTAGCTTTCCAACTGATCCCTTCTGAAGGTAGCAGAGAGATAACTCATTTACCTGGATTTGGCCCCTATGAATAGAAATGCCCCAGGCCAGTCTCCTGCCAGTTGTGATACTGAAAAACTCTAATGCCCTAAAAGCACTGCAGATTCACCAGGTGAATGTGCAAAAGCAAAAGAAGCTCCAGTGAGTGTTCTAGCTACTGTATGTCATTTCTCACAATATTGCCAAAAGTGAAGAATATCTACCAATGTGTATAGTTTAGCTTTACTAATTGAAAACCATCACAATAAGGCTGCAGCCCTAAATGCATAGGTTCAGAAATTTATTTTTCTCCTAAGTAAATTGCCCTGAGTTAGAAAATCTGAAGTAACTAGAGTTGCCTTTTTTAAGATTGTATTTGTTTTTATCTCCTATATTTTCCAATACAGTAGTTTTATAGCTTTCTTTACTCAGAATTTGCATTACAGTAATCTTCAAAGCTTTGGAAGCAAATGATTTGGAAGGAAAACAGATTTACACAACATTTTGAATATCTAAAATGGTTAAAAATATGAATGCAAAAATGTCCAACATAAATTCATAGTCAAGAAAAAAATGATACAGCAGAATATCTTGTAGTGGAGAATATTTTGTAGGAAGTATAAGGCCTGAGAAGTTTGCATTTGTGATATAAAAAGTAATTCCTCAGAAAAACTGTAAATATTTTTGGTTTCCCAGGATAATATTGCATCCCAGGTACCTATATAAGTGATGGAATGTTAATTTATGACAAGTTTTCTCTCAAACTTTTTCATTACATGAATCACCTTTTCCTGACCTTATGCAGATCACAGAAGGGTTTGCAAGAGAAGCATAAATTCAATGTTTCTTTTAAAAATAAAAGCAAGAGCAAGAGGATTTCTTCAACTACAGAGTATAAAATAGAAGCAGAATATCAAGGAAAAAAAATCCAGAATGATGAAAAACATGAACAGTTTTAAGATGCTGATTGATGGAATTTTCTCAACATTTTAGGAGGCTTTCAAAGTGTTAGTACATTTCATAGCAACCATTGGTAGTTTCTGAACTCATAATTTAAGGCTATATTTATAGGGGCTCAATCCTCAGCTCAGATACAAGCTATTTTATCCTTGTGCTTGCCATAAAATTAGTCCCAAGTAAGCTGAGACTCTCTTGGTGGCTGTGCCAGCACATGTGCCCGTTGCAAGGCTCCTCAGTGCAGCTTCATGTCCTTGCTGCAGGTGCCAGTCCGGCCGACCTATCTCACACATCCTTGCTGTGCCTCAAAGGGGCCACGGGGATATTTTTTTCCACTCCAGCTCACAGCAGATATCCTGCTTCAGACTGTGGTTTACCCTCAAACACTGACTTAAATCTGCAAACCAAGTAGAAATCTCCTGGAGCGAGACCCATGATGGCTTTTTGTACTTGCACTGAACTGGCTTTGGTGACCAAAGTTGGGGCTTCATCTTCTCACATAACCAAGAACAAGACAAATCTGTTTCAAAGCAGTTCCCTAGGATAAATAAGAGCATACTATGAGAATAGTAGAGACAGAAATGCTTAACACAATTGTGATACACTGAAAATTCCCACTGGGTTTATAAAATACATGTTTTTGAAATCAACATGTAGTTCAGGATTTAGCAATCCATTTGACAATTTGGGGATTTTGTCTGTATGTACTCATTAATGCTATCTTTTTTTTAAAAAAAAAAAACCTACAATAATTCTCTTTTTAAAAATGACTTTTTTTTTCCCTTTTAACATTTTGGTAATTCCTTGTTCCATGAAGCAAAGCCTCAATGTTACGATATTAGAGTCCTGAATCTTCAGGCTGAGCACATGGGATCCCTGTGGTAACACTAGCAACCTCTTCAGCATAGTAGGTTACCCCTTTGGCAACCCTTAGCTGAGCAAAATACCCAAATCCACCCCCTGGATGCCATGAGCTGCTGCCTGTTCAGTGTCACCGCAGCTGGAGTGTGACACAGCTGCTTAAATGTCACCCTTGCTCTTGTCACAGAAGCTGCAAGGCTGACGTCTGAATGTATGATCATACATGCAGAATCCCATTTGATCATGATTATACAGTGATTCGTGATCATACAGTGATTCTTTTTTTCCCATGATCATACAGTGATTTTTTTAAAAAAATATGGCAATTGGATTTTAGTCTATAATGTCATTTTGAGAGGATATCAATGTGCTGCTGTGTAATCTGTCCTAGAAATAGATGGCAGGGCATAGCCCAGGCATTCTCTGTTGACTTTTGAGATTTTTTCATCTTTGCTTACACTGGAAAATATAAGGCAAACTCAGTTAATTTATTTTTGAATCCACTAATTGAGTAAACAACTCTATCTTTGTTATAGGAAAAAGAAAATTAAAAAAAAGCATTTTCTATCACATTCTATACAGTTCTCAATTACTGTCTCAATTACTCAATTAGCATAATCCATAACCTATTAACATAATCTATATTATTGCCCAACATCATCTATTTCTATAGCCATAAGGGCATGTGAAATCAGTATGAACCACACAAATACTATCTAGTTTTATTTTAAGATATTTCTCCCTCCTTCTACTCATTTCACCCATAGATTCTTAAAATCATTATTAAGTGGGATATTTTGGACTAAAATAGTCATAAAATATAGGCTTTGCTCTTGAGAGAGATTGCCAATTGCTGTGAGTACAGGAGGGAACTTTCAACATGGCAAAAATTCCTTCAGACTGAACTATCATAATTTTTTTTTTTGTTATTCTTACTGCAGCCCTTGGAAATCTTGCTCTAATTTGTGTATATTCTTTCAAATTTGTCAACAGTTTACAGTTTGCCTTTATGGCTTTGTAATGTTGTAACTTTAGGTGAACCCTTCTGAGTGCCAGAGCAATTATCTCTTTTCTCCAGATCTAGTGTTTCTCAAGTGAATCCCTGCTAGAAGGCTCCCCAAACAACTGAGAATTCAGAAGAACAAATGTAGCTTGGAGAATGTATTAAACTTTTTAAAAACAACTATTGGATTTAAACATGCTAGAGATTTAGTTTAGCTTTTATTAAAGTCCCAGCACATGAAAGTTTGCCTTTACTTCTGCTCCTCAAAATGTAATATGGCAAATACAATGATCTGTTGGTATTAGTATAACCAAACCCAGAGCCCACTCTAGTATTGTGACTTTCTGTGACAACAGCATTGAATTTTTTTTTTATAATGTAGATCAATTAGTAGTTTCATTCAGTTTATTGTTACAGAGGGGAAGGAGTAAAATGGTAGACTTGCTGTTCAACCCTGTATGTAGTACAAGTCCAGGATGGAACCAAAATGAGGAACAATCTAATTTATTTTGACTCAAGATTGCAATTTGAATTAGTCTTCAGACTTCTGTTAGGTCTAATGTCCAAGGTTCTGTTTATATTCCTTGACTGTGTTGGTTTATGAACTGGGTAATACTTCTATTGGGTATACTTATACTATCTACTATTGGGTATACTTATACTATTGGGTATACTTATACTATCTACTATCTACTATCTACTGGGTATACTTCTATTCCATTGCTGGAATAGAAGTATATGTAAGCTTGTTGACAGTGTTATGCTTTATTCCACATGCTCAATGGTTTTGTGCTGTCTCCTATAGTATAGATTGCTGGGACACAGGTCTTGGGTATCATGTGAGTTTGGGTTTTTGTTATGAGATGTTATGTTCATACAGATTAGATGTCCATACTGGAGAAGAGGACACTCTGTTTTCCCATTATTTCAGAAGCAATTCTTCAGAGTTAGAACTAATATAAGTGATGAGTTTAGAAATGAAAGGGGCTTGGAGTTTCAGTTATTTGAGCAAGTGGACTGTACAGAACTGGTATACCTCCTGGGTTGTATTAGATATTTTTGCAATATGTGACTAATTTTTGCTATATTGGGGTCAACAGGGTCTGTTGTTGAGGCCTGAGAATATCCTCTCCAGAGGTTTGACTGCCAACTTGAAGATTCTGCAACAGATGGCCTTGAAGAGGACACTTCCAGCAAGCTCTGCCAAGTCCTGAAGTGCTTCTGTGGGTTCTGCAGAAGCACTTCAGCTTCTCTTTGTAGCCCCAATTACAGCAAATAGGTCTCTGTTGTTAAAATACTGCACAGATCAAAGCAGTATCTGCACCGTTAATGACCCCTCAGTCACTGATCATTATGTTTTAGTCAGACTGAAACACTACTTGAGATGTATCATCATTGTTTGTGACCATCTTTCACCGTAACTACATAACTGACAAATAAACAAACAATGACAAAACATTTTTTCTTTAAGTCGTATAGCAAAGGAAAATCATAAGCAATTAAAATATAACTTTTTGTACGTTATTCACTTCTAGGCTCTACTTCTAAGGTATTGTATAGTGAAGGATGAATATGAGACATTTATGATTGTTTTGGGAATCCCATGAGTGTCTGGGATTAGTCTGAAGCAAGGCTTTCTTTGAAGGTCATGGAAAGATTTTGTCATTCAGAGTCAGCACTCCTGACACACACTCTTCTGAAGGCATTTGGCTACACATTATTCAAGGGTTGTGAACATACAAATGTTGATAATCAGTGCACACTTAAGATTTCTCAAGTGAGGTTACCTATAGTCTTCAAGTATCCTTCCAGAAGATCAGAGAACAATCAGGGAATGTTGAGTTTGTAAAATAAGAGCCTTACTTGATGGAGCACCACTAATCTGTCGGCAAGAGCAAGTGCAATGGCAATGTGGACCCCATAAGCCATAACTAGCTTTCAACTAGCCAGCTCTTTAGCAGTCTCACTGTAGCAGTGCAGGCACCAGGAAACCAAACATACTGAAAAGTAGGCTAGTCATTTATTAGAGATGTTGGGTGAATATAATAATCACATCGCTCTACCACACAGCAACATACCCGAGTTGGAACTTTGTGTTTCATAGATTCAGCAGGACTAGTTTCTTAGGTGGGCTGTGCAGCACAAGCATGTAGACATGCCCTAGCTTCCATACCTTCTTCCCATGTGTATTTAGCTTTTAAAGGGAACCTTTAACTCTTAACTTTTCAGCGTGAAAATTGAAATGTTCGTTTAAACAATGTTACTCCTGTAAAACTGTAGTATTATTTATCTGATTGGCACAATATGCTTACCATTTTACTGACAAATATCAGGATACTTTAGTAGGAAGACAGAAACTCCCTATTCCCTATTTACAGAAATTCTTTTATCTTTCTGACAGATTCCTGAAAATTTGGTGACAAGATTTGCTAACAGATTGTCAATCAGGGCATAATATACCACCTGTAGCCTGCCACTTCATAGAAACACCAAGAGGGGGAGATCTATTATACCAATACATCACAGGGTCTTTCAAAACAACAGTGCAAAACAGACTGTTTCAGCTACATCTGTTCTCTCATTGTGAAAACTTTCAGTCCATTAAGACATTTGTAGATTGTGAGTGTACAAATGCGTAGGGAGCTCGTCATCAGATGAGGGTTTTGGAACACAAACTGTGATGCATAGTCATTGCTTTGAATTGTTAGAGAATAAGTTGGGAGGAAAAATATAAATATCCTCTGTCCTGGGGTGCCAGAAGGCATGAAGAATCACTGCTCAATAAATCTTTTTGGGTTAAAAAATGAGGCTGTGGCACCTCTAGGACTGAACACGTAGCATTACCTGATTTATGGGAGTTATGAAGTTACAAGGTGCCACTTGAGAAGCCCAAGGCAGGGAGTTCTGCAGGTGGAAGGATAAATAGTGATTATATTTGATTTCCAATTTTGAGGAAGGAGGAGACAGTCCTGTCAGGGCTCAATCACTGCTTGAGATCCTGTGCTGAAAATATCTTTCTACCAGAGACACTGTCATCTGGGCAGTTTCCAGTACCACTTCAGGGTGATCCTTTACTGAAAAGCACTGTTAGTAAAAAATTAAATGTTTAGCAAAGGTGTGGATTTTCAAGCTGTTAAATTAGGAAACATTTTTTCTTCTATGAGGTCAGGAACATTGGATCTTGGTAAAAGCGAAGGGAGAGATCTCAAACTCATGATCAGGCTCGTCAATAGAGAAGGAATTAGTTCCCAGATTACAAAAGTGTGTGTTCATGTCCTTGGTAATGGACCCTTTTAAATGTAAGTGAATAGTGGAACAAAGCCTGCTCACTGTACTTGTGAAAATAATCCCAACAGCCCAATATCTAGTTAGTAGAATAACACAAATATCAAATCTTTGTATGGTTCCTCTTGCACTGAAAGTACAGTTTGTTTCTTTTGAATCACACAGTCTCTTTACAAAACAAATATGACTTACGAATCATATTAAATGAGAAAAAAGTATGTAGGCCAAAAAAAAAATATGTACTAGAAAACAAAAAAACAAAACAAAAAAAACCTACATAGTTTTCTGCTTGACCTTAGGCAGAAAAGCCCCTAAAATCTTGGTTGTAAGAAAAGCCGGGCACTTGGGGCTCTGAGGAATTCCTGTGGGAACAGTTGAAACTAAGCACTAAGGGAAATCCTGACCAGACTCTTTGGCTACCTCACTTTAACCCCCTGATTTGTGTCTGCCTTTTTCCCATTTCCTTCCTCCCTGCAACCAGTATTTCTTAGGAGCTTCTTTTGGTCATTTGGATCTTTGTTAGAGGCAAAAGAAATGCCACTTATGCATAGCACTTGCTTTCATGATCAACTTCTGGTTTGAGTTGCCCATGAAACTCCAGTTGTTTGTCAGAATTAAATTATTCCTGGTATAATTGCCCTCACCTGTCTTCCTCTGACTCCCTGCTTTTTCTGTTTTTCTCACTTTTTTTTTCTCTTTATTTCCTCCTTTCTTCTTCTTTTTTTTTGGCTTCCTTCAGTTGCTTC
The DNA here is from genome assembly GCA_032353885.1 of Nothura maculosa. Classification (NCBI taxonomy): domain Eukaryota; kingdom Metazoa; phylum Chordata; class Aves; order Tinamiformes; family Tinamidae; genus Nothura; species Nothura maculosa. Next base: position 907,371 of record JAUBOD010000469.1, on the reverse strand, counting down.
TAAAAACAGAAATAGAGGCTTTCCCAGTCAATGCTGCCACTGGGGCTGGCAGCAAACTCAACAGCAGAGAGTTCCTGAGAAGCAAGTGCTGATCCTCAGGCAAAATGCAGCTTCTCCAGGGGAGCTGGGGTCTGCAAAGAGCCTGAGCAGGATCAGACACCTACAAGCTACGAAGGGGAGAAACGCTCACGAGCCAGGGGATAGATGCAGAAGCATCTAACTTCACTTCTCTCTAAAATATGAAATTGCATCTGGATTTAGGAGGACACTTTGTTTCATCATGCCACCAGCAACTCTTTTTCTGCTGTAAATCCGCATAACACATCATAGTTAATACATGATGGGCTCAGCCAGGACACGCCTATGTTAGGAATATGAACCCCACCCCACCTGTGGCCAGTGTGATTCTCTGATAGAACTGCTGCTTTTCCAGGGTGCTTTGAAAGAATATGAATAAGGACAAAATTAAATAAATAGGAAACGAACAGAATATAGCAGTTGCAATGTACAAAGCATTCATTATTCTGTATTTTTCACTATATTATCACAAACTGTTTTGTTCTAAAAGATCCTGGCTTATTACCAGCTTGATATATTGTTTTTTTAAGCCAAAAACTTCACACGAAATGTAATTTTCCTACTAAGCTGATTTAATTTTTTTCTTTAAAAAGATATTAATTATTTTGGTGCTAGGTGTTCCCTCAGTCAAAATAAGACTTAATGAAAAATGGAAAATCTTTGTTACTCTTGCAATTTTATGATCAAATTTAGTATTAACCTTTATTAAGGAAAGTTTTTTGTTTATAATTCGATAGGCTAGTGAATTAGAAATGTGCTATCCTTCTAGACTTATTTAATAAATTTATCTTCTGCACCTCATAAGTAATTTTGTCAGGCAAGAGTCAAAGTGCTGCTCTTTCTGTGGACATCTGTGTGTAATTCCACAGTGGACTTCCCCAGGAACAACTTGGCATTATTGAAGATTTGTCTTGAAAGATTTATCTTACTCTGTTAAAGCATGTCATTAGATTTATCTCTTTCAGTATCATAGGTCTTCATTGAGTCAAATAAACCATATTTTGTTTACTGCCCTGGAAAGATATAAATGCTAAATACTCTTTAACTTTATTTCATGAGAGTGAATATTATATTCTTCCTTCCAGTGACCTTTTATTGCCTTCTGAATAAAAAAATAATTTACCAGACAGAAATAACAGCCAGAGGAAGATGGGATTTATGAGCATGCCAACTCCACTAAAACCAAAGGACAAACATAATAGTCTCAGAATAAAAATAGTGAATTATCTAGTGCCTTATTCTTGAAACTTTTAAATAACTTTACTCACAAAATTAGAGTTTTACTCACATTACCATCTTAGAAGTAAGGGAGTACAGTTTCTATCTTCTTCCTATTTGCAGTTCCTTGTATCCTAATGTATCTCAGAAATAATTAGATATATTGTATTTTTAAGAAGGGACAATCTGAAAGAATTGTCCATCAGGATTACAATTTGTCATTAAATAGATCATCAGTAGAAGAGTTCTAAAGTCTGAACTCAGCAGATTTTTATATCTTCATAGAAGCCAGTGTTTTTTTCTCTGTGATAAATTATTATGTGAAGTTTACAACTTCTGTAAATAAGGTAAACATCACCTTTACATACTGGAAGCTGTTCTAAAGGATCTTTTAATTTAAAACAGAGACTGCTTCAAAAATGACAATGTAAAATGGCAACTTTGTTTTCCTGAAATCTGTATAACGAAGAACAAAATACTGAGAGCAGACTTCAGGCAAAATGTGAACAGCAATTCCTTGCAAAATTGTTTATTGTTAATTGTGGCATCTGAGCATTCCAGATACGGTCTGTATAGTGCACAAACAGCCCTCTGTTAAGTTAAATCAAGAACGTAGAAATTTATAAATGCTAGAATAGGAGAGGTGTAATGGTACTTCATGTCTATTGTAAGAGTCATCCATATAATCTCATGTTGTTAAACAGCATATTTTATATTAAATACATAGAACATATTTAAGATACTGTATTGTTATGGGGCTTTTGTAGAACCTCTGTCTGGAAGAGACCTTGTGATCCACCTCATGCCATCATAAATACCACTAAATTCCACTAAATAAACAGGATCCTAAAGTTCTGAATTTGGCCTCTGACTTTTTTCACTGGAAGGTAATTTTAAGAATTTCTCTGCCCTAGTGCTCATGAATATTTTCACATTATGCTCATTATTTCCTTTTCTGCAGCTTAAATAACTGTTTTCTCTCTCTGATATTTACCTGACTGATATAAGGACAAATCTCTTTTAGCACTCATATTTCTATGTTATAGAAGCCATGCTTTTTCCTCCTGTGGTTGCAACACTGTCTTTTTATTTCCCTGATCACCTTAGCTGACCTTCTTTGAATAGTATCCAGGTGACCAGAACTCTATGAGTTTTCCATATGAGTATTTCCAGTACCTTGCAATATCACATTGATTTTCTCTGTTTTCTCTGGAGGAAATCAAGCTTTTCTTTTTTAAAGGCACATCCCACTAGTGGCTCATTTATCCTATAAATGACTGATCTTAATTGTCCAATTCTGTCTCATGAACTTCCATATTGTTTGTATTAATCTCTGATTTGTTTTGCAATAAATACTTTTCATACTGTTTATATTATTCTGTTCCTCAGAGTCACCTGGTTCTACCTATATGATGGCCTGATCCTTCTTTGCTCTCGTTTTTAATTTATATTCATTTTGTTCCTTTTTAAATTACTTTTCTTATTTAATATTTCATTTTTTTTCTTATTACTAGCACACTAATGCTTACTGATGAAATTTCACATATTCACATATCTGCATATATTTCCTATGCACACAAATTCTTCAGTAATAAAAAATCACCTCAGTTCTTACTGATCTCTAGTCTAGAGACACTGCTCTGTCACAAATTATGGAGGAGAATAGTGACCAAGATTCCTGGAGAGGGTGGCATTCGTTGTCTGATACTTTTAAAAGACCCTTTCTAGGTCTCCCATCATCATTTCCTGCATAGAAGACTCAGGTGAATGAGTAACTTTGCATATTACTTTTCTTGAAAAGAAGTGTATCCATTTTTGTGTATTGCATAGAATATGCCATCCAGCTACACCAAATCTTTTCAACTACACAAAATAACATGGAGAAAATCTCAAGGGAATTATTATTTAAGTCTCTTTTTATATAAAATGAAACAAGAATTCTGCTGTTCTAACATTTCATAGATTTTGATGCTAAATTAATGACAAAAATATTTGGGAAGAAAATGTCCATTTTACACTTGTAATAGAATTTTCTTGCCATAGCAGCTGTGTCTGTTTCATGTAGATGACAGGCTGACAAATGGAAAGATTACTTCTGTTCCTTTATTCATTTTACAATCATAAATCTGAAAAGTGTGGAATAGATTTTTTCTTGCATCTTATATGATTTTATAGGAAGATCCAAGATGGCAGCAAGGGCACTGTTCCAGAATATAAATTAAGGTCTATACTGGTACACACAGCAGTCATTCAACCCGAGTTAACAGTATCTTTGTCAAATCAATACACAATGTTTTGTTGAACTGATGGAGTAAGTGGGTATGTCTGCTAAAACTAACAATGTGTTGCCCATGCCTTTGACATGAGTGCTTATTTAGTAAAATTGTTTTGATTTGAAGTCAGTTTTTATATTTATACTATTGCAAACTCTGTAAAAGCAGCTGTCTCAGCCGTCTGTGTAACCTCATGCTCAGGAAAGCAATTCTCTTTAGCTTTGTCTTGAGGCAAGTATATATTGCTACTAAAGTCAAAGTAAATAATATGAGAAATTATGCAAAGTTTTCTCCAAAAAAAGTTGTTAAATTTAAGAATAATAAATGACATGGAAAAATACATATCTGTGGCAATTCCAAGGCAGTGGATTAAGTCGTATTTGAGCTAGTGATCAGATAAAGCCAGCGAAAATGTCACCCTGGAACACACTGCAAAGTGTCTTCAGAGGATCATAGCAGAGGCTCATCTCTCAGATTGCTGGCACAATTAGGCTATCAAATCCTTACTAAATCTTAAATAACATATCACATATGTAATTTTATGCTGTGAGGACTAAATAATTTATTAAAAGAAGTCGTCTTTTAATTCTGTCCTTCTTTCTCTCCTTATATATGCAAGTATATGATCTTACTTTTTCCCAGTTAAAATAATAAGATTATATGATCAGAGGAGACTAATATCATCTTTTAGTGCATTAAAGGTCATATGTGTCACGAAAGTCCCTATGGGAATCTTATTTCTGAGTCCTTAAGCAGATACCTGAATTTCTGCTTATGTTTTGCATACATCATCTTGCTTAAAAATTTTATCTGTAACAATTAACTATTTTAACTTTAAAGTAGAAGGTCTGCCCTGGATGTAGCTTCCTGGTCATAGTTAATACATGGGAGAACAGCCTAAGGCGGGGAGGGTAAAACTGTTGAGCGGGCTGGGGTGTTTGGTGAGTAGGAGGCACTGAGCTCCCCACATGCCTCCCCTCTGCTTCCCACTTCCTTTATTCAACATCCATCTCCAGATGGAGTGAAGCAGGGAAGAAGCAGCGAGGTTGTTCCATTCCTCCTCCGTAGCATGTCCGCCTTCTCAGCATGACTCAGGAAATGATCTTTTTTCATGCATTCCACCTTTGGCAAACATCTTCTCATGAAGAATGCCACCAGAATTTCTACCTCCAGGAGAAAGGAGATAAAAGCATAAGTAAGATTTAAGAGTTAACTATTTTTAACTAACTTGCATAGAGCAAAAGTCCTATTTTCTCCTTGAGAAATTCATTTTGCATGAGCTGATTGAGGCAAGTCAGGGAAAGAACTCAGAAGATGTCTCTCTGTTTATAAGTGTAGCAAACCAGGGATCAGTAGCATGAGTGACATTCAAATATAATGAAAAAGGGGAAATCACAAAAGGCTGAGCTGCTGCTACAGTCATTACTGGCTGAAATTCCATAGGCACTGCTGCTTCTGGAACACCAAGCAAACCTGTGCTGTAGATCAGATGTGTCCCATGGCATGCACACCACCACCTCCACTGGGCCGGCACTGTGCCAAGTCAAGCTGGAACAACATCCTCTGACAAAGGCACTTCTACCCTGACCTTCAAGAGAACATTTTTACTGTACTCTGCTGACAAATGTGCTGAGAAAAGACAGCTTGCTGCTTATTTACAGGCTATTACAACCTGGTGCTGCTCTGAAAAGACACTAGTGGGATGTGAGTGGGCCATATAGTCAGTCCTGTGTTCTCCTAAGCCAAACAGCTTTGGTCCAGGGCTTCATGCTTCTCATCTTTGCCCTCTCCCATATACGGATGCTGAGTTTTTTAACACATGTAGTGCTTGAGGTTGGTACTTCAAAAACAGCTTGCTACTCATAGTGTCCAGTCATTTTCATATGTTCTCTTAAGTCATGTTAATGCAAAGTGTGATCTGAGACTCCAAGGTGCCCCGTGGCTTGGACTAGTACCTTGCCACCTCCTCATGGCTTGGGAAGAAACTGAGGAGCAAAACCAAGGAGAATAGGGTTATCTGAAGGTGATCTGGACTGTAGACTGCACTTCCTGATAGTGTAAATTCAGCCTCCTCCTGGGGCTCCAGGAGTCTTATCTGAAGTGAAGGATTTTGCAGATAAATCTCAGCAGAAGAATTTTTTATTCACAAGCACTCTTAAGAGAGCACTTCACTACACTAGTGTTTATGGAATGGTGAACTGAACTAATGCATTTTCCTCCCCTGCCAGGGAGGATGTAAACAGTACTCTTGAGCTCTCTTGACACTTCTTTATGAGGCCGCTGGCTTGGTAGGTTGCAGCAAGGCACTTAACTGATCTGATATAGCGCAATGTTTTGAAGGGTAGGCTGGAGCTATGCAACATGTTTGAACATAACACCCATGAAATATATTAAATATTGGTTAAATCAATAACTATTACAGAGTGTAAAGCTGTTATGTTTCACGTAAGCCTTTTACCAAATCCAATTCTTGGCCCTATCTTATCTAGCATTTACATTTTTAACGCTATCTGAAAAAAAAATCCATTCTAATGAAGTTCGTAAATATTTCCAAAATCACAAAAGAAAAGAACCATCACATTTGCTTAGTTCCAAAAAAGCATATTCAATTCAGGCCCAAATACGAGGCTCAAAGAATACTGCATTAAACAAAATCATGGACTCTTAACAATAGAAACAGAACTTCTGAAAAAGTCATGGCTGTTGAAACAGATAATCTGCTGCTCAATGCTGTGGCAAGAGCACTAGAGTAGTTGTACATAAACAGGACCATCTTTTGTAAGAAGGTTTTACAGGAGTATATTTTTTCTCTCTCATTATAGGCAAACTGAATGACAAGACTGGAAAGTAGAATGGGATGGATTCAAAACAAACAAGAGGAAGTAGTGGTTTTTGTTTGTTTTTAATAGTGCATAATTATACAGTTAAGTTCATTCATATACAATATTATACACACCAAAAGCTTATACTGGTTCAGAAAATAATAAGACAAGTTCTTGTAAATACTTTCAATGGAGTACTCATGAGCACAGCAATTTGCCATAAAGCTGTAGGCTATTTTATACTTGCATCAAATTATCCACTACACATCATGTCACAGACAAGCCATTAAGCTATCCTAGTCTTGGGTTTGATCTAGCAAAACTAATTGCATGTTGTTACTACTGCTAGGTTTACCATATGATCAGTGCTCTAATATTGTGTGTAATTCTAATGTTCACATTCCAAGAAGGAAGCTAAAACATTAAAGATTATGAGAGTGCATATGAAACAGGTCAAGTAATAAAGGAGCCAGATCTACTTCTTTTAACAAGAAAGTTTTGGAATAATTTTCTCATATTCCAGAAGTATCTAACTGGCAGACTTAGCAGCTGAAGAAAACAAGTATACATCATGTTAGGATTCATCTGGCTAAACACAGAGGTCTATCTATGAGCTGGTCAATCTAGAATCTCTGTACTATCAATAGAGACATTGTCAGGGTATGGTAAAGCACAATTCATCTCATTCTAAAGCAGGTGTCTAAGTCAAGTTAGATGAATCACTCCTTTAAACTATCTATTTGTTCCACTGTCTATAAAAGGCATGCAATGTGACTTGTTCACTTGTAAACGTCTATTGAAGGTGCCCAAACTTGGGTGAATCTTTCCTCTAATGTCTGAAAACTGAGGCTAGGCAATCAGTGACTGGAACACAGTACTGAGTACTAAGATAGCTTTTCTTTTGAAGGCTTTCTAAAAACTTAAGATTCAATTTTTTACGTGTTGTAATATTTTTTTTTTCTCTAGAAGTCATCCTTGACTTGAAATACAGCTATTGGCCTCACAACAGAGGAGTGCTCTGGTGGATGTAACGTGGGTGGTCACACTGCAGAACCATAATGGCCTTATAAATCTATGCCTTCAATCACTGCTAATGAGGCATGTTTTCAGTTCCTATTAAGTGGCTCTTGATCAACACAGATGTGCCATTTACCTGCAGGGTTTTCTCTGCAAGTGCGAGGCTGCTAGTGCTGTATTTATTTCAACTAATGTACAAAATCAGCTTCTGAAACTCAGACTCCCTGAAGTTTCCCATCAGGACCAAGGGCTAATTTAGCAGTACCTCATGAGATGGTAGCCCTTCCCCTTAGTGCCCTCTCTATGCCTCCATCCAAAGAGAAGTTGCAAAGCAGCACAGCCCTCTCTATCAATATCATGGCAACATCCAGCCTGCTGTATTGTTCACTCCCTCTCTGTAGCCAAATTTATCTTTGCATCGTCTTAGTTTGCAGGGAAAATGGCTGAATTTAAACTCAGACTTTAAGGAGAGTCATTCTCTGCTGACAGGTTTATCTGTAGGCTGGAATGACACTATATCCATCATTGTCCTAAAGAAAAGGTAACTGAGTGCATGGACATGCAGTGAGTATATTGTATGGTACTCTTGTTTTTGTAAATTAAAATGGCAAGTAAAACATTGATTAAACTTAATGTTCATAAATACAATTTTATTTTATTTGATATTCCTGCCATTTAGGATGACTAACCAAGAACTGCATGAAGTAACTGTGTTCTTAGGGTAGCTAGTATGAAATCATACTGTGAGTCAATAATACAACCTCACATTGACTGGCATGAAAAATTTAACACCTAGGAATTTTTCTAGTAATTTTGTCAAATCTATGACAAGGAAAGTAGTTCCTGAGACTTCCCCAACACTATTCTTGGTGTTATTAGAAAGCCTGGTTCTGTTGGTCAATAATCGCACAAGAGGAGGGGATGCTGAAGAACATTGTAAAAACAGAAGCATCTGTTTCTCATAGGCAGGGAAGTGCCCAAAATCCCTGTCCATAACCACTGCCTCATCCCATCTGTTTTCATCTCACAAGTAAGCGTGGCTGGGGGAGAGCAATATCTGAAGGTTTAAATCCTTGGTTTCTAAAGTCACATCTCCAGCGGCAGGTGCTCAGACATCTCTAAGGAACTATCAGCAGGCCTAGCCATAAATCACAGAGACTTGCTGTTTACCACTATGACTGATCTCCAAAAACAGGATCAATGCAGCTCATTCGTGAAAACTGAGAACAAGTGTATATATAAGAGAAAGTGTCAAGAAAGACAATATTAAAAAGAAGGTCAAACCTTAATTCACCTTGGTTCCCAGAAACATTCCTTAAAGCCTCCTGATGAGAATAATTTCACAGCCTGTGAGGACTGCATTACACCTGCCCTTAAGCAAAGTCCTTTAGAGATAGTTATTGACTCATTTTTATTCTAAAAAATCTTTATTGTGGTGACATCCCCTCTCAGCAAATAAAGCAAGTGAATTAAATGTAGCTTTCAGTTGTGTTTTTGTTGCAATGAGATTCACTCAAGCTCTTGTCAATTTGGGGTGATGGAGGTCATCTTTTTGCATAATTGCAGGAGATGCTTGAATAAGAGGAGGCATGTTGTGGCAATGATGCATGGTGCAGCCTGTATCCCCTGCACACCCTCCAGGAGGTGTCTGGAGGAGAGGAGAGGGTGCAGGGTTCTTGCCAATTACCCTAGAGAGAAAAAAAACAAACAAAACAAAACAAAACAACTTTACCTTTAGATCTAGCACCCAATACTAAGATGCAGGAGGAAAGCGTTTGGCACAGCGTTTTGCAACTCTTTGCTGAGTGTTCACTGAATCATAGTTTAGATTATTCCCTGCTGTGTGTACTGTGCAACCAAAGGAGCATATTACCTATCAGAATATGTGTGTAAGGTAAGATTAAAGAGCTGTCTAGGCCAGTATGACATTTCTGGAAGTGGGAGTTAGAAGATGTTCTGGGAAAAGTGTAGGAAAAAAGCAGACATACAGTGATGCTTGCCTAGCATTGTCTCCCAGAGATTTATTCCCCATTTTTTTTCTCAGGTAGAACCAACAATCCTTCCTCATACTTTCCTTCTTTTCCACCAACACACATGCGCAGCACATCAGCTAGAGCTGATCCTCATTCAGTATTGGTGACGTAAATACAGAGTATGTGAAACTCATCTGATTGTATTGCATTAGCTTACAAGCAAGATCAGGCTTTCTCCTGCTGCATTACCTCTCATTGAATGGCACAGCATGAAACACGATAATAAATAATAAATGGTGCGCCAAACCCTCCTCTCTGACTTGAATCACTAATAATGTACCAGCATGACTTTGTTGATGTTCATGGAGTTGCACTAGATTTTCACTGGGCTGTGTGACATGTTTAAATGATGAACTAGAATAAAAGTGTTGCAATTGTTAGCACTTCAGAAATGAGCTTTGCTAACATAGCTGGGTAGATGGGCAAGGGAAACATTCTCACCATATTCTGCCGCTAGCCTGAACCCTGAAGAAATCTTTGTAGGCAAGAGAAGGACGACTACCTTGAATATACCTAGAGAGATTAGTTTCTCATCTAGCTTTTAAATCAGAAGCTAACATTCAGGCAAATAAACTCTCCCCACACTTCAACATTTCCTGGTTACCAATTTTGAATAAAAAATGAAACCGAGTGACTAGATCTTTGACAATCTGCACTGGTCCAGCAACTCGTCCTACAGCATTTTCTACTCTGGCAACAACAACAGAACTTTTAGGAATAAAAACTCTGACTGATTTTCTAGTTAACTTAATTTATTGTAATTAGCTTTATGTAATTACACATACAGCTGTTCTGCACCCTCAGCATAGCTCAGGGGACTATTTAAACTGCTTAAGTCTAAATGTCATGTTTTAGCACAATATAGAGCACAATATTCTTCTTTTCAGGATCTGGTGAGAGGGAAGGGCACTCTCTCTTTCTTCCTTCCTTTGCTTCCTTTCTTCCCTTCCTTTCTTCCCTTCCTTTCTTCCTTTTCTTCCCTTCCTTCTCCCCTTCCTTCCTCCCTCCCACTCTCCCTCCCTCTCATAATATTCTTTCTTTCTTTCACTCTCAATACTCTCTCATCATATTCTTCTCTCCCATTTTCCTTTTTGGAAATGAAACAGATATCTGTCACTTCACTAAAAGCACTACCCAATAAGTTAAAAGGCTGCAAGAAACACCACTATCCCTCCTTATGCTGTCTGCAGTAAGTCTCATCCAGTCTAGTTAACAAGGAAGTGTGATTATACCTCAAAAATAGCCTTAACCTTGACTTTTACGCTGTCTTTAGACCATTGGGATAAAGAGGTGTTTATCTTTTCCTATTACAGATAAAAATGGAAATATTTATGGTTTTGATCCCTATGCTACACATCTCCTAAGTAAACCTTCTTTAAAATAATGCTTTTCATAAGGATTTTTTCCCCACTCTGTTCACAAAGCATCTCACTGCTTCTAAAATCTGTTAATAAATTCTGTATCAAAATCATCTCGGCACAAAAGGCAGTATGTTTTCAGGCACATAAACAATCACCTGGGCTCTTCCACTAGGACTGTATTGTTTATTAAAAGTAAGTAATGACAGTATCCAAGACTTGAAATTTAATCTTCTTTTCTATCAGATGAGACTATGTGAGATGACCTTCACTGCACTTCAGGCACTCATGTGCACATCTTACACACATAAAAATATTGTCCAATTTTTTGTTGTAATGACATTTCACTTTAACAGTTTATCCTAATTCTCTTTCTTTTTATTAATGCAACAGCTAGTTGTGGTATCCTTATCTTTACCATGTCTTCCCTGTTTTGTCAAACTTTGAAAACAAGATGTAGAAGGTACCAGAACATCTTGGGGATAATTACTCTTCAACTAATTTGAAGCAGTAATGATGATATTCTAGATTTTTATGGTGCAAATGTTTAATCTTTTATTAATTGCACTTGTCCTTTCATTTGGTATTTTTCCTGATGTCTAATAGCTTTCTAGGTTTACTGTTTAACCTGCTCTTGTGCTGTACATCTTTTACCCCAAAAGAAAGCCTTTATGACAATACTCTAAAGCCCAGATGCTGCCATTTGAAGAGAGGAAGTATTTATGCAGAAAACTTTAGTCAGGAGCGCATGACTTCTACAGGAGAAAATCTAGCAGATTGTGCCCTTTCATGAACTCCAGGATTAAAGTATAGATTTTGTTTGGCTAATACAACCACAATTTCAACCTCCATCACATCCAGGTACCTCAGATCCTACTTAGAACCTTGTACATATTAGATGTAATAATATAATTTATAACATTCTAGTTCTCTGTCTTAATTTTTGTATATATCATCCTCTTCTTCCACACACTACAAGGAAAAGAAAAATACAATAACTTTTATTCTTCCATTCCTACTGTAACTTAGAGAAGCACCATTTAAAAGCTCTGAATAAAACAATAACACAGAATGTCTGGCTTTCATGGTATTTTTCAAGATGTTTGTGGTGGAGAAGTGATCACAGACTGATTACTCTTTTAACTCTGCTGCCTCCCCAGTGCTACTATTTGGTGAGGCTGAGGATATTGAGCAAGAGCTTCTTAGCAGTCAGACTAAGGCATACTTTAAAGTGAATGCTAAATAATTCTTTTCAGATGAAATGCTGGTTATTTCTTGCCTCACTTACAGAAGAAACAGAGCTGTACACAACAGATGGAGGCCTTGCTGTCCTGCTGTGCCTCTCTCAGTTCCTGTTTTGCAGATGAGTGATACATCGAGGCAGATATACCCCTGAGCCCTTTTCCAGTGCACTCCTCCTGGGCGCAGAGAGGCTAAAAGGATGAAAATTAAACTCTTTTCTATGAGATAGGGTCACTCATGTATCACTACAGACAGCCACCAGATCCTGGAGTTAAGTAAAACTGTTCTCAGCTGCTAAAGCAATTTGCAGTGCAGAGATAGTCTGCAGGGCTGTTATGGAGGCAGAGAGTAATAGTCATGGCCTTCTTACTTTAGGTGAGGTAGACCTTTACACAATTAATTCTTTAAAAGCTATCTCGAAGTACTTTCGTTTTTTACCCATGAAGCTGATTTTCCCCTTTCTTTCTTTTCTACCTAGAGAAAGTCAGAAGTTTGTGGAGTTAAAAGTCATAGAGTGATGTTAAGTAAAACACTCTTTTTCCAGAGTCATCAAAACTCCTCATTAAGAGTATCAGTAGTCTTATCTATATTTGTGCAGATTGAAGCTCAGAGAAGTCTTTAATTGCAGTAATTTTCAAAAAGTGATCAACTGCCAGTCTGCAAATGATATCCTGAAAACCCATATTGATATATGAAAGAGGATAAAACACACTACATCTCCCTGCTGGAGCAGGCGGGTTGGACTTCCAACCTCAACCATTCTGTGATAAAACAAAAAAAATTTAGAATTGCTGAAGCTCATAGAAGTCAGAGTCCTTTTCCTCCCAAATGAATGACTCAAATACTAAGAAGTAAGTATGCAGATTGGAATGAACCTCTTGTTTCCTTGGAGTCAACACCAACTCTGAAGCTCAGACTCGTTACTTTTCAGTATTCTTAAATGACTAAGTGCCCAACACTAAATGTCACATGACAAAACAGAAATAGTAGAGCGATCTGATACTGAAAGTAAGAGTAACTCATTACCAATATACCAATTTACATTTTTATATTTACATCTGACATTTGCCTGCTACCTCATTCTTCTGGATACTGTTTATATGTTTTTTCACCATATTGCATCTTCTGATACTGAAAGAGTAGGCTCAGGCCCACAAAGGGACCGAGGTACTGGGCCCAATACAATAGACCATTTCTGTGTCTGCGCAGTCAAGGTTCAGCAATGTACTCTCCGAGCAAATTGGAACGTAAACACTCCAGAACGAAATTCATGGTTCTCATCATGTCCAGCTGGTCATCAAAGAGCAAAACAGAAAACTTGAGAAAACTACTTTAGAATTTACAGTCCAAGAGCTCTTCTTGAACTTCAGTACATTCAACTAAGTTGTATGGGGCATATGGAGCACATGCATCTAGCTCAATGCTTCCTTTTAAAAGATGATAGTGGGGAAGGAACGAGAGGCATATTACCTGCTGTCCTAGTAACGCGGTGCATTTAAACTGATTGTGCAAGACTGAGGTTAATTTTGTCATTTTTTGATTCATGTTTAGGATCCCGTGTCTCACTTCTTTGCTTTGTGTTCCCCATGCTTCCAAAACTGAAAAGCAATCAAACAAACAAAATCAAAGTCAGTAAAACAATCATCAATTGTCCTTGATAGAAGATTTTCGGGTTGGTAGTTGTTCCAAACGCAGAAGTGTATTGCCCTCAGAAAACAAAGGAAGCATTTATGCAAGTTCACTACATTCCTCTTTAGCTTAAACACAGATTATCTAGGTTAGCTTTTAGTAATTATAGTAAGTTAAATAAGAGTGTTTTAAAATCACAAAGCAACTTGAGTAAAATCTAATTCCAATGTACAAGTATTCAGCAACTGTTTCTTTTTAATGGGTTTTACAAAATCTTTTGGGCAAATACAATCCTAACTAAATAATGCTGATTGTACTTCCTCATAAGAAATAATTGAAAGGAATCAAATGATAAATTAAATGAATGGTGCCCTATCAAAGCAAATGGTGATAAATAGAAACAGCTTGGTGTTGCTTACACTCACACTAAGGTCGGTATAATTTATAATTTTTTTTTTACCTTTTGCAATCTGGTTCTTTGTACTAAATCTGATGATAAAGTGATAAATTAGGAAGAGGAAGGTTGTCTAATAAACAGGTAGGCAGCAATACATCAAAAATCCCAAACAAATCTAGGCTGCTCCTGATCAGTGTTACTTTAGAGGCAGAAAAGCACACTTGCTCTGAGGTTGCAATATGAAATGTGTAGACATTTTAAGTTTCTTTCCATATATAAGCATTGTAGGCATACCTGTGACTATATTTTTTTCAAATGTGTGTAAACATCTGCAAGAAATGAAGGGCAGCTGCAGCAACTTGTCTGTACAGGTTTAAATTTGCAACTACATATCTGCATTTCTGAAATACAAAGTCTTTCATTGTTGTGCACATCTGCATTTAGCCCACTAAAATCAATGGAAAATATGCTCATTCAACTATTTTTCTTGATTTTAGAGTTTGGAAGCAATTTATTTTTGGCATATTTTTAATCACAGGCAAAGCATTCACATAATTTTCTTCATAGTTTCATTCATAAAGATTTAAGGAAAAAAAAAGGAGAGAATATCTAAAGCCATCAGAAGGCTCATTTTATGTCTTTCAAAGATTCTGAATTGTTGAAATTTCATCCCACACAAATATCAGAAGTCAAAATGTTGAAAGTTTTCATCAAGAAATAATCTAGGTGAAGTGGTCATTTCCATGGTTTCAAAACATTCCATTTCACTTCTGGCTTTTCTGTTTTAACTAACATAAATGTCAATGTAAGCCATTTTGAAGGGAAAATCCAAGATGTTTTTGGAAAACGCAAACTTTGGAAGCTTTTTGCTTTATACTTTTTTCTGTGTTGTTTTCTTTCTAAGGCTAAAAAATAGAACCTTTCCCATAAGAAGTTTTGATTTAAAATTTTTCAGTGAAAGGCATTTGTCATAAAATTCACTACTTGTTCGGTTGCACGCTCTGTAGAGCTCCTACCATCAGTTACGCTGTAAGAGGAGCATTTTCCTTTCTCTTTTTTTCAATGAATTTCCCTAAAATATCTCTAATCTTAAATCATGCACTACATAGAAATTTAGATATGGCTCTCTCTGTCCCTTTATTTTTTCCATCTGGCAACATCCAGCAAAGGCAACTTGATGAAGATGGTGATTTGCCTCGGGGTTTTCAGCTCAGGATTTTGCTCAGTCTGAAAAATCTGATCCAAAGCTTTCATATCTGTGATTTTAAAAGGGCTTTGAGTATTAGTAGGAAAAAATTCTCGTATATCTCACAGACTAAAAATAGATTTTTGTTTTCAGCCATGATGCATATTTTTGTTTTTGTGAGTTTATTATTAATAATGGGCACAACTAATTAAAATTCTCTCTGTGTACTTTGACTCTCTCCAAGCTGAGTTAGCATCAGGATACCTGCTGAGAAGACCAGTAGAGCCACAGGTCCTTATTGCCAAAGACTGCAATATATTTTTCCCCATTGGTGCGAGTAGCCTTTTTCTACTAAAGCTTCTAGGTAATAGTCTTATTATTTCAAACAAATAGAAAGAGAGAGAGGCACAAGCAGACACCAGATGAAAACCTCAGAAAGCTCTGCCTTTAAGAAATCCTAAATCTAACATTTTTTTTTCTAAAATAAAAAGCCTCTCTTCTTTCACACTTATTCTTTTTAAAATTTCATTTACTCCTCCCAAACTTAATGATAACTTCACAACTCATCCCTCCAGTTACCACAATTGCTGAAAGCCTGCAGGGCCATGAGGAGATGCAGAAATACTCTTCTTTCATCCATGTAAGCCTTGGATGCAGCCTGAAAAATTCCGTAATATACCTGCCATGAAACCCAGCAACCTAATTTCCCTTTGACCTTTTTCCAAGGATGCAGGGCAGGAGATTTGTGACTGTCTGCTAAACCTGGGCCACTTGACACTGCACAGCCTTGGTTACTGGTCAGTGCAGTTTAGTATTGCATCAACTGTTCACAGAATAGAAGCAAATTTAAGATTTGTGGTGGTATTAGGACAAGGGGGAGGACTGGGACATGATGGAGAGAACTATGCATCCCGTACTTCGGATAGCCAAAAGGAAGTAGAATAATACAAAGCAAGGGCTGAGGGCATCCATGATGTGCAGTCAGGGAGCATCTGTGGAAGTAATGAATGGTGATAGATGAAATTTATTTACCTGGAGACATTTTTCTTACATTTGAGGTAGAACTTTTGCCTGGACACACACATGAATATACTAGCCAAGCTGTAGTTTTCATTTGTAGAATAAAATGACTTTTTTGATTACTCAGGTACAGTAAATTGTTTTCTGTTATTGAGATGCTGGATCATTAGATACAGGTGGTCAGAAAAGAAGGTTTTAAATGATTTTCAGAGTCAGATGACTGTAATGCCACACATTAATGGTGAGCTATTAGCTGACCTCATCTGTTTCAATCATTCTGATTGCGCTTGTCGTGCCCCATGTAAATCTAGATTCATAGGAGTTCATATCTTCAGAATCTACGTGTGAAACAATTTTCTTTTTTCCAACTGCACCAGAGTAGAGCAAAAGTTTACATTCAATTACTGCTAGAGTATTTGCTACTTAAAACTAAAGCGCTCTGTTTTGCTGAGGTCAGGCTTCAGTACAGGGGATACAACATCCATCTTGTAACCAACTTTAGTCAGACCCTTTAATTAATGGCTTGGGATTCTGCTTCGTCTTTTAAAAGGATAAAATCTAATTGTGGTTCACATTAGGCTGTCTAATGAACATGACCATAATGCAATTGATCAAAACTAATGGGGGAATAGTTATGCCTGTTGAGTAAATCTTTTGTTTTGTACCGTAAGTATTGTTAACTTTATTGATATATTATTTACTTCACTAGTATTTTAGCCAAAATCTTTGGGATGGTTCAAAGAAAGAAACAGAGCCCTGTTTTCCTTGTATTAGAAATATTATTTATTTGTCTTCTGTTTAGTAAAATATTTAAAAGGTGCTATACTGTTTTGAGAGTATCGGGACATGGCAAATACAATTTCTTTAAAACTAAATTAATCCATGCGTTTAACTTTACATGTAAAAACATCATAAAACAAAACAAAACAAACAAACAAAACAAACTCAGAATTGTTTCCAATAAAACTTTTTGTTTTATTGTTGGAAATTAACCTTATGCCATAACTAGAAAGAATCAAAGATTTAAAGGTAAACTTCATACCTTCCAGTATGTTCACAGCATATATTTAGGCAGGATTCAGGTCACAGTGTGAACTCCATGCATTACTAACACTGTAAATATCTGTATTTTCTGTAAGTTTACACTGTACAGCAATATATCTTTACAGTACCAAGACCATAGCTCTTATCCATGAATTGAACCTAGAATTCTTTCTCAATGTTTACTTAGACAAAATTTCTGTCATCTGAGCAAAATCAATACAAAGATGATATAAGATTAATTTGTGCAGTACAATTATTCATATACAAGACTCTAATATTGAGATGTATTCAAAACTCAAACAAAACTAAGTTTGCTTTATTCGTTTTATATTCATGCAAGATTTTTTTCCGACATACTAGACAATGTTTTCAGTTATGCGATTTATGCAAATTAGTATGGCAAAGTCTGATTTAAAAAGATCCTTAAAATGAGCAATTTCTTGAACTATCATAATAGAAATATGTCATGTACCTTAAGATTAAAGAAAAGCTATAGAAAGACAAAACAGGGTTTCTTAACAGCCTGCCTACCTGACTGTATGCCACTTCCATGGTTCAGATTCATTTTAATAGAATTGCAGAAGAATTTGAGGTTGGAAGGCATCTCTGGCAACCATCTAGTCCAACTCACCATGCTCAAGCACTATCACTTAGAGCAAGTTGGTCAGGACCATGTCCTGCTGAATTTTGAAGATCTCTGGGGATGGAGACTCCATGACCCCTCTGGGTACAATCTGTTAGTGTTCAACAGCTCTCATAGAAAAGACATGTTTTCACATTCAAGTGGAATTTCTTATTTTTCATTTGGTGTCTATTGCCTTTCATTCTGTCACTGGGCACCTCTGAGAAGAGTATGGCTCTTAGCATTCTCCCATCAGGTGTTTATAAGTGTAACTAAGTTCCCTTCCACAGTTTCCTCCCATGCTTTCTATTCTCCAGGCTGAGATTACAGCTTACTGAGGATTACTTTTATTTGAAAGTATGCCCAGGGAAGTATCCATCTTTCATGGAAGAACCTGTTCATCAGAGCATCAACTCAAATGGTGGAAAAACTAAACATCAAGTCCTTCTCAGCCTGGAGAGATTCAAACCTGCACTTTCTGCCTCCCAGGAAAATATTTGAGTCACTACGCAGAGTAGAATATTCTTCACTGTAGTAGAACTGTATAATTGTATAGAAAAAAGATAGAGATTCACAAGGTCAGGAATAGATCCTGACTTCTGGGCAGAAAATGAAAAAATAGTTTATTGAGATGTTAGTATAGGACAACACTTGCATGGGAATTAAATCTCCCAAACACAACTGTTCATTACTATCTGATGGTGCATAACTATGTACAAAATATCTCTTAAGTATCTTAGCTACACACAAAAGATTGGGTTATGTAACTATTTCCACAGAAAACTGCAGAACAACTTCTACTGACTATTTGTCAATGTTTTAACCATGTAAGTAGGCTGATCACTTCTTCAGTAGTAGCTGCCTGGGCATCTCTATGATCCTCCATCTGGAATGTTAATTAAGACATTTCATTACACAGATTTGAGGAGGAAATGCAGGAGCTCCCTGGGTGAAATCTCCAGAGTTGTCTGAAGTTCCTATTTGGAAAGTTCCTGGAACAATCAGTCAAACTCTTTGTTATGGAGGAGATCAGTCCCCAGTTTTAAGTCAGCCCAGTACCTTTGCAGAAAACTGCCTAGGGACACTTTGAACCACTTAAGGAATTAATTTCTGAAGTGCATTAGGTGTGCACATGAGCTCAGCCCTGATACCCAGCCACACCACAGTTATCACACTAGGACAGACTTGGTTTAAGTTCTACAGCTCTTACCATATCGCTCAGTGTTAAAAAGCCTATTCTAAAGATGCTTCTTGACTCCTCTTCGTGAGTCTTAGCCACCCTTGGAGCAAGGACTATGGCCTAAAATTTGTTTTCCCAAAGGAAAACTTTGGAAAACTTATTGTTTCCTTCTGGTGTGCATTTTCTGGAGCACAAGGACTCACCTCAGCAGGACCAATAAGGGAGTTGCTGTCATTGCTGATTTACAGCTTGCTTTTAATGCAGTCTTCTACAAGGTATTATATTTAGATTTGAACATTAGTGAGTACCAGAGAATCCAAATGTAAGACACAGCTTTGTGGGAAATAGCCTTCATTAGTCCAGTTGCCTTCAGAGAAAATTTTTCTTTAATTCAATGACATTTCACGAGGAGCTTTCCATCTCAATGTCTCTTTGCTCATTTAGACAAAAAAGTATTGCTCTGAAATGCACAAAATTCTGCAGAAATGCCAGAAATAGCTACGCACCAGAAATGCCAGAAAAAGCTCCACATAACTTACATCTATAGTTCTAACAAGTAGATAAATCAATACATTTTTCAAAAACATTCCTATGGCAAAAAAGACTTTCTTCTCATTACTAGGGCAGAAAAAAACAATGCAGAAGCATTAGCTTTCTAATTACCTAAAACTTGGAATAAAAATGCAGAAGTCAGAAATACGTGTTTTATAACAACAAGGATTCCAAGGTTTCGCTTAAATAACAAAATATGGAGCTAAATAGACTAAATCTGAGAGAAAAAAAATAATGTAAAATAATGAGACTCTTCACTCTAATGAGCAGCATATAAGAGGGATGATATAGTTTTTTATATACAAGTTCTGTAGGTTTTATTAATATCTCTTTGGAAACCAACACATGCAAGGAGAATCAGAAAGTAACACGTTTTACTTTTACACATAAAAATGTCAGTTTCTAAATTATGAGGTCCCAAAATAAAAACAATGAATCAATGTAACAAGAAATGGAGAGGGAAGTGTCAAGATTCCCTTAACATATAAGAAATACAACTGCAGTGAAGAGATAATTTGCAATTGACAGAAAGGGATTTCCAGAAGAAGTATGTTTACTGTGCTCATTTTTTTGTTAAGAAAAATCTTTAAAATGATACTCGTTTGTGTAAGCTGACAGTTTTCTGGGAGAAGAGAGAATTGTAATTACTTTTTTTTTCTCTTTTATTTACAACTACATCTTTCATTAAGGCAAAAATTGCAATGAGCAGTTGTGGGAGACATAGACTTTATAGAATTAGCAGGGAAGATGCATCAAAAGAAAAGCATGAATTTGCCGCTTATATATGAGGTGAATATGCTTGAATGTTGCAACAGAAAGTGTATGCCTAAGGGTACAGCCCTTTCACTGCTTAGTAAGAAATATATCAGTTGAGAGGGAAAAAAAGATACCATTTATTTTCTGTTTTAGTTAAGAAACACATTTTTAACATGGCTTTCAGTTCTAATCTGCAGGATTTGACAAGACCATTCAGTATGGCTCTACATGGACAAATTCCACTTGCCTATGGGCACATGCCATTGTTCTGATTCTGGGACTGTCCTATTATCTGGAACAGTCATTAGCTACATGGTGATGATGCTGTCTTTCTCCCACCAGAGACAATATTTTTACACTTTTGTGGATATAGTGGAACACATCAGATGACTCCATTCTGACACAAGTACACTTTTTTTGAGTTTAAAATTATAGTTACTAGAGGAAATGCCTCACCAATTTGAGATGGGAATCAGACCTGTTACCTTGAAGCACCTACATTTAAAATTGAACACACATTTACATTCCCTTGTATGAATGAATTCCCTTGCTCACATTCACAAATGGATCAAGAAACAGAGAGGATATTAAATGAATAATTTTGCGTTCTGTGGGTGGTGCATTTTTATTCCATAGTTTCTTATGCCCAAAATATCTAGCTTGTCACTACTAAAAAAAAAGTGATTCACATGCTCCAAATAACATTCTGAACTTCTTTACTGTTTTTCAAGTGACACTCCAAGCATTTTTTGAGCCTTAATTATGCTTCGTAGAATCCTGGTAAACTAGTTTGCAAAAACATTCAAGTAATTTCACTCTCCACTAGGATGGAGCATTGCATAACAGAATTGTACTAGTGTTTAGCACTGGAGATCTGGAGAAAATAAAATCAAGAGATGATGCATCCTTTAAGGATGAGAATTTCTTAAGTTGTGCTAGAATCCTGACAGATAATATTTTTTTTTTCCTCTACAGTTCTCAGCATCAAGAGATATAACAAAAGAATTCACAAGCATTCTGTGATTCTATGATTCTATGAACCTCATAACAGAGATGAGTCTGTCACTCTGCTAGCTACTGAGGTCTCTTCAGGATACTGCAAGAACATCAGTCTCTGACTAATAATTTGCTGCTGTGACATCTATTCACTTGGGAACACATTGCTGAGTTTTCATAATTGTGAAATGCATTCTTGTTTTGTGTATGGAGCAACATGCTCAGCATAGCAACAGGTCAAACTTGAATGCTCTGTAATTCACTATTGCCCACTCTTTATTCCATACTTATCTCCTGCTAATAATTGTTGTAGATATTAAAAAATACATTGCTGTGTCTTTCAGCAAACCATCTATGTCAAACAAATCATTTTGCTGACAAAAAGTGATATTGCTTATATAAGACTCTCGGATACTTGAGAAGGGAGTAAGAAGAATAAGATTAGGATCTAACAGAGATTTGATCGCTGTCATTTCAACAACAAGATGTTGACAGCCAGAATAAATAACTTCTCAGGAGCAACTTGTTAAACTGGGTTAAAAGAGGATCTGTAATGATGTGGCCCACTCTAATATCCCCTGCCAATCAGATTATATTTTATTACTCAGCTGAACTATACAGCATGATTCAATTTGTGCTAAGCAAAAGGTGGTCACAAGATACAAACACTCATATTTCCTGAAAGCATTTTGACAGAAGATGTGAGTAAGAACAAAAGCATGCTGATGTCAGGAGAAAAGACAGAAGGGTTCATGAGAGTTATTTAGGGCTAGGAGTATGCTGGTCTAAGGCCAAGTGGTCACAATTTGCTGTGTAAAAAGTGTTCTTATGCTTGTATGGCACATGTCAGGCAAACCTTAAACTCACAGAGATTTCCAACAGATCAAAAAAAAGGTTAGTACTGGCCAAGAGAGGGTGGCAGAGTCCAAACTGGGATGTCAATTCTGTAGCTAGCAATGCTAGTTCTAGTGTCCTGATCAAATCCTTTTTTTATATATATCTCTGGAGGAAACTAACCTTTTGATCATGCTGTAATTTGTCAGGGCACTCCTCTGTCCTTTTTTTGAAGCTTGCCCCTGTATAGTGAAGAAGAGAGTTAGGATGCTCCAGAAGAGTTCTTGGGCTATAAACCCTGTCTCTTAGCCTGGGATGTTATGAATTTACTAGGAAATTGTAAGTTCCCGTTGCTCCTTCAATAGCTATCTCTGTTTTATATCCATGCACACACTCGCACACATAGTTGGATATATTTTTTCTTTAATTAAAATAACCAGCTCTCCTGTCTCATGATTGTAAATCAAGCCATCAGCATTTTTGTCAATGGCAGTGTTTACAGCAGTGATTCTGTGTGAAGATCAAAAAGAAATTCATTAATCAATAAATATTCATCCATGAGGAAGTTCTTGCGAAAACGTAACCAATCACTAAAACTAATAGCCTACACACAAGTATTTTAAGAGGTCAAACCTAAAAACTCTTTAACATTTGCTCTACTACTGTAGTGCTACTTTAGTGTTCTACATATGAACATATCTAATTTCTATATTTTTGGTTTCTGTGACATCAGCTGAAATATCTGCCTGATGTTTAAATTAAAAGCTAAAGTTTAAATTTCAGAATAATTCTGTATGGTTTGATGGGTATCTTACCAGTCTTCTGTGCGGCTGGTAGTATTTGCAGAGGCAGTTTAAAGGACACAGAATTTGACCTGATCTATGCAACTACCATGAGGACAAATCTTTCCCAAACTTCTTAGTTACTAGAAAGTAACATGCCCTGGCCAGCTTGTTCCTTTTGTACCCTTTTTTTTCCTTTACTTTAACTCATTCATGTCAGAGATAATATCTTATGCTCTCAGCAAAGTGTGTAGTGCGTTTAAGGCATGATAATAAAACAAATGGAAAATAGTTCCTCCATTATCTTTTTTAGTTGCTGTCTTTTGGGTTGAGAAGGGAGGCCAGAAGACAAATAAGGAATCGGCTTCTGCAATGCTTCTTTGCTTCTCTCAGAAGCATGAGGATCACAAAAACAGAGGCTGCATTATGGTCTGAATGGATTTTGTATGTTAAGAGATAAGTATAGAATGAATCTTCTGATGTAACACGTTGCAGGCAATGTATTCAAAACCTTTTGGTTTGCTTTAGGTTGGGAAAGCAGCTGATTGCCGTTGAACTGATCCCATATTAACACACGTTTGAATCAATTAGGTGAAGAAAAAATGAGAAATCCTTCTCTATCTTAGGCAAGTTATTAAGATTCACAGTCAGTCTTTGCAGGAAAGGAGAACAACTGAAGAGCAGAGCTGAATTTGCTGAAGGACTCTGTGCTGCAGTAGGCGGCTGTGGGGAAGCACGTTTGGTGCCATAATGTTTGTCAGTCAGCAGTTAGCATTCTGCAGGGTGCCCAAGGAGCTCATTTAGGACCAGGAGATGGAAAGGAAAAAAAACTGTTTATTTAGGAAGGCCTTGCTAGAATAAAGTAATCAGGTCTCACTCTCCAACACCCAGGTTCTCAACAGAGCTGCCTAAACCTATTTTCTGTGATGCCCTGCAGCTTTCTAAACTTCCCAGACCACCAGGCCTCAGACCGCAGCGGGTGCGCTTGAAATGCTGCTCTTAAACCAAGTAACAAGTAACCAAGTAACCTCAAAGGACTTACACTGAATTTCCAAAGACTTGCACTGCTTTTGTCTTCCCAATGAAAAATCAGAGAGATACTCTTTCTTTCTGAGAGTACCTGCATAGCCGGAGGTAACTGAAATTAGCCTGAGCAAATAGCAGTTTATACTTTAGTGAACCAGCACATGTAACATAGACTCTGCAGCATGAGTCTGGGTTTTGTGAAATGTTTTCTTCTATAAGTGTAGAATTAAATCCTCTGTAAAAACTTCTGCTGCTTTTATGGAGCTAAAATGTTACTGTTCATAATGTTTTTATATATATTTCAATATTTAATTAATGTCTACTTATAGACAAACAAATGCCTACCTAATACTGTGGCATTTGTGTACATGAAATTTAACTATATGTGGTTCTGTCAATGAGACTTGTCCCTCCTCTTGTCATCATCAATTAGCTCTTTCTCCTGCTTTTATGCTATAAACTGGCACAAATTCCTCAACCATTTTGCAGAAAGTCAGCTGAGAGACCTTGGCCAAGATTGAAGAGAAGGTGTGTGATGGAGGAATTGTATAAAATCTCTTTGGAGTCACCTAACTTCTCAGATCATCCTTCTTTTTTATCCTCACATAAATCTAAGCTGTGAGATTCAGGTGTGATCCCTGGCTGCTGTGTTTCTTTGCATATTCCACCCATATCCGGGTATATGTTTAGTAGGACACTCAGAGAAAGGAGGGAGTTGCACTGACCTGCAGTAGCTCCTCCTGTCTGGATGCCCAAGGATCAGGTCTGTAGCAGTTTGGAGCACGTTGGCACAACTGGGGAGACTTAGCTCTGTACCTCAGAGATCTCAGGTTGTCACAGTTAATTGCTAATTTGCAAGCTACAGATGGGCTGTATTTAAAAGTAAGTTCACTAGATATGAAATGTGCAACTTTCAAGACTATCCAGTAATCTAAAGGAAAGACATGGTGACCAGATGAATTTTCCTTCACAATTTTGTGAGAAAAGGCCTTATGCTATTTATGGGACTTTAGGGATTACTGCACTCATCTTGTTTGCCACTGGAAATGAATATGTTGAATCCACAAAGTTGATCTAAATAGAAATAGGATGGGACTGGAAGTGTCCACCTTAATTAAAAGGTCCCTCTTGCTGCTGTCTCAGGCAGTCATATCATAGAATCCTTTTCATGAAATTACCTTGTTCCACCTTGAAATGTCTCAGAGGTTTTTGTGTTCCTGCTATTTCCACAGGAAAGGGATTCAAGAAGATCATTGTTCTGATGGCAAGTAATTCTGCTAGATTCTAAGATTATTGTCAGCTCAATACTGCTCATATACAGTGACCTACAAAGCCCTTTCTTTCCCTATTCCTTCCCTGGTCCCAGTGCTCGTAGAGCGCAATCCTGATCCGCCTCAGTCAAATGCTTCAAGTCTCAGGCTTTTATTCCCAGACTACCTCCCTGGAAGCCTTTCTTTATAGCATTGGGCCATTGGTCCCACTCAGATATTACCAGGATCAGCCAGAGTGCTACAGACAAGGTCTTACTGCATGAGTCACACTTTCATCTGAATAAGTGATTCACCCCTTTTCTTTTTGGCACACTTTCTTCACAGTGGTCACTTCCATGGAATGTGTAGTCATCTGAAATAGCCACTTATCTCTTCCTGAGCAATTTCCAAAGCCACTATATTTAAACGATTTCCTAAACTTAACTTTTGGCTATCTATATATTTATATATATGTATGCATATAAATATAATTTTAGCTTAGAAGTACATGATTTTGTCATTTATATTACAAAATTTCTTGCTAGTTCTTTAGCTCCAGCCCTCATGGTCATCACGATTCTTCCTGCACTGACAGTTCTTTTTAATTTCATGTGATCAGAAAATCTCTTCAGCATTTTCCTGCTTTTCATGCATGGGTCATTACCAAAATATCAGGGCAGATCCAAGCTGCAAAAGATAATAAATATCCCTCCTACTTCTTCCAGCAAGATTAGCTTTTGCCAGGTCTTTTTTTGGTTCATTTCCTACCTTCCTTAAAATCTTGCTCTAGTCTGTACTAGTCTGTATAATACTTCTGGTGGTCCTATATAAAAAACTATACAGAAGACCAGCTAGATTACAGTAGATTGCATTTGCCTAGAAAAATATATTGTTGAGGTAACATAATGGCTTATTCTGGAGCTGCCTACTTTTAAAATATCAGAAATATCTGGGAATTTGGTGCTGAATTTTTGGTGCTATTTTCCCTCTACAGAATTGGGAACCACAGTGCTGGAAATAGTACAAAGAGAGAGCTCCTCTGACATGGACATGCACAGCCTGCTAACACAGTCAGTGTTGCTGGGAGGGACAGAGGGATCCCCTAATCTCTTTCCCCTGGCCTCAGCTCTTTCAAAAATCTCTATGCCTTTGATAACACCAATCTCACATTTCATTCTCGGAAGACTTCCAGCCTTCTGAGATCATTATTAACTGGTATGTAGTTGCCAGGATCACTTATCTTCTCTCCCTTTTCTAAAAATACATACTGTATTTCTTGCTCTCCATTCCTCTGGTATAACCTCTCATTATATGAGCTTGTCAAAAGTCTTTACTGCTTTTCTTTTCTAAATTTTTGAAAGGTTTTCAGCATGTTTTACTGAAAACAGAGGACTTATATTCATCGGTGTTTAGACCATGCCGAGGCTATCTTTAATCACTATGCCAGTTTTAATGCATTACAGTCTTTTTTTTAAATTTATGAATCCTTCATTATTTTTCTCCCTTTTCTTTTGCAGATCTAAAGGTGTTTCACTTTTTGATAGTTCTCATTCTATCTTAATAATTTTCAACACCATAGTTTTCTTTACTGATCACTTCTTTCTTCATTTTCTAATCATCATTTTGCTGAGTCCTCATATCTCCTTTCAGGTGATTACCCATCCAAATTAGGTCTGCAGCCTTTTTTTTTTTTTTTTTGCTAGGTTGGCACATATATCTTCCAGATACTTTTGTCTCAGAGATATAGATAAATACGAAACCTGTTTTATATTCCTTATGGTCTTCTGTTCTGTCAACTTTCTTAAATAGTTTTCTTAGCTTAAATATTTCCTTTTCAGATAGAAAATCTTGAGTACAGAACTTATAGACTCATAAGGCTAAATTGGAATGCTGGCCATCAAACCATCAAATATCTCATGCAAACCATCAAATATCTCATGAGGTTAAACTTCTAACTAAACAAACCTTACCACCAAGCGTCCTACTCGATAGAATTGCAGCCATGAGAAGAGAAAGAACATGAATCCGAAGCAGAGTCTGAATATGACATATTATTTTATTGTTCAATAGAAGTTTAAAATAAGGTTCATATAAGGATTTTAAAATACCATTTTAACCAGAGGAAAACACAGAGTCAACATCCTGAGGAAGCTAAATGGCTCCTGGGTAATCTTCTGGGTAGATCTGTAGGGGAGGCCTCATATGATATATCATGTAAGGGTTTGGACAGCATATGGAAAGAACCATATAGGTCAACTAACTACAAATGATCCAGAGAAAGTCCTAAAGAATGATCACTATCTAGAAAATGTGATGTATATATGAGGAAAGAACAAATGAACAGGGATTTTCTAACCCGAATAATGAGGGAATAAATAAATGTCTTCAACATGACTGTAGCAAAGAAGGGAGAAATCTAAGGAGATTGGGGAAAAGAAACCATGGAGTTAAAATGCAGCAAACAGCTTCATCATCAATGCTAAGAAAAGAACATCTAATGGTTTAGAATGGAATAGATTGCCAAGAAAAGCTGCAAAATATCTGCTATTAATTTTTTTCAGGACAAGCTAAACTAACCTTTCTCAGGAATGATGTGCTATTACCAATTTTGTCTTTGGGAGAATGAATAGACTGCATGAACCCTGGAAAATCTTCCAGTCCTATGGCATAGACTGAAAAGTCAGAATCTCCAAAGCCTGGCATTTCTTTCATTTGCTCATCCATCCTTATTTAATCTTTAAATTTCCTCCTAAATTTCATCTTCAACAAATATCTTGGTCTTAATGAGAAAATAGCCTGTTTGCTGAAGTCCTTATAAATATCAAGCAGACTTTCAGAACCAACTTCTTTTTGTTCACAGTGTCATCCATAGATATTTTTCACTATATGTGGTACCAGCTGGAGCTCATTTTTTTCCTAAAAATTATAGGATTAATTATCTTTATCTTGACAGATCATTTTTATATTAGAATGTTTTTTCCCTCTCTCAATATTAGCCAGATGAAGGACAGGATATTTTTTTCTCTTCTGTTCTTTTATTATTATTATTTTTGATAGATTCTTCATCATTGCCTCTATTCTTCCTTTCTCAATTCTTTTTCTCGATAATTTTAGATGGCCTTTCTAAAATGGCCTTCATTACTATTAATCTATGCCTTCTACAATATCTAATTACATAAGCCTATCATATACATGAGTTTGTGTGAAAGCCTTTTATATTTAAAGTCTATAATCGGACTGTATAATTAGATCTAAAAGATCATTTTTTATCTGTATCTGCCATTAATTTTACCTTTGTCACTTCCCCAGCTCCCGGCAGCTCTCAGCTGCTGTGGCTGCATCTGCTCCTGACTGGGCTGAATGTGGTGGAGAGACAGGCAGGATGGTCCCACCCGCGCTCTGCCCACTCCTTGGCTCCCCAGGAACACCAAGAACACATCCACGGTTTTGCCATGACATTATCAAGGAAAAAATATCTTGGCCTCCTTGTAACAATCAAAGGAAAAAGAAGGGAGAGATGGAATATATATTTTTTCCATAGTCTCCCCACAAAAGGGCACACATGCCCTATTCTCATTCAGAATCTTTTTACTGTAAGTTTCAAAAACATTACAGTTTCCTCATTTATGCTTAGAAATTCTTGAGATCTTAATTTTCTTCTGGGGCACTAAAGTGCTTCAGTTTATGGACTTTTCCCATAAAAGAAAATGACATTTTTGTGGAAAATGTTCACATTTTTCTCATTTTTTTTTCAGAAAAAAATCCAATTTACTTAAAATTGTTTCTAGACTTGCAACTGTGAGCAAATTGAAAAAATATATCAGGGATGAGCTGGTAAGCTGAAAAGAATCCAGAAAAGGCACTGAGGAAAAATCGAAGATAGAAAAAGATGAATGAATGGAAACTTAGAAGGCATAAGCTTGTTGAATAGATGACATGTTCAGTATACAAAAGGTAACATTTAGGGAAGATAGGCATTAATAGTCTCACAATATATAATAAGGATGCTAGGGAGGATGGTAATCAATTGCTTAGCACGGAGGAAGGATAAAATGAGATTAGCTCTTTTTGTAGCAAAGAAGATTTAGGCTTGACATTAGCTAAATCTTGCTAATTATACAAACAGAGAATTAGTATTGCTGGCTACTTGGACAGAGAGCATAATTTCCATTTCGGTGGAAAAAACACAAAGAACTAATTTCAGGAATGGCCTTGCTATCTGTAGTTGTAGGGTAACCTATGCTTCTATGAACTTCCACCCTTAGAGAATTTCAAGAAGACAAAAAGGGAAAAGAAGAAACTATCCCTCTGAAATTCTAGTTTCAGGTCAAAAGGAAAGTTTTTTTTTAATGAAGAGCAAAACCTCTGAGAGAGATTTATTAAAAAAAAGTTTTTCTTTTTCTTTTTCTCAAGTTTTAATGAAAATTATCTTCCAATAGCTCCAATTTTTGAATTTATTGCCAAGTGAAGGGAAAAAAAACCCTCTGATACTTCAGCTTGACAGCCCTTTTGTCCTGGGCTGTAAATCTGAACAGAGGGAGGAGAAGAACTTCTGCTTCAGTTTTACAGTCATGTGATCCTGAGCCTCAGCCATACATTTCAACCCATCAGAGAGTGACAAAATGCTTTTCTCTTTCCCAAGATTTATATTGCAAGAAGAAAGTCTCTAGAAAATTGGATGTAGATGGCACTGTCTCTTCCAAGTTGGCACCACCCCAGCCAATTCAGAAGAGATGGAAAATATATGAGTACAAGGAAAAAGCCAATTAGATGGTCACCTAAAATGAATGCTGAGATACCTCCTTCACAGCTGGAGGCATCTGCCACAGTTATTTTGGAGATGATGTCTGGAACAGTAGAGGGAGAGGTGAGAAAAAATCAAATAAAATTAGATCAATTCATGATTTCTCCTGCTCTCTGAAGAGTAATTCTGTGCGCCTGCCTGGGAATTGTAAACAGCCACCTCAGAATTCAGTTTTTCAGATGCTGTTCATGTTTCAGCTTGGCACATCCTGATTGTATTCTTCCTCCTAGGAGCTGCTGACAGGTCTAGCCCTGTTACCATCTGGCTTGTGAAGCAATGAGACCAAATGAAATGGAGCTCGAAGAAATTAACATTCTTTCCTTAATCTATTAATAACAGAAAAGTGTTGATTTTGGTGACAGCTAGATACTTTACTGAGAAGCAGATTGGTTAATTAGAAGTATCATAATGAAGGTTATATTGGATATGTGTATCCCTTCAGAAATGCACATATTTTTAATAAGCAGAGTTTGGTTTTTCTGAGAGACTGAAAATGCTATGCGTGAAAAAGTCAACAAAATGACAAAAAAGTCAGACAATTTTCTCCATCTCTCTGTTATTTCTTTTTAACTATGCAAAACGTCTGGATATTTTGAATATGGCTACCAGCTTAAAGCTGTCAGCTTACAAGAGGAGGCATCGGGTATGTGCAGCTCTTTGCACCTCAAATACATCACTTAGTTTTCAGGCTTTTGATGGCCATCTTCCCAGCCCAAATAAGTGTACACATGGGCACCTAGCTTAAAAATATTGTCTGTTCTCAGCATTTATTTTTGGTCGTGAACATTTGGAAAGGCCATGCAAGTGTTTCTGCCCCATTGTGTAGGGTTTTGGGAGGAGGAAGCATCTGGGAAACTGTCCTTGGCTTCGGGATGCAGCTTTTTGCCAGTCTGTGTTTGCCATCAGCCATCATCGGGACTCTCCCCACTCCGTTCTTGTCTCCCACTCCGTTCTTGTCCCCTCTGATATTTCACCCATAGTCAATGCACTTTACAAAGGCACATCATATTTAACCAGGTTAAAAAACAGACTTTTTTTTTCTTAAGTAGCAGATTAGATCTGTATAATCTTTGGATGAAATGGAACAAACCGAATTTTTGCTTGATTTAATTAAATGTATTTTAACCTGCTCTAAAACAAAACTGATGCAATTTTGAATTTAGCCATTGCCTTCTGGTAGCTTGTTATTCTAGGAGTAGCTTGTTCACATGTCAAGGCTTTCAGATTGAGGAGCTGGCTGTTAAAAATACCTTTCATTTTCCTGGCACAGTTATTAACTGGTGCAAGTCGATTCTTATAAAACTGGTGGTTGTTATTTTAAATATCAGCCTTTAAGTAAATGTCTTCTCATTACCACTTTCCAAATGAGTAAAGTACCACAAGTACAGGCAAAATTGTGCAGTTTTTGGTGTTTCCTGCGCTTCCTTCCTTCGCCTGCCGCTGACATTTCCATGACTGTTCTATCTTTGAGCGTAGTGCAGCAATGTCATCTGTTGTGGTTAACTTCTTACAGGTGCAAAATGGCAGTTTCCCACTGTTGAGCCTCAAGCTCGTGCTTCTCTACTAACTAAAACATCTCATTAAGATTGCCTATTGTTCATCATGCAGGGAGACATGGGCTGGATTTCAGACTATTTCTGTTCTTCCTCCATCTCCATCTCTTTGCGCTCCATGGATGTGCTTCACCCTCATCCTCCTTCAGCAGTAGGGACCAGCCTCTCATTTCCACTCTCCCACTCTCTTTAATCATTTTCTCTTTACTTTTCACTTCTGCTTCCAGTATCTGCTCAAATGTTCACTTCCTTATCCTGTAGATCTTGAAGAAAGGGATCAGGCCACAGCAGGCTAGAAAAGGGGCACCAGTCTATGCAAAGCTCCCCAAGGACAGAGCAAAGGATAATGAGACTCATGTCTCCTTGCACTAATGAAGAAGCTGAGTCAAAGCTTAGCATTGGCTCTGCTGAAATGTTATCTATATTTGGATATAGATAGATGGATATTGTAGAAGTTCAGATTTTGACTACTGAAGTAGATTGGAGAACAACAGAGATTTCTGCAACATTTATCATACAAGTGTGATTCTTTTGTCAAAACCCTATTTACATCAATAAGCTAAGAGATTGCTAAGTTATTATTTTAAAATGGTATTCATATTTAGTATTCATAAATACAATTTGGTTTAGGAGAGCAAAGTGCTATTCAGGATTGCTGACCTGTGCAAAGTGGTTGCAGTTTTCTTAAGGCTCTTCACCTCCCACATGGCCACTTGGACTGAGATGTGGTTCCTGTGCATGGAGACTCCTCCTCTCAGGCGACTCATACGCAGGGGAGCAGCCTGCAAGCGTAAGTCTTTGTTCTAGCAGCAACGTCAGCCCCGAGTAAATGGCAGTGGCCATTTGTGGCCAGAATGCAAAAAAATACATATTCTTTTCTTGCATCCTCTGAGTATTTCCATTTCATGTTGCTTGTCATCAGAGGAAAAACAGAGGTCAACATATCAGAAGTCTTTTTTAACAACTAAGCACCTAAATGAAAATATTGGTCTTATTTGCAAGGAAGACTCGGAAATAATTTTACCTCTTCACTACTGGAAATTACGTCTCATTTAGGTGTCTAAATATGGATTCAATTATTTAATGAACAATTGTATTTAGATAAATTGCCTCTGGTGTGTCTCACTTAGGTGTAGATTACTATATACACTATAACAATATCTAACTAATAGCAACAAAATTAAAATATACAACATTTATTCTACTGCTCGGGAGACAATGCAGCTCCATCAGTGACCTCTCGTCCACAGCTGGAATTAAATTTCTGTATTTGAACAGAAGAGGATGCGAGCTCATTCCTATGTTCTTTTTCCTTTTTTTTCCCACTATTATAGTGGAAGAGCTATAAAATTGTCATTTTTTCTGCAGGGTATTGTCTAATCATCCTTCCGGCTGTCATCTTGGCTTGCACCACCTGCATCTTGGTCACCCAAAGATGGTCATCTTGATTTAGATAAGGTTAAAATCAAGAAAAAGCATCACGGGATTTCGGAGTGCACTTCCAGAGCATCTAGCAATAGCGCTGCAGCAACTACGTAACTTGTGTAGTTGAGTGGAGAAAAGCTGTTCCTGCAAGTCATGCTCGAGGGAATAACTTGGAGCATAACTTGATAGCAGGCACCTAAGTTTAGCAAGGGATCTGAAGACTGGCGCGCAGCCCCCAGCTGCTGCCCAGCACTCTGGCAGTAACAGCAGCCACGGCTGAGGACTATCACCCACCCACCAGACATTCAACAAGAACACGCCTCAGAGGTGTTCCTGGAATAGTCTTGATAGTCAGACGAGAGCAAAAAAATAAATAAAAAAAGCGCTCCCAGATATATAAAAACATTTGAGACTCCATTTAGGCTATTTTAGCTGTGCTAAAACTGGCCTTGAAAATTTTAGGCATGCTACTCTTGGGCATGAAACAGTATCGTGTCATGTACTGAATTGAGTATTGTTGATGCATTCTTAAATAGCCCTGACAAATTACACAGCTTAATGCACTCCCCCCTCCAAATTAGTGAACACTGTTAAAAAATTACTCGCAGAGCCATCTGTTAGTTCTTTTGTTCTACTTCCATTGAATCTTTGCATATCTATTGAAGGTTACAGTTACTGTGTGAGTTACGTAAGCCCAGCATGAGTAAACAGAATTGATTTATTTTGTGAATTTCCAGGTTCAGAACTTGTGAACTGCAGCATTTAGCCTTGTCACTGATTAAGCTGTTTCAGAAAGCTTTCCATTAATCTTACTTCATTGTATAAGTTATTAATTTAAAGGATTTGTTGCTATGCTTTTCATAGTCCAATAAAAAGTGAACAAGTTCAAGTAGAAAAGGATATAGAGCAGAAGGCTTGTGCCTTTAGGGAGTGACACCAGTTATTAGACACATAGCTTAAGGAATTTGAAATTCTTCCTGGCAGGTGTATCATAAACAGAGAGCTGCAAGTTATACTCTGCCTGTGCTGAGCTCCTTGGCTATTATAATTAAACTTGCATTAAAAAAAAAAGCTCCTGCTGTTCTCCTCTCCTTCTGGAAATGCTAGCAGTTTTCTTCAAACAACTATGACAGTATTTCTAACACCTCTGCATTAGTTTTCAAGTCGAGAACAAGTGTCATGCTCCTTTGCATGGTCAGATTGCAAACTTGGAGAAGAGGGAACAGGGGACAGGGAGCAGGGTTTCTCCATCAAATATTCTGTTTGCCATGAAAAGAGAGATAATAGCAGAAGTGATTTCTTCTTTCAGTTCTATTTTTAAGATACAGTGAATTGCTGCCAGTGCATAACTGTCTTGGTAAGAGGAAAATAAAAATTGAAACAAAAATTATGTGCAAGTACAATATAAGAGATCATTACTTTCTGTGTTGCCCAGGGATAAGGGTGCTGGGCTGGGTATTTAACTGGTGGCACAGAGGATGACAATGCTGGTGGTAAAGGTGGCCGTGGATTTGGGATCACCTCAGTCTCCTCACCTAGTCTCCTACGGCTAGAGCAGCCCTAGTCTCCAGTTTTGGGTTTTTCTCCCAGCCTGGTTTCCACACTGCTAACCTCTGCTAAGCCTCTGCTAACAGAGTTGCCAGGGGATCCTGCTGATTCTGAACTTTGTTTCTGGTAGGTTCACACCTTGTCACTGAACCGCACTCTTTCCCACTCAGCATAATTTCTTTCTTTCTCCTCTTATCTTAGTCTCATTCCTCATCTCTCTGCTGGTTCCTGCTTTACTCACATACGTGAGAGTGTGTATGTTATGATTGAAACTGTCAGGTATTTTAGAAACTAAATTTTAATAAGCCTTTCTGCACACATGCCAACTGAAAAAGAGATTTTGGCAAAAATATTTTAATGGAGCCTTCTGCACCTCCCCTTCTCCTTGAAATCTTGCTTAGGACGTTAAAACTTTTAAGTCTCTCCTATGCTTTTACCCTTGTGAGGGAACAGTTTCATGGTGGCTTTTCTGGAAGCAGTTTGTGGCTGAAATTTTCAAATTCACACTCAGCTTCCAAATAGAAAGTCATAGGCAGAACACTCACAGCTTTGCAAAGATACAATCAACCAAAAATAGGGGCTAAAAATGGGAGTCTATAATGAATCTTAGTTACAGGCATTGCTGGGATCTTACTTGTTTTAAGAACACAGACACATGCAGCATCTACATAGCATCTTGTCTACCTGCTGCTTCAAGAGGTATTCAAGATATGTCAGAACATGCTAACACTTAACAAATTGTCTCCAATCAAGCCTTCCAACTGTAAATTCCCAAAGTGCACAGAAATATTTATAACTAGTATTCATATTACTAATGAAATATTAGTAAGAGATGCCAGCTGCTTCATGTATCAAAATACTGACATTCATTATTATTGGTTGGCAGGCATTTCAGGATTTTTTTGTGTGTGCGTGTGTGTAAATTTAATGCTCATGAGAACACATTGCTGGAAGGAAGAGCGTACAGCAACAGACTTCTAAATGTGAACCCTAACCTTATGCTTCACCCTCACTTTCCTAAAAGCATTAGTGGATGAGCCAGGCAAAGCCTGGACTTGGTTCTAGGAAGAGGAGAAGAGGGGACAGGAGAGACTACCATTATAAATTATTTTCCCCATATTCTCTTTCTCAGCTATGCTGAAAGAGCACACCAGATATTTGAAAAGGCTTCTGCTCCCCATGCAGCTAGATGTGCAGTTACATTAGACAAAGGGGGAGAGAAGTAAAAACGTAGAAAATCCTGGACAATCTTGAAAGAAGTTGCTTTTAGGAGACTTAACTCAGTCTCTTTGGGGTAAAGGCATGTTTTACCCTGTGCACTGACAACTTAAAACTGCATGCTGTTTTATTAATTGCATATTCAAATGACCAAGAAGCATTTTTTTCTAGCACAAAAAGTGAAATTAATTATTATAAATTAATTATTTCAGAAGTAAAATTAAGGAGGATCTCATTGCATTTTGAGCAACTTGAAATATATTGCATGTGTAAAATTGTATGTGTGTTAAATAAGAAAATAATGAGCACTGAGTGGGCAATTTTAGATATTTTATACAGTATGAGAAAAATATTTTGTTATTTTAGTACAGCCACTATTTCATTATTCTCTTCATGAAGCCTGATAGCAAGTATAATCCTGCTGCTTGGAAAGACTAACTATATAATTGTCATCAATCTTGCAGTAGCAATCTTGCGCATTACAGTTTAGACTTCCCTGTCCTCAGCATTGTACAAACAGAAGAAAAAGGTGGCCTTGTGGCAAGGTGATAACCTTAGTCTAAGAGAAAAGTCAGTAAATGACAAGATAAAGAAAAAAGAACATTTTCTTCATAGTGTATATTAGAAGCTGAATTGCCCATTGCCATGGCTACCGTGCTGTGATTTCAGGATTGATCTTAACTTAGCAGTTTGTTAACTTTTCATTTTATCAATCTAGACATTTATGTTATGTACTCATCACAGTTGTACCCAAGAGAGTTGAATGCACATCACAGCCTAGATAGCCACCTTTGGATATGCACAGAAAGGAGTACTGTACAAAAAGCAGCAATTTCTTTCTCAAAATTTAATTAATGTAACTCAAATGGTGATGGACTCTCACTCAAGTGTGAAGTTAGAGGAGGTATAAGGCATTCATCGCTCAGCATCTCTTGGAAACAGAAACAAGATTACAGGTTAATGTCTTCTTTGTTTTCAGGGAAAAAGCCAATAGAGCACATAAAAATCAACTAGGTACTTGGTGGTTCATATTTAGAAATAATTCAGAAATAAGCACCTACACCAGAAGACTGGAAAGACTAGGGAAGAATGTTGTCAGGCCACTGACAAATGGCTTCCTGTTTTTGTCCGCTTGCAGGTGTTGAAGGTTGCTTGGCACTGTGAGGACCCTGGCAACTGTGAAGGTCTATGTTTTGACAAGGGGAAAGCGAGGGGCTGTACACAGGTCCCCAGGCCCCACAGGTCCCCAGGCCCCCTCATTTTCAAAACTAACATTTAGAGGGAAGGCATATAGTTTTATTGTGGGATTTTTTTTTTCAAATTTTAGATGAGATTTTTAAATAGAAAGGAAGCATTTCCTCCCCAGAGTTGGTAAAAGAAAGATTGGTGACCCAAGGCTAAATCCAACAATATTGGATCCAACCAACATTGGATGGTGGATCCATCAACATTGAATCCAATGTTGGTGAATCCAACATTCAGTCCCCAGCTCTACATAAAAGACACGGAGAATTTTAGCCTGTTTCCCAGGTTCCTAATGCTTAGTTTTAATGGTTTATATATATTTGAAATTGAGATCTACACTTCATCTCCATGCGCAAAGAACTATGCAAGTAGTTCCTGAAATCAATCTTATAAACCAAAACCTTATAAAGCATAAGTAGTTTTTCTTGTCTTGTGAGTCTCATGTTCATCTGTTCTCCTGCTGCTCACAAGCCAATTAATATTGGTGACTTAATGAAGAGACAAAATTTGGTAATCTTTACACTACTTTTCAAAGCTTCTGCATAGATATTTCTCCTTTACCTTAAGCTTGTTCCATTTTTTTTCTATGAAATCTTGACTGGAGACTGAGGATAATAGATACTTGGCTAGGAAAGCAGCAGCTTAACAGTTAGGGCAGGCAGATCAACAGCTGCTATATTTCCATGGAGTGTATTTATTTCTGACATTTTTTCTATTCGAGTATGATGCTTTCATATTGTGCCTTTTAGGAATATTTCTAAGACAAGCTTGCATCATATCAGATTACATCAATTCCTGCTATTTTTTTTTACTGTATGTAACAGTATATTATTAATTATCTATAAAGTATGAGAGATCTGACAGATTCTGAAATGAAAGAGAACAATTTCCTGAGGGCTAGAGACTTTGTTTTGCAAAGAAAATCATGTCAGTGTGCTGGTCTGTTTTTGTTCTTTTTGCTTCATTTTGCAATATTAAAGGCTGTATCCCAGTTTTATAATCCAGTTCATGTCAACTGGACTGAATAACTGTAAGGATTCCCACAGCACACTGCTTTAGCTTAAGTGAAGTGTCTGGCTGAGAAGTACATACAAAGCGGAAAGAAAATGTAGAACAAAGAAGAAAATATTTTGAAGTCATGGAAAAAAATAGAACAAGTAACAGTTTTGAGGTATCATGTAGAACCTGCCTTCTTCCCACAGCAGGATCATCTCTGCTTTCACTGTTGCTAGTAGTTGTTTCATGGCCATGGCTCAGGGCTGCAGAGCTGCCAGCCTGCCAGGCTGTGCATCCTCTGACACAGCCACCTCACTGTGCCATTACCAGCAGGATATTTTGCCAGCTGTCTGATCTGAGCCTCTCATGCTACAGATTAAACTCATGACTTTCTACTGCTTTGGGCAATCATCTATCCCATGCAATACTTCACTAGCAGTGGGAATAAATTCTCAGAAATCAAGGATCTTGCTTTATAACTTATTAGCCCAAACCTGTACAGCAGTATCTCCAGTTCTAATATGTGATTGCATATTCTGCCATAGGTTAGCCTGGGATGCTGGTTTTGCTAGGTCTGACGGACCAAATGCCAGGACTCTTGTAGGTATTGATGATAATTGGTAGATGTTGCGAGTGTCATATCTTGCAATCACATTTAGCTGCTTCCACACACATCATTCTGCAGTTGAAAGTGTATCACCAATTAGTCTGGACGCAGCTTGAACTTCCAGATGCACTGACTCAGTACAGTACAATTGTACCACTATACATTTCCTTTCAGAGTCTTTTTTTTTTGTGCTCTTTCCCATGTTCTGTGTTCATTTCCATTCATGTGGCTCTCCATAGATCAGTTGCTACTGTAGAAACTTGTATATAGATTGTGGCTGTTACAATCACTAAGAGAAATCTTTAAAAATCTATTGCACTTGTCTGCTTCCAGTCAGGTAGTATAGGTCATGAAAAATTAGAGAGCACCTCGTTATTAAGAATAGCATACGATAAGATTTGATTCAAGAGCATCAACACATCTCAAAGAAGATTCAAATACCGCAGTTGCTGAATTGACTCTTAATTACATATGAACTTCAAATAACAACAATATTTGGTAC
Source organism: Nothura maculosa (assembly GCA_032353885.1). Lineage (NCBI taxonomy): Eukaryota > Metazoa > Chordata > Aves > Tinamiformes > Tinamidae > Nothura > Nothura maculosa. The sequence goes on along the minus strand of JAUBOD010000469.1, from coordinate 868,158 downwards.
ATTTTTATCACAATATTTTTAATAACTATTTCCTTCAGATATCTACAGAGTAACCATTGACAACCAAAGTTTTCTCCTGTTGAATTCAATGCATAAGCTTGGAAAGAAATTTTTTCCAGGCAGTCATGTCTCAAATGCACTACCAAATTAATCTATTAATATTAACAGCAAACAGTTGCCAGTCTCACAATGAAATTTCACCCCTTGTGCATTCTTTTGACAGTACAGCCATTATTTCGATGCAATTAAATTCTTTGATGTTTTGCAAAGATTTATGAATAGTAATTTGCAATGTAGCAATCTGGAGTAGTGCCCCAGTGAGCTCTGCATCTACTAAGAATATTGCTAGGTTTCAGAGTTCATATTCTAAGATTAATGAAAGGGAGAGGATATGGGTTAGAGCAGAAAGTGTCCAGATACTGTAAACATCTTTTTCATTGCACCTATTTAAGTCTAGTGCGCTCAAGGGAAAAAAACATGGTTTGTATAAGGAACAGCATCAAAATTTGGATATGTGGGATTTCATGTAGCAGAATATAGTCAGCAGTCTTTTAAACATGCTTCTGCTAAGGACAGGAACTCCCAGACCTTCATATCACACTCCAGAATTAATAGTAATTTCAAAATATTAGAAAAGGCAAAAAAAAATCAAATTATCCTTTGAGAAGAGAACAGAGATAGGAATTTCCTTTCTATGCAGTACAATACAGTAGCTCAGCTTCAATGAGTAGATGTTGTATATGATTGTTTTTCATGAATATGAAAAGCAAAAAAGCAAAAGGATGAAAAAAGTAAGCAGGTGCTGTTGCTTCGCCTACACATTTATTTTAACACTAATTCTATAAAAGTTCTGTGTGTAAATGGCAACTATTTTACATTCATCTCTCCCTCTGGATGACTGGTATATATGCAGCAGATACACATTTGTAGCAATCACATACTCAGATACAAAATTGGAACTATCTGTTTTATAATACAGCATGGAAAAAGTTAAGCCCACATTCCTTATAACTCCAAAGAATACTTCTAGTTGAAAGCAGATCTGGCTAGACCACTGAAAAGAGAGTCTCCCTTCTACAGTGAGATAACAGATGAGAATCTACTGCTAAGATCACACAATTTCCTCTTTCATATGAGAACTTAAAATTCTCCCCCTTGGCAATCTATGAATGTCATAAATGCCATTAGGAGGCCAAAGTGTTCAAAATCAGATGCACACTAAAAACTTTTTAGGCTTTTTAAAATTTGGTTTTTAAAAAATATGATTGGAAAATTCCTTTTCTGAAATGCTTTACACAGTTAAAATTATGTAGTTTTTTCTTGTGATTATACTCTGGACTGAAAATTTAAGAATATTAAATATTACACAATTCACATATATACACACAAACAAACAAACAAAAACACAGAACACCTTCAATACAGCTTTTATTTCCAATCATCACATCCAAACAGAAAGAAGCTATTCCCTGTACTGTTAACACTTACTCCTCTGGAAATGTCACAGTTTGCCATCATTTTCTAGGCTGCAGAAAAGAAAGATGACATTTGAGAGCAAAAATTAAAGCTGGTAGCTGAAGGTGGCCTTGCAACAGAGACTTATTCTCAGATTGATGCCAAAATACCTAACTCAAAACTTGGCTGGTATAGGACAAGCTGGTTGGCCAACCTAACTGAACTTAAGGGCTGTCGCATGCCAGGTACTCCACAAACATGTTCAGAGGAACATCTTAGTCAGTGAAGAGCAGTGTTCATTGTCCTCAGCCCACTTCTCTCAGCCCTTCAGTTTTATACCAGAATGAACAGGAAGAGCACAACTATCACTTCTGAAGAAAGAAGAGCAGAAACCTCTTTTCCTGCCTTGGGTAAAACAAAATTCTCCTTGAGCTTGCTCTGATACCTCCCCATAGAGAGTAATTAACATCATGCCCTTATTCTGTTTTCAGTGTGTTGTGATGCAACTTTACTCTTGTCTGGCATTTGTCCAGCACTGTCAGACACTTCCATTTCAGATCTGTAGGATGGCTTGAAATTTCACATACCTCCTTGCACTCCTTAATTCAGTATAAAGTGCTACTTTTACAGCAGTGCTATTCCTTTTTAACAAAGTTCAAGGACAGATCTATTTGTTTGGAGTTTAGAATTGGAAATCACAAAGAGTAAAAACACATGAACAGCTTGTGAAATAAAACCAGCACAAAATTAAATACAATTGATGTTTTTGAACTTTTGTTTGATTATAACTGTGTTGCAAGGGCAGGGCAATGTTGAGGAAGTATCTGGAAGCAGCATCAGTGACATATACCCAGAAAATCCTCATGACCGGACTGAGTATGAGTCTATTTCAGGTTCTATGCACTGTATCTTGCAGAGCTTTAGGTTTCATAGACAGTAATCAGTAATGAGGGTGCACGAGAATGTGATTATGGGGACCTCAATATGCCATATGTTCTATAGACTCAATGTATGGGAAAACGATTTTCTAATTGGTAACACATATCTGAAACAGCTGGTGTTTTAAAAGATGCAAATCTATCACTTATGACTCCCAAGAGGAGTCAAATCGTTGTTTGATACATCAAAGTGTTGGTATAACTTTTCCCTGTGAGGTGGAGCATAATTGCAGCTGTATTTGACTCAGACATCTGACTGTTTTTATGAACTGAAAAAAGTCCCTGCATGACAAAATTAAATGGTGATTCAGGCTAATGGAGATGATAGGGATTTTCCAACTTTCTTAAGGAAACCATCTTTCCATTATGAAAGATGGAATATTCTCTTGAGGAGATGCCCCCATAATCATCTGTATATGTAGGATATGCCCAGCCAGAGAGAAAGCTTTCTCGAAATAACAGTGCAAAAACTCTCATCAACTGAGGAGATTGTCATCTGTAAGATATCAAAACATTTACAGAAAATTACCTCTGGCTTATTTTTTGCTTAACACTGGAGAGATCACACTTATGCTGGTTCAAAAAGA
>JAUBOD010000469.1:844595-865078 GCA_032353885.1 Nothura maculosa | reverse complement strand
AGCTTGGCCCCCTCTTCCCTACAGTCCCCCTTCATGTATTTATACATGTTAATAAGGTCCCCTCTTAGTCTTCTCTATTCAGTCTTCTCTAATTCAGTCTTCAGCACTTGCTCTGTGAGGCTCAGACAGCAAGGTAATGAGGAATAGTTTTTCAAAATGTCTTTTTTTCAACATGCCACTTTCCAGGAAAATTTGTCTCACTTCCAAACTGAAGACCTGGCCAAAGCAACCGATAAAGCTTTACATGGAATTACAGTAGTTAAAGCTGAAGATAAATGTGGCATACAGTTTCATTTCTCAAACAAAAAGGATCTCCTTTTGCCTACATTCACAGGGCCAATGTTCTTAACCTAACCCTCTTCCAAAGCAAATTTAAGGCTAATTTTCAAAGGCTTTATGGGTCATTCTGTGATATCAATGAAATATCAGCCTATGAGCTACCACGAGAACTTTTCTTCATTAAGTGATAAAGCCAAGATTGCTTTACGTACTCATTCAGGTGGATAAGTCTGAGTAATATGATGAGAATGCCAATCTGCTAAGATTTTCCTGAGAAAGTATTATTTATTTGTTTGTTGTTGTTTTCCAAAGAGGACATCTTCTGTTTTAGTAAACTTGGTAAAATTTTGGTTACAGAGTTGCCTAAGGTTAGTGGAAACTTTCATAAAAGTTCACAGCAACATTCCTGATAAACTTTGGAACTGATAAACACACATCTACATGAGGATGATAGGTAAAAGCAATAGAATACAAAGGAGATGTAGAACTTTGAAGAAAATCATCAAGAGATGAAAGAAAAAGTTCAGTTTTGTCTTTGGTCAGTTATCTTGAATTTTGGATAAATGGATGTCAAACAAATCTAAGCTGTCAAAAAAGTAGGCAACTAGACAGAGAAAAGACAACGACTTCAGCTGCCACCACTCAAGATTAGCTTTAAGAAATTTCTGAATTTCTAAGGATGTTGGACAGACTGTAAAGGCACTGGAAAGAAGTAAGAAAGAGTGGGTGACTGGCTATGAGACTCGTAGTTATAGACACAGATACAACATGTAGACCTCAACAACTGAACCTATTAAGCAAATGAATTGAGGTGCAGGAAGGAAAGGAAAAGGGGTTGAAGGTCTACATATTACAGCAGAAGGGAGAGGAAAGAGTAACCCATGCAGGAGAGCATTCACGGAGTATAAAGGGAATGGGTCAGAGGAATAGGAAGCCAAAGAGGCAAACACTTGCTGGAGTTAAAGAAGAAAGGGACTTTTCAGCCCAGAAAAAACACAGAGAGAGAAGGGAATGCAAATAGCAGCTTTGAGACTAACTCAGACATAAGTTTTTTAAAACAAGGTAAGAAAGACACACACAGACTGAAAGGAGCGATACAGAGATGAGATCTCAAACCAAATTTGAGATCAAGGATTTCAGCAAGCTTAGAGACAAAGTGAAAAAGGATGAAAAAATAGTTGGGAAAGATTTATTTTCTAAATATTGGGAGCAATGGTACCAAATGCTGAAATAACAAGCAGGAGAAGAAGAATAGAACTGAAGAAGGTGATTTAATGGCTTACAGGAACAACTAGATAGAGGTAAAAAAAAAAAAAGAAATTTATTTAGAAAAAAAAAACAACAATATTTTTCCTGCTAATTACTAGGGACAGTTCTTGAAATGCAACAGCTTGTTTAAAGAGCATATGGTAGGGGGTGCTAGGCAAATGCAGTAGACAATGTGTTACTAAAAGAAGAAGGTCTCTTTTACATAAGGAACCATATGTAATCCAAATTTATCTACACGGTATAATCAAAATGGGTATTTAAAATCATGCAGTATAAAATATTAATATTCAGTCTACAATCAATCAGTATGGTACATACAGTCAGTCCTTTCAAAAATTACATTAAGGAGCAGCTTGAATCTCAGATGTATAGAAAAAGACAGAGAAGCCTAGCCAGGCTATGATAGTTATGATAAGTGATGCACTAACCAAGCCACGATAAGTGATGTGCTAACCATCCGGGTTGCATGCTGAGATCAATTAATGCTGCTGTCTTTTGGAAGTATCTCCAAGCTCCAGCCACGAGAACTAATTCTTTTGCGTAGCTATCTTCTTTTTTTTTTCCAGCCTTCCTCAAGCTCTCTTTGAATATGTGCAGATCCCAAGCCAGGGATAAGGTGACCTGAGGGAGGGCAGTTTGCATATGGATCACAGAATATCTGGGATGATTTGGGGCTGGCATCCACGTTTTTGCAACTCACAGAGGCTTGTATAGGACTTCAGATTTACAGAGCAAAGCCTCAAGGTGAAACAACCTTGGAGCCTTCTCTTCTGTTATATTGTTTGTGGTAAGAAAGACAACCATCTGTATTCATGCTATGTGAAACCTAAATGCTTTGTGTAGATGCGAAGGTCTAGCAGAACTTGGCAGGAGATCATAACAAAAGGTGAGACTGGGATGAAGAGTACAATTTCACTTTCACACTTTTTGTTTTCAAGTGGAACTGAACAGCTTGTGATATATTGCAATCCCGTCAGTTATGCTGAAGTCAACCCACAAATTTTATGGCAAAGTTGGTATCATATGGCTCAACTCAAAGTGGATTTGAAATGAGTAACAACAGAGTAATTTAGAGGATGTGGTCTGTGAAAGGATGACACTCATGAAAGAAATTGGGGCAACTTCCAAATAATAACAAATCCCACGTAATCTAACCGATATTAACAATATACTCAGATCTGAAATTCTTGTTGCAATAGTACATAATCATTTTTAGATTATTCTAGTGATCAAAAAGAGTCAGTTTTAATGTTGCCGATGTTACCACTCAGTTACCACCTTTCTATGCTCCAAGGCCTCTTTGCTCCTTTTCCATCTGCCTGACACTTTCCTCATTGCACTTTTCCTGCCATTATAACCTGCCAGAAGATCTGGGAACACAGGCAGATGCTTGTAAAGAACAACCAATTTAGAAATTCAAAATTTTTATGAGGGTGAAGCACGTGTACACAGCAAGATATCACATCACTGTCCATCTATTCTTGCCTTGGAGTGTTTCAAACAATTCTTGATCCTGTACAAAAGATAGGTTGGATAGAAGCATCTGCTTGGAAACAGTGTGTGATGTTGAAGACGGTAAACCCACAAAAACACACACACAAAACTACTGACAATTTTCTTTTTTTTTTTCACTCTCCTAACACATTTGCTTCTTGCTGGAACTTGTTGTACAACGTACTTCTCCTTGGTGAGCAGCAGTTTCCATACCAACCCCACTTTTTTAACCACATTTTCAGGGAGTTGAAATGAAAAGCCTGAAATTGAACCTGACAACAGCTCCAGTCCCATGCTTGCTATGTTTGCGGGTTTGTAGACCCCACATACAGAGATATTCACCAGATATAACTATATTACAAGCATAGTTCCTCTGAAAAACTCCTAATATCAAGTTAGGTGCTTGCACTACATATAAGGAGAATTAGATATTGAGGAAGGGATTCACCACTGAATGAAGGATCACCGTTTCATAGAGGATAGAAAATGCTAAACAGAGAAATGTGTTTCTTCCAGTTGTAAACATCTGTTCCTCTCTTTGACTTTAGACTAGAAATTTCTGTGAGATTCACAGACCAATACTCTCTCACATAGACCATTCCTTTGAGTACAGAACACTACCTCCCTCTGTTTCTTTAAAAAACAGTCAGTATCAACATCATTTTATATGCTAGTCTAGCATTCAGATCTGAATTATTTTCAGCAAGTGGAAGATTAAGCTCATCTCTCAGCACAGTAGCATAAATATCCATCAGTAAGCCACATGAAGACGAGCTTCCTTTCTCTTACATATACTTTACCATGTAGAAAGCTGAATAAGATATTTAGGGTCAGAATAAGAGGCCACAGAAGAGAATGTGATATTGTAAAGCTACAAAGAAGATACTAGTCTGTGATGGTCTTACTCAAGCTTAACAACGTGAGTACATGAGTTAATAGCATGAGTAAATACTATAGCATTAAAAAGTTACTGCCTAAATTAATGAAGTAATAAGGTGATCAGGAACTAAAATCCAGAAATTTGCCTGAAAAGCAAATATTATACACATCTAGCACTCTGCACACCCATTTCAACAGAAAGCCCTTTCCCTGGAGTCTCTTCTCCTAAGCCAAGAGCAGTTTCTATCTTCTGCCTCACAGTCCCAGAAACTCTTGCCAGCCTCTCTACGGGCAGCTCCTTCCAGCCCTGCTCCCACTGGAGCTCAAGGCTTGTCTATCTCTAAGCCCTTGCCCTTTTGTCATTTTTAGGTGCTTAAACTCTTGCATATCTGCACCTTCAAATTACCTGGGATAGGCATTTTGCATTTTAACCTTGGAGTCATGACTCTGGAAATGTATTTTCTCACTCTCTGGCTGCTAATTACAGCCAGCTCATTGAAGTCTCAGATCCACAGTCCCTGGTGACTCCTGTCCCTTTTGTTTGTACACAGCTATTTGGCCATATGATTAGCCAAGGTATTTTTAAGTGCTTTTCATAAGGAATATTTGCAAGGTACAGTGCAGTAAATCCACCCATCAAAAGCATACTCATTATATTTTTAAGACAAAGTAATTATTAATCATCTTAGCTGAATTATTCATTGTAATTTTGAAATGGTCTGCTACTTTGAAAATAAACATCTTGTTTTGTCCTTCGCATATGTTTTTAAGTGTGCTGCTTAACACCCACCTGGAGGCTGAAGTAAAAATTAAAGAAACTGGAGGGAAATGTTGCATTTTAACATTTACTCCAGGACTGAAGCCTGAATTAGTTGTGTGCAGAACTCACTTTTCTGAAGAAGCTTCAGTTTCCAGCCAATGACTCAGCACCCACAATTATCTGCCAGCAGCAAGGCAGAGCATGAAAGTTCTTTGAACTGACTCTATAGATCATTGATCCGAAAAGTCACTCGTTGAAGGCAACAAGTGGTTGGCCAGCAGTGCAGGAATAGGTTTATTGATTCAATTCTTTAAATAAAACATTATGAAGCAAAGAGGATCTTGGAAGATCTGCAGATTATCTGGCATGCCCCTCACTTCTGCAGCAGGCGTGTGAGGCTACCCAGGAGCCTCATTCATGTCATCGGGCTTGTGTCCCACAGCAGCAGCATCCCCAATAAGGACAGCAAGTGCCACATGACTTTGCAGTGGAGCGTTATGGCTGACTTCATTTGCTTTATGCCAGCTAAAAATAGGACTTTTGGCCAGTTTTGACATTTCACACTGGCTAGTAACTCCAGATTTCTGTTTCCTTTTCCAGTCACTCCTTCGCTTTCACTTACCACTTCTTGTGCCTTTTTGGAGCAGAGTCAGACAGGTCAGTGGTATTTTAAAGCTCTGAAAGGATAGTTCACACATCGAGGATATAACATCGGGGTGATTTAACAAGGCACAAGGCACCATGTGCAGTCACTGCAAGTATCTTCCCAGGTGTTGTAGGGTCACATGTTGACAGGGCTCATGGAAATGTTTCCTTCATCTCCTTGGTCACATCTTTTGGGGGAACAGGAAGGACTCATAAAAATGTGCTTTATCATCTGGGCAAGACAAGTGTAAACTTGCTGTAGCAATACAGTATGTCTAGCAGTTGCTCTATCCTGAAGCCTCCAATGAGTGCCCAGGACTCCTTTACCACAGATACTGTATGAGGCTGGGCTAAGAACTGTCACCAGAAAGTTATTAGGTGACCTGAGGAGTGGCAGTAGCCTCAGATGTGAAAAGTTCCTCTTTTAGAGTATTAGCACATTTTTTTTTATGTAAGCTTAGAAATTTTAGAGAGAAACATGCGTTTTCACAAAAGATTTTAACATTGAATTAGATTTTAAACAACTTCTGAGTTTATGTCTTTGCTCTAGAGATGCTTCTCTCCTGTATAGAGGTGAGTGCCCTAACAAAGCCTGGACACAGGAAGGTTTTGGAGACTCCTTTCATAGGAAGATGTCTCATTGATGAATACAACACATTCAGATTTAAGATGTATTGGTTATTGCAAGCCTATTCATATGTGACACTCTTTGCCATCTCCTAAAGGCAAAGAGTGAAACCCTAATTTTAGAGGACGTAGATAGAAGGAGGCAGAAAAGCTGTGGGGAGAACCAAGGGGATGCAGAACCACCCTGCAGTGGCTACCGCTGCCTCCCTGTGACGAAGCCTCCCCAGAGGATCTGAAGGAAATGCTTCAAAAAGGGATCTCCCCAGCAAATGATGAGTTAGTGGCATCACATTGGCATCAAAAAAAAGAAAAAAAAAAGAAAAAAAAAAGAAAAAAAAAAGTTGGCCATTTGAAGATACAGGCATATTTTCATGCGATACAAATAAATCATTTTGGGTTTTGTGTTTATTAATGTTCAGCTTGTTTGTTTTAGGTTAAGTCCTCTTCAGCTGGCAGTGCAAGCAAGCAGCTGTAAGCACAGGGTTTTGTGTGGGTTGCAGCAGGGAGGAATCCCTGCAGATGTAACTGAGGATACTGTGCAGATCCCATCTATTTTTGGGTGGAGGAGGTTCCTGGCTGGGTCTGGTTATGTTATTTAATATTTTTTTTTACAGAATCATCTAAAGGTCACCTAATAAACCTAAACATAATGTGTATATCTTAAAGAGTGACTTATAACTCTGCTGACTTTTGTCTTTAAGTTGTCTGGTAAAATGAAAATATTCATAAATTAGTTTCTCATCTGATTTGATAAATGTGTGTCTCTTTTATCAGTCCATCAGGATCTTAGACATAAGGTAAATGGTTATACAAGTAAATGTACCAATTCTGATGGAATTTATTTCATTACATTCACATGTTTTGTTTAGCGTTTTTATGAAAACAAATGAAAAATGAATGAATGCTCAGAATGGTTTAGATCACTCCTAGTGGTTAATTATACCATAAACACCATGATTTTTTAGACTGAAATAGAAAAAAATACCTTAGAGACATGTTTAATCATTTGGATCTAGTAGTGCTGTGTTTATTTGTTCCTTTTTGGTCCATTAGAGAGTAAATTAGATTTGATTTGCTTACTCTGATCGGCTTAATTGTACCAGTTACAGATGAAGTACAAATAAAATTGTAATAAATCCAGCAGATGTTTAACTTACTCTACCAAGATCTTTAATAGTCAATTCCAATTGCAATTTGCATTCAGCAATTTAACAAGACCCTGAGGATGTTTATCTGATTTTTCAAAAAACAGACACTTTCTCTCTATGTTGTTGAAATAAGGCTGTCAAGTCATATTTTCAGGACAGATGCCTTGAACAAAGAGTTGTTATAAAAAAAAGCCAGCTTTAAAGAAGGCTAAAAGGAGTCCCTGCGGTACCTTCACACTGCGCAGCACACGGCGGCCAGGAGCTTGTGCTCTGCCCCACAGGCCCTGTTTTATATCTGATACCTCTGTTTCTCCTCATTGCAGTGGTGGTGGCTGCTTGGGAACACTTCTCCTTGCAAGGCAGGGAAGTCTGTAAGAGTGAAGGTGGTAAAGTGAAACCACACTGCTTTTGACCAAGGTGGAAGCATGAAAGACCATAATTTCTGAAAGAAATTGTTCCTGAAGAAAATTCTAAAGTAATGGCTTTTAATGTCTTAGTCTTAAAAATCTAAAAATACTTATATCTAATGCATAATGCACTAAACTGCAAGGTTCATCAGATCACAATATAAATTACTATGACCTTTAAAAATACTCTTTAATATGCGCATGAGGAATTCTAATACTAAATACCATATCTTAGTCAAATTGATCTTTCATATGGTATTGAGAAGCCATATGTATCTATACTACTAAAAGGACAATATATTTTAGCAAATCTGGCCAAGATGGGGTTCGTTATGCCCCAACTAAACATGCCAAGAAATAAAGTAGCTTACTAACATAGAAATATGTCAGTTATTCTGATTATAACAAGAGGTTAAAGGAATCCTGTCTGAGTGTGAAATTACTGCAAAGCCATACATTGATCTCCCCTTTTAATCAGTCTCCTGAGAGTGCCAGAAAGATAGAAGAATATCCGATTACTGCATAAGTGTCATCCTGGGATTATAGTTAGGGAAAAAAAATCACATTGAGGGATATTCCCTCTCCAATGCCAACATGAGACCATGGGCTGTTTTGCATCCCTTGCTCTAGCGATTCTTGCTTACTCTCCCAATGCAATGCCAATGGAAACACAAATGTTCCAAATGTATTCCCAAATGTTCCCATTCGCTTACCCAGCTAAAGGCCAAACAAATTAACCACAAAGACCTGGCAAAGACAGGGAAAATGGAACACGACTTCTCTGAAAACCACCCAAGCAGGACGAGCAGAGTGTGCTGCTGCTAGGCTGACACCACCGGGAGGTCTCAGAGGTGGAGAAAGGGAGGGGGCAACCAAATGCAGGAGAATAAACATAGGAAAATAGTGAGGAAAATGGATAAAAAGGGTTAGTTGCATGTGCCTGCTTAGTCTCACTGCTGGCTGCACTGTGGAGCTGCAGCACCTCACACTTCTTGATGAGGACAGGAGAAAATTCTTGGGCTCCAGGATATCCTGCAAGAAATCATGAGCTTACTTCAGGACTGCTCATCACTCGTACAGATGTTTGTTAGTTTGATTTCCCCATTCCTGGTTGTAAGATCTGCTGCACCAAGCAGCAGCAGAGAGCGATAATCAGCAAACAGCTGAATACACATGCATGCTGAAAACAAATAATTTGCAAACAAGACATAGCCTGAAATATGTTGTAACTATTGTGAATATTGAACAAATCTGCCAAAAGCAGCTCTGCTTGTAGATCATCTGTGAATAGAAGAAAAGACTAAAACTACAAATAAATACTTGATCTGCATGGACTATGTTGTTCTGTCAGTGCTTGTATTGTCAAGCAGAAATCCTGCTTAGATTCCTAAATGGCAGATCAAAATGTGCTTGCCCTCAAGACAAATCTGATCTGCTCAGAGCTGCCAGGATGAGCTGATCAGTACAGATGTGAATATATCCTACTTCAGCACTGCATTGGACACCTCTAATTTGCTTGCTTTATGATTAAAACCAATTAAATTAAGCAACAGGTTTAAGTCTTTGTTTCCTTTTTTTTTCATATTTTATGATGCTAGATTACTGTGAAGTCAGAATTTTCAAAGTATTTGAATTAGTTATCACTTGCACTATTTTGTATTTTATTCAGCTCATCATGAGAATTACTGCTGGATTTAAATATTCTCCATAACAGTGTTCATTTCCTACTATTGTACAAATATAAGAGTTTTAGTAAATATGGTTCAATGACGTGTATCACAGAAGCAATTAAAAATCTTCCTGTTTTAAACAAAAATTCTTTAAAATCTTTAAAATATTTTCTAGATGACCAGAATTTTATTTCTAGATTCTATAAAGAAATGCTTTGGGTATTTTTTTTGTGTGTATTTTAGAATACACACACACACAAAAGATAGTTTAGAATTGAAAGAGATGGAATGAAAATTCTTATCATATTCACTTTTCATGAAGTGTTTGCAAATAAAACCTATGCTTAGAATATAAAACTTAATAGTCCTGAATCTGTTAATATTGAATTAGACATCTCACTCCCAAACTATATTCTTGCTGCAAAATGCAGAAGAAAAATAAAAGAAAAAGGCCTTTATTAAGCAATATTGTTACTCTAGCGGAGCAGTACGGGGAGCCAGGTTCAGGGCTGACAGTTGGTTTACTCTTACTATTTGATTACAAAATTTCAGTGCCATCTGTGGGAAGCCACACAGGCAAATGTGTCATCACATCTAATGATGAAAAGAAGAAACAGACAGCACGTGCTGTAGAAACAGGCTGCTTTAATTACCCCTTGCGTGGTGCTTCTCAAAGTTTGCAGCTGCAAAGCCGACCCTGGCAGCTGGTCCCTGGGAGCAGGATGTGGCTGCAAGCAGAGCGACTCAGCTGTGGCAGACCAAGCAGTGACCTTGGAATCATCACGATTCCCTTTGGGTGTCAAGGCAATATCCAAAGCACAGGTTAAGAAAAATCTATAAGCCTGGGATGAGGGTTTCACACTCAGCAAAAGGTGGGAGACTTCACCCATGCAGGAGGTGAATCATTCAGGGAGGAAATTCCAGATTTGGGGATGAATCCAGCAGGTGATCTTGCTTTGAATGACCAGAGGTTTATGCTAATAAAAGGAATAGAGGTTGCTTTTATACACAACAAGCTGCTTAAATGCAACAATTATCTTAAAGAGACGATATTTTGTGGTTTTATCATGACCACCTACCCAATTTCCTGACCACAATGGCTAATCGAAAGAGGAAAGCAAAGCTCTCTCAAGATTGGGCTAGGCCTGGGGGCAGAGCTGTTGTGTGGCTTGTCCTGAAAGCCACCACTGTGGTGGCAGGGTGTGCAGTCAGGGTGCCTCTCTTGGGTGGCCAAGCCTTGGTGAGGGGGTGTCCTGGAGAGACCACTCTCAGCGAGATGCCCACCCTACTAGCATGGCTCACTCCAGGCCCCAATTGCAGAATAGCCTGTGTTGCACCACTCCAGCCGGTGCAGGACAGGCCTGATGGGGAAATGGATTGGGTGGGTGTGGGATTGATGCTGAAGGAGCTGCACCGTGGTGGCCCCAACTCACACAGCAAGAACATCTGGTGTTCTGCAAAGTGTGTGCTGTGAGGACAAGGCTTTAGTTCTTACAGTTACACTGAGCAACTGCGCAAATCCATAGCATCGCTATGTGACCAACTGTGGCCGCGCTTTACATGTGCAAAACCGAGGTAATTCGCTATCCTTGAATGCCACCTATAGGTTACTGTTTTCTGAAATGATCCTGATACGAAACCACAGCAGATAGAGGACAAAATTCAGTTTTGGATTGAAGAGGCCCAATTTGTGTGCCACTACTTTGATTTTCATAAGTCCATAGGTGACCATGGGGACAAGACAGCTGCATCCATCCATGCTAGACCACAGTTTAGGTCAGTGTAATTTTATTGCCTACAAATTACTGTTCTAGCATACCTGATTTCCCCAATTTTCTTGCTCATGGTCATAATGATTTGTTTATGAAGCTATCACTCAAAGACAATGCTTTTGCAGGAACCCAACCTTATGGATTTATCACCTGTTACAATAAAAACTTCACTTATCATACAGTAAAGAATCCTGTCATACAGCATCCTCTATAAGGATGTCATAGGCCACTTTGTGACAAACTAGTTTCATATCATTAACTAGCAAGTCAGTGATTTACAACAGCTGTGAACCTGGCCCTGCTTTCTGACAGGAGATTAAATGGCATATATTTGACCCTTCACTTTATACTGGATCTCTTTTTTTTAATTCATATTTTCTTAGTTAAAATGGAGACTTACCATTCAAATTTTTAATAGCATGAAGTTCTTAAGGGAAATAGTTTATTTGAGTAGTTAGTGACAAAATAAGTCTGTGTAAAAGGCCATACTAGTGTACCATATATACTGTCTGAGAAAGTAAGTTTCTTTCGAAGAGGATTCAACTTGCAAAATGTTGTCACCTGCACTGTGCTCATAGTACTTCTCATTCTACACCACCACTTAAGGAGGCACCCACTACAAGACTACATCACCCTACCTCATCTCAGGCTCAGTCATTCAGGTTCAATAACATAAGAATGTATTGCAATATTTTCCTACTATCTGGTGACATACATATGGCAGCATATTTGCAAAATGTTGCACACAGTATAGTGAGACATCCAAACATGTCATCTATTAGTATAACTTCCCTGAATAGTCTGAGAAAATAGCAGTAAAGATTTGGGTTGATCTTTTTTTTCTAGAGAGAGTTTATAGGATGTGGATGAAAATGTTATTACTAGAGACATTCTTTCTGTACTCCACACATCTGGACATCTGAGACTATCAGAATGGAAAGTCCTTGGTTTAAGCAATTGCATATCTTGCATTATGTCAACCTAAAATGTAAATGCAATAATGGCAGTATAATGCATGTGTAAGAAACTTAGCTGACGCAGCTGATCAGTTTATCATCTTTAGGGTCTATGGACCTAAAAGGTCTTTGTCTTTGGATGTCTCTGAAGTGTTTCCAGAAGCACAATTGCAAGATTGAATGTCACTGATATACCTAACAGCAGTTTGACAAACAAACAAACAAACAAATAAACAAACATGACTTCATGCTCTCTTAAAAAAAAATGTGTGCTATATATCTGCCATAGTCCTTCCTCAAATCTTTATACTATTTCTTAGAAAACATCTGAAAATGAGTATGCAAATAGTTTATGATGCCTGTGTTTAATGGTTCTAAAGAACCATTAAATGTATTAGGAAAGGTCCCTAATTCTTTTGCCTGGACCTTTGCTGCTGATGTAGCCACATAAAGAACCTCTGCAAACATAACATTAGAACACAGCATTTCCAGTAGTAGTAGTAGTAGTAGTAGTAATGTCTCCAAGTCCCTGACGCTTTCAAATTTCAATTAAGAGATTTGGAAGGTTCTCTTGTATTTGGAAGGTTCTCATTTATATCAGTTTTGAGGTGTATGCAAGCCAGATATTACCAAGACTGAGATAGATGTAACTAACTGAAAATAGAGAGTAAGTTCCTCTGAGATCAACGTGGCCTGAAGCATTTGTACCTGTAGGTTTATTGAATGAAGCTTTCAAGTATCTTTTGAATGTGACATAATAATTAATTAATGCTTTTGTCTTAACAGAAATTTGAGCTATTGAATCAACAGATTCTTTAATTTTTTATCACACGTGCTAAAGATGCTGTTCAATGTCCATCCACATTAGCAGGCTGAGTGCACATTTGCTCTCACGGGATGAGGAGAAAGTAGTAGTTTTTATGATGTCTTTGCTAGAGCAAGAGATATGAACAACATGTTGAGAGAAAAAAAAGGTACCTTTGGAGATGATAAAGCTCAAAAAGTTAGAGGAGAAATGACTCTTCCTCCTCTTCTTCATATTTCATAATTTGCAGCATTACTTAATAAAGCCTCAGCACCAATGAGTCAGAAAACAAAACTCTCAAAATAATCCAGAAACATTTAGGAGAGATGAATATTTTACAAGATCCCAGGCTGTGTCATCTCCAGAGAGTCCTCTTATGATTGTTCTACTAGAGGAGATCAATCCTTTCCCATTGCCCTGCTTACATAACAACAATAAAAAGATGTGAAACATGACCCTCCTCAGCAATACAGAGCTTGAGCAATTCTGGCTTCTGTTGCTGCTCACCACAAAATAATCAGATGATGATCTTTGGTGATGGCTGCTCTTTTATCCATGGATGATTTTACTGAGGGCTATAGGGTGTGGTTGGTGAGATCCAGCATGGCAGAGATTGGCAGATTTTAGAAAATCTGACGTCCTTTCTGAAGTTGGAGCCCTTTTAAGGTGGGACAAATGGACGAATGAGGTGATATCATCAGAGGAGTTCTCTACACATTGCAATGTGGCACCACACGTACCCTATTTCAAAGGTGCACAAGCTTCTCCTGAGTCTGAAAGAAGCTCAACTTTGTCATCTCTGTAGCATCAGGCATGTGACAAGGATACTGTGCCAGTGTGTGACCTGGTACCCTGGATGTTGAGATAAGATAATGTTCTTTCATCCATTTCTGTCAAAAAAGGTTTTTTGGCAAGATTAATGACAAAATTCTTTGCTCTAAATAAAATAGTGCATTTTTATGATTCTTATGCTGGCTGTAATTCAACTTTTCTATATGTCAGATGCCAGCCACTTCCTCAGATGAATCAATTTCTTTTCCCTAAACTGAAGCAGACAGATGTTGGAGAAAGTATCTTAGTGATGCTTAATTTTAAATATTATAAAGAGAACTTTTTTGGATTTGCATTCTGTCAAGAGGACTGATTAAAGCTGTGCAAAACAAACTTGTGGAAACTAAAGGAGAAGAAGGCATTTCCTTCAGCAATGCTTAGCTAGAAGTCTTTGGGACATTTGTGTCAACCAGATTTCACATGCTGTTAAATATCTATGAATCTTCTGCACTATTCACAATATATTAAATAAGATTCCAAATGATCAGAAAGCACAGAAAAAAATTCTCTGTAGCACTGTCTTTTGGCCAGCAGGTGATCAAAGAGCCATTCAATTTGTTCCTAGCATACAAACAGTAAACAAAGCTTACTCAGCATTAAGCATTCATCTAGGCTGACAGATTTTCCAAACTTTCCACTGAGTAGAATCGTACAAAAGCAAGACTGTGCCAAGTTAGCTGAGTACATCACAGAGACCAGCCTCTGCAAGACATCTTCCTATTACTGCCAGATACAACTGATAGGGAAAGCCTTGGTGCCAGGTGTTACATTTGGAAATGTGTCTTGGCTTTTCCAAAAAACGCTTACTGACTTGACAGAGTTGGGCCAAATAAGGAAATTACAAACTGATGTTATTTTGATTAACCTTCCAGAGAAGTATTTGCAAGAGAACGTTTAGACTATAGACAAGTCTATAGAGGAAACCTGAAGAAACTGGCAGCAGTATTAAATTGTATTCTATTATAGTAGTTACTCTTCCTGATCTTTAGCATGAAATGGAAACAACTTGGGAATGATTTCTGGGTTCCTTGGATTTGCTTTTAATGACAGAGAGAATTCAAATCCACCAGAAAAAGAATCATTTTTAGGAAAAGATATATATATATATGCATCTCTCTCTATATAGACATATACATACATATATGTATGTGTGTGTGCCTATATACACACATAAAAATTTGCTGTACATCAAACACATTCCCATTTATAAAAATAACCTAGAAGCACAACACTTTATCTGTCTTTACAAAAAAGTTCAATAAATACTAAGAGAACTAATATTAATTCTTAAAATGCCTTGAAGGCACAAGGTCAAAGCATGATAGCCACCAAGCTTCTCCAGCATGGGGAGACATCCATCTGACTAATCCTTAGATGATGATCTACAGCTGAGCAGATTATCCACCCCCGCTCCCTTTCAAGGTTGCTAGAGGGAATGTTATGACTTCTCAAGCATTGCAAGGCAAGGCTTATGTCACCTTTCCGAGAAAAAAGCATAGTGTAGATTGGACAAGACTTCTGGGGCTCCCCTGGCCTAGCACCCTGCTCAAAGCAGCACCACCTCTCAAGTCAGACAGGGCTACTCAGGGCCTTGACCAGTCAAACCCTCGAGGCAAACTTTTTCAGTGCTAAATCACAGTCATGGTGATTTTTTTTCCTTTACATTCATCAGGTCTTCCCTCTAAGCAGGATGTGGGGGTTTCCTCTTACCCTGTTGCTGTCCACCTCCAGGAAGACTGCCTTCCTTACACCTTGTCAGGTCACTGAAGACAGCTGTCACATCCTCCCTTCATCTTCTCCTGCTTAACAAAAACAGCCCTTGCACATCTGAGCTAACACTGAAAATATCCAAGAGTTCTTTGTCTGGGAGAGGCTTCAGGGAGAAGGCGGCAATTGAAGCATAATGGCAAAACGCTGTTGTTAATGTGACTTGAATCAAATTGCAGCAGTCAGTGCCAGCTCTCTGACTGGAGAACAGGTAGTTTAAAAAATGAGAAGATTTCACCACAACAGATAAATGTTAATTTAAAATGGCAGATGCTATTTTAGCATTCACATGAGAAATGTTATATATAGACAGCTTCAAATATAAAGTATGAAATCCACAAAAGAACACAGGCCATACTCTGTTGCCACTTGGATGGTAGGTACTGTGAGGCTGCTCCAGAAGGAATTTGCTTATCACGTTCCCTTACCTTCAAAGAAGGACAGAGACCATGCTAGAGATGATTTGTGACCATGGGTGAGACCAGCCCTTGTAGTATCTCTCTGAAATTGCAGTGGATGCTTCTTCTTGTGTGTTTATTCTGTTATGCTTCCCATGAAAGGGAGTCGGTGGGCATGTAAGGGAAAGAAATGAAGCCCACCAGGGGGGAATGGGGTGCCATTCAGCAGCCAGGCAGTGCTATTACCTGGATGGGATGGAAGGACCCAGACTTTTCCTAGGAAGGGATTAGGCACTCGAATTGTTTTTATACTTTCGTATTTTTGTCTTGTCTAAAATACCTTCTGTTTAGAATATTCTATTTTTAGCATTACAGATTCTTCCCCACTGAGATGCTCACCTGTGTTGAAGCTTTGACTCACTTGGGGTATGTTGCAGGATTGGTCTCTATTCTGTACCAGGCTAAGGAATCCGTTGGTTGACCTGCATGTGAAATTTTTATATATATTCTAGCAAAAAGTATAGAAACACTTATGCAGCATGAAAATAGTCACAAGAAAGATGGCATATGCTGACTATCTCATGAGGGATTTTATTTTGCCATGCAATTTTAATTTTTGTTGTCATTTGAGTATTGCAAGAAGACTGAGTGCCAGCAATAAAATTAAACGAAAGGAGGCAATAATGTAGCACTCTGGGACAAGAAACACAACAGGTGTTGCATGTGGGAAGACACATGATTGGAGATTCATGGTGTGATGAAGTTTTGCAAAAGTTTGCAGGCACAGCCAAGAAATTTCAAATGGAAAGGAATAGGCAAAAGGGAGTCATTGGCGTGAATCATAAGGATGTAATGAGAAAAAGGTCAGCAGAGGAGATCGTGTTAACCAACTGGGCAGAGTGAATGGGAACAAAACAAATCTTAAGGAAACCAGATTCAATGACAGCACAATGTGAGCTGATGCTTTGTAATTTTAATAATGCAAAATTTAGTAAATAAAATGTTAAAATAAGCAACTTTAATAATTCATTATAACATTTACTATTTTTGAACTGTTATTTTATAGCATATTTGATTCAATTGCTCGGTGTCATTGCATGTCCTTTTCTTGTAACTATGGCACAACTTAGACATTACAGTGTTTCATAAATGGCCAGCTAATTTTTTTTTAATAAACCAGAACACTAGAACTTGGGCTTGAAGTATAGTTATATTCTGCCTCACTAAGATGTTATATTGCCTGGGGTGGCCTATAGTCTGTACTAAACCATCAATATTATGTAAGGGTGGAATACTGTTGAGGACTTCAATTGTTTGTGTATTCAAAACACTTGGTGAATATTAACTAGTGTATAAATTCATTAAACTTCATTGAAGGATGCCCCTGGTAACTGTCGGATTTCAGAGCCAGACGCTACACCAAAATTTAGAGGTTATGCTCTGTTTACCTTTACTATACTTCCAATAGCAGTTGTAGGTGCTTTTGGTATAGCACAGTTTTGGATGCAGAAGCAGATAGTCTTTATCAAGAAATGCTTTCCATGGCAGTACTTGTACTTGATTCTGCACAGTCACTGATATCTGTGTATGAACAGATAGTGTTAATTGAAAGCAAATGCTCCAAAAATTAAAAGAATAATCGTGACTGACTTCATGCTCATTAACTTGTTGTTGATCCAAAACAAATCCATGGGAAAGCTGAGCATGGCATATATGGTATTTTTATAGGACTGATGTAAGCATAGTGTGTAATGTAAGTGCAATATTATTTAATGAAAACAGTAGCATAATTGTTAAATGTAAGTTTTTTAATGTTAGTGATATATTGTATCATTTTTGACAAGCTTGGTTAATAAAAAGTGGCAGCTGACATAATACACTTGGATTTCTGCAGATTCTTTTACTTGATACAGTATGACATCCTGATTAAAAACATTTAACTGAACCACTGAAGCACATACTACATGGATTAAAAAACAGTTAACTAATGGATCTCAGAGAGAAATCAAAGGTGTTTGGTCTCTTTAATAAGGAACAGAATCCATCAAATTGCTCCTACTGCCCAGCAAGACTATGACTTAAGAGAAGACAATCTAGCTCAGTTTCTCACCAGCACGGAAAGGACTTCATGTAAGCTGTTGTGTTTGGAGCTCATATTGCACTCTCTGTTTTGCTTACTGTGGCATTTTTGCATGTGACCAGTTCAGATTTCACAGTGTTCAGGGCAGAGGTCTTCACTCTTGAGCTGTAAATAAATTTCACTTCAGCCCATATCAGGTTGTCGGAGAAGTTCAGTGGACTTTGGCTAAGTTCCCTGGTTCAATATTCAAATAATTATAATTCTATCAATTTTTTATGTCTATTCACAGTGAAAGTTAGGGTCCCTGATGCCATTGAAGACCTATCCAATGAGCTAACAAGAAACAGCAGGCACAGAGATTTGGCTGGAAAATACATGTTGTAAATTACTGGTACCCGAGGGGAGTTTGCAGCCACAAAACTGTAGAATAACAAATAGACATACTTTTTAACTGAATAGCATAATGCTTCAAAAACTTGGGGTTTATCTATGTAATAAACTGTACAGACTTAGGCCTTGTTCATATGGCTCTCTGGAGTCCTGCTGATGGAGGGCATGACAAATGCACAAACTCAGATGACTGATGAGATGGATACAGAGAGTTAAAATGTAACTCACATCACATCCATGATATATGTTTACATTAATTGCCAATCTGATTGTTGCACTATATAATCCGTGAATAAAATTGAGGAAGCCTGAGCATAAATAGAGAGAGTTTTTATATGTGCCCCAGTAAGCATGAAAAATAAATCACAAAAACAATGGTGATCACACAACGCTCTCTGAGACTGTATCATGGAAGCAAGAGGCTCACCATTTATCATTCAGTTAAGAAGGCAACAGGAATCCTACAGTTTCTACTGTGAGTCTGTGGATTTGGCCTGCAGTCAGCAATTTAGTCTGAACTGTTTTATTAAAACTTATTTTTGTGCTTTGCAATGGAACCTCTCTAGGAGGCCGAAAGTTTTTATCTAGGAAAGCAATGAGCAGGAAGTGAGGAGAGCCTGCAGTCTGCAGTGGAGAGCCCTGCAAACTCAAGAAGACAGAGAATCATTAGCTTTCCAGCAGCTCCTCACTGTGGGTGATCATATTACGTTTTTTTCTACTTCAGTAGAGGCTAATAATACATATGTATACAGCCACATACATAAATGAGATCCAAGATGCATACTTCTCCATTTTTGAAGGCTAGTTTCTTACTGTGGCAGTTGCCTGTTTTCCTTTCAACACATGCAAGTAAAAAAATTGCTAGAACATGGGCATCTTTCCCAGCCTCTTTAACATGCTGCTTTTGATAACAGGGATGAGGCTTTAGCTGCTCCCACTACAAACAGCATAAGGAGCTCACTTTTTCTTTTGTTCTACCAAGCTTGTTGTGGTTTTTGCTGTATATATGCAAACCTTGGATAATGCTAATTGTTTTAGATTGATCTGACATTTATTGTGTGACTCCATCTTATTGGCTTGGAGTCTAGGAAAAAATAATCAAAGATAGATCCTTCTTTTTGATACTTCTGCACATGCTATGGATTTTTTTTTTTAATAATCCTAGGGAAATATTGAAGTTCCTATTCAACTATTGTCAAGCTTTTGAAGGATTCTTAAGATTTTAATAAGGCTAGATAAATATATTGGGGCAAAGACAAATATTTTTGAGATACAATACGGCAAAGTAACACAAGAATGTGAGAAAAGTTTAAGTGAGTCAGACTACAGACCTGTATCTTCTTTTTGCAAATGCTCAACAGTCGGTCAATAGGAAAGAGAATAAAATGATGGAAGCAGGCAGTTACATTTTTCCTGAATTCTCTCCAAGTCTTGAACAATTTCTGTCTCAGAGACTCTGCCATCTGATATGATTTTATATCTCTGAGATCTTGTCTGGAAGATGTCACTCCCCTTTACTCCTGAGCCACTCCCTATTTTATAGATCTCCTATGCCCTGAAACATATGTTTCTTAAGGTATATAGATCTTCTATGAATCAAATGCCACTTTCAAGCTGAAACTGATGCAAGCTTTGGCTTTCTCAGAGTAGAAAGGCATCATAACTTTCTTCAGATACAATTGTAAAATGGGCACTAGCCCATAATACACTTTAAGAGAAAATTCAAGACAAATCTTTTCTTCCAAACCATCGTATCTTGAATGATGCAATATTGTTCTCCCAAATTGTGCTTTTTTGGAGCAATACACAAGCAAGTTACTCAGAAGAGCACTTCTTCATATAGTCACTTTTCTGTAAATAAGCATTAAAAAGTGAGTGATCTCCACAAACTGATATATATTATCACAATAAAAATTTCTCAGCCTGCTTTTTACACCGAGACAGTGATATGAAAGTTTTACTAAGGCAATGCTGTATTTATTCCTATGGTGAGATAACTACCATATTTCACACAGCAGCTTGTAGCTACTAGCTTGTAGTATGGGAAGTCCCAATATGAAAAAAATGCCTTTAATCATACAAATCTTCCATTCATATTCACTCAGTATTATCTTATACTTGTGTAATTTACAGACAATTATGAAGTTTACAGACAATTATGAAATTATGTTCAGCCTGGAGAAGAGAAGACTGAGGGGGGACCTCATCAGTGTGTATAAATACCTTAACGGAGGCAGTGAGGAGGATGGGGTTGGCCTCTATTCACTAGTGGACAGTGATAGGACGAGAGGAAATGGCTTCAAACT
>JAUBOD010000469.1:827376-844495 GCA_032353885.1 Nothura maculosa | reverse complement strand
CCTTCTTAGGAGATCTTTAAAACCCGCCTGGATGCAGCCCTGAGCCATGTGCTCTAGGTGACCCTGCGTGTGCAGGGAGGTTTGACTAGATGACCTCTAAGGTCCCTTCCAACCTTACACATTCTATGATTCTATGATTCTATGATTCTATGAAGTTTCTAAGTGCACTCAATATTCTTGATTCAAATTGTTTGCTCTGTTTTCAAGACTGCCTCATCTGAGCAACGCAGGATTGTGATGTATGATAATCAATACATCTTGAGAATAAATTAATGAAATAACGAGTGCCTTAGCTCAGGAGGCTTCCTCATAGTAAGCTGCTATGCCTTTAATCACAAAACTTCTTTGCTCTTTTCTCACACAACATTGCTGAGGTGGATCAACTTTTAATAACCAGGAGGTGGAGTCATGAGTCTTCAGTATGGTCCAGCATAACTGAAAACCACTGACCTCTTCAGAGGATCAGTCTTTATGAGTTTTATATTCTGAAATTGCAAAATGTACAAACATGGAACTTTTAATGCTTTATGAAACTCATAAAGTTCCTGAGTTAGCACCTGCTTCTGAATTTGCTGCACTGACATATTTTGTGTGGTTAACAGAAGTCAGTACTATTTGGTGGAAAAACTATTGAAGAAATGGTGCAGAGAAAGGAAAACAATGGGAAATTGTCCCAGGCAGACAGTCTTGCTCAGACAATATGGATCTGAATTTCAATTAATTGTAAACAAGCAGCCTATCTCTGAGTGTGTCAGCAGTTTTAATGTCATGTCATCTGATCAACACAGCTTGTGTTCAAGGAATTGAAAAACACTTCTGTGTTTGTAGAAGAGAAAATATTTTGACCTATTTTACTAAATTCTTCAGCTAAATTTTACTTATTATCCTGTTGATGGTAAAGATCAACATACACTTTGTGGCATTGGTGAATATCTCTTTCAACACCACAGAGTTTACACATGTTTCTACAGAGAGTAGACTCTACAGAGAGTAGAATTTCTTTTTCAATAATGAATTGTGCATGTACCGCTACGGAACACAAGTTTTAAGGTGAACTGTCAACCTGAAATCACAATTTGCCTGAAATACTGAGCTAGCTATTCAGCAGTTGGCAGAGTTCCATTTAGTTCAATGGAGACATGCTAATTGAACTAAAGAGCTGACCCTCTGTGCCTACCATATTAAATTATTACTATATCAGACAGATTGCAGATAATTATTATCCTGCATGTTTCAGTTTATTGACACTGTCTCTACAAGCAGTCTCTTAAAGGAATTTAGCCAGTCATCTGCCATTCACCTGACAGTAGCACACACACAGCTCTGCAAACTAAAAATAACCGGAAAACACAAACAACTGAACCTCAAAATCAAAGGCTGTACACCCACTGCAATTGACAGAGAAGTTGTAGGCTGGTCTAGTATTTGATTCTAATTTCAGCCCATTCTAAATACCTGGACCAGAGTTTCTGTACTACGTACAGATCTTAAGTTTCCTTATTGTAAATTCTCAAGAGCAGATGTGTACTGCTTCACAGTATGTAGCTGAACATACTCTTAACTCTTCACTCTTGTGGGAGAAAGTGGAGAGTCATGGTCTGTCTTCCTACTTCCTCACTGAGTATGTGTGTCACCTGAGCAGGAGCTCTTCAATGTGGCATGAGATACCTTTACAGATTAGGAAGGTCACAATTGCCCCTCTGCTCTACCTGCTCCTGCTACATGAAAGAGGCCAAGCAGAGGTAGTGTTACCTCCCATCTGAGTGGTCCCATGAAAATCGAAAGGGAAGTGGACTCATAGCCCCTGCTATCCTTCCTTCATTGTTTTTTTGTTTTTGTTTTTTTTTAACTTGTGCATGCATTTTACCCTGTGCATGCATTTCAACTACTTTGAAAGTAGTTCTGGAAAAAAAAAAAGTGGAATGATATCTCAAAACATCCTGTCTGGGTTGCCGTATTGCTGTTACCCATTGCTCTCCTCTGTAAAGAGGGCTTAATTTCAACCTAAATTCTTAAGTAGAGAGTTATGAACTACATTGCACAGCTCACGAGGTAAAGTGGGAGATGTAATATAGTCGCCCGAGTAGGCCTTTTGTGTGAACAAATTTAAAATATTTTACTTAAAAGGCTGATATCCCATTCCTAATACCAGAGCTAGCTTTCAAATTGCCATATTGCCAATCACTCGATATGAAATAATCCCTTTCTACAGCACAGAGGTCAGTGGAAACAGAATAATTTTGATTCATCAGAGTGCTTTTGTTGCAGTGGCGGCCAGTCACATGTTGGGCTATGCTAAAAGACAAAGAAAAATAAATGAAAATATAGACAGTAGATTGAGAGAAATGTTTATTCCTCTCTACTTAGCAACCTCAGAATGTGAGACCACATCTTGAGTAATATGTCCACTTTGGGGCTCACCAGTACAATAAAAACCTTAATAAACTGAAGTGAGTCCAATGGACTCATGGCCCTCATGGTGGTTAGAGGTGGGAGCACAAATAAGACGCATAAATGTGCAGAAACTGCAAGGATAGAGCTTGTTCAGTTTGAAAAAGAGAAGGATAAAGGAAGGACTTGTGATCTTCAAATACTAATGGGAGACTGTGCAGAATATGGAGCCAGTCTTACCAAATAAGCCAGACGATAACAAAAGGCAATAGGCATAAGCAGAGAGGGAAATTCCGTTGCAATGGAAGGAAAAATATCTTCACAGTGAAAGTAACAGAATTCTGAAGCAGTTTTCCCAGAGAGGTTGTGTCATTGCCAGTCTTGGAGATATTTAGAACTCTACTGGAGAATCAAACAAGTTAGTACTGTTCTGAACCAGAGATCAGGAAGGTTCCTGAGGTTCCTTCCAACCAAAACACTTCTGTAGTTCTGTGTGGTAGCAGAAGAAACAGATATTCCAGGGGATACTGTTGGAGAGTAGTGTAGGTGTGCCATGGGCTGATAGAGCACCCAGTTGCTACAGTTGAACACGCCCCAAACATCCCATGTGACCAACTAGGCTGGGGCAGTAAAGGTATTGCCAACTCCCATAACTTGGGATACAGCAGAAACACTTGTGTTGTGTGAGCAGCTCTATCCTGGCAACAACAAAATGTTCCATCTAGCCAGGACTCTTCTGTCCTCTTTCCCAGTTGAAAATAGAGATACTGAGATAGAGTAACTGTCTTTGAAAGACACCTACGGCATAGCTGTAGAGTCTGTAAGACACTCAAGAAAGAAAAATGTCTGTGAAAAACATACGCTGATGTCTAATACTTTCAAAGCCTATCCATTTTATCTGTCAACTTTCTTGGAATGGAAAACAACTAGGAGAAATTACAGTTAAGTGAGGAATGTGAAAACATGATTTAAAATGTTTGGTAAGTACTTTTCAAGGCAATACTAACATTAATAATTCCTGCAGGCGTTTGGACCTCCGTTATCACCCACTCACTTTGGCACCATATCATATATGAAAACTTTTGCCATTTAAGCTAGTTAGTAACATCCTCCTATATTCCCACTACCACTTAACTTTTAATTTGTCATTTTTTAGCTTTCCCAATTCATCTGTTCAACAAATTTTTAACTTCTTTCTTACATATATGGATAATGTCAGGCTTCTGAAAAGGGCAATATCCGAAATCACTTATAGCCTACAGAGGTTCAGATTTCACCAGGACACTTTCTCTGTGAATCTTAATCTTGATCTGTAATACCACTTCTGTCCAGTCTATGGTCTAAGAGCTGTAAGTTATTTAAAAAAAGGAGTCACCCAAAGCCAGTTATGAGTTAATGATATTGCTGATGCCAATAGTCAAGCGTGCAGAGTCAAAAGATTAAAAGACTGTGGTCTTATCATGATCGTTCTGTAAATAAGTAATAAGTATCGAGTGGATGTATGACTATCGGAACCATATAAAGGCCTCCAAATCAGACCAAAAATTGCTACATTAGTTCAGTGCTCTATCAAGATGATTTGACTTATTTCTTACCTTTAACAACAGATTATGATTCTATGATTATACAGTTACCACTATATCTTCTTGCAATCACAATGAAGATCTAAATTTAGGAACTTAGCCATATATAGCTGTTTGAAAGTCTGGTCACTCTAGGGTTTCTCTATAATCAAGAGAGCAAGACAGTTATCTTCAGATACTGATTACCTTGATCTTAGCTAGAAAATTTGCTAGCAGGCAGTTCAGCAAGGATAGACTAACCTCCAACACACTCAAGGTGCCTTGGCATGAGAGAAGCCTATTGGGGATCACTGGCCAATATAACAAACATGATGATGCAGCTATATAAAATGTAGCTGTAATAATATTGCCAATAAGCACCTAGCTTTTTATAGCTGCAAGATTTTGAGTTTATTATTATTTCCTTGTAAGACCTCTAGTGTAACTCTAGGCCAGGAGTGACCAGCACGCTACAGACCTAGAATTAAAAGTTAAAATAGAGACCAGTGAACAGTTGTAAAACATTTTTTCTTGCTTGCTGGGTTTGGGCCGTTTTTGTTTCTTTGTTTGTATTTTGTTTTTTAAGTGGAGACAGAATTTATTTGTTGCAATTCATGAAGCAAGAAGTATCATCTTGTATTATGTTTATATTAATAGATAACAAATCTATTAATATGTTCTGGATCATTTAGTTCCTTAGAAATGTCTCAAAAGTATATACAAGATACAGTTTAAATATATATTCTTATATAATTATACTTGTATATAAACACTTGTCATTGAATGCATATCGTTAAGAAATATATACATATATGAGAAGCTTTTGCTTAAGGTCTAATGTGGAGTAGCAACCAGCTTTGTTTGCAAAGGATTGAGGACTTTATCTGCAGATATGATCTTATGGCCCAGTTGATAGCAAATACAGAAGACCAGAGTCTGACTGTCAGCAAACGGACAGACATGGGCAGAAAACTTACAGAAAATACTAGTCATCAGAACAAAAGAAAAATTTTTTTCCTCCCACCCCCACAAACACTATATTCAACTCAAAACTGGAAAACATAAAATAAAAGAAGTGATCAAACATACGACAAAATGCTCAGCTCTTGACAAAAAAGACAGCACTGGTATGGGCATACAGAAGATGCTACTTTTCAGAGAAGCGTTTGCCTGGCTAACACCCTGTCTATCTGTGAGATAAAAATTACACAAACATATGAAGATGATAAAATGAGCTTATCCACAGGGGTAAACACATTCACAAGAGGAGGAGGCTGAACGTCTGCATTTGCCAGTTAGCCATGCTCCTACATGGTCTACCCAAAATGGACAGTCCTCACTCCTCGATGTAGCCCCACGAGTCCTGTGACTGCTGCTGTCCATAGGGCACGTTTTGGATTTTGTCTAGCAGCTGCAGCATCCACTGCTCATCCTGAAATAGGCTCTCTTCCAACACCTTGCTGCTCCTAACACCTCCATTGAGCCAAATCTTCTCTCTGTTAGTCCATGAGTTTCCAATAATTAATGTTTGATGCTCATCTCCTTGCAAAACTCTCAGAGTTGCTGGTTAAGGTCTCATCTTAAATGATAGTGCTCTCTCCTTGAGAAGGAAAATAAAGTATCCAAATAAGCATTTCTTTCTTTTTTCAGTCTTGCTTTCTTTACTCTTTGCTAGTTTGGGGGTTTGCTGCTGCATATGACATGTGAGAGGACATATAGCTTCTTTTTAGTCAAACTTCATCACATTTCCTTCCTCTGCAACATGCAAGCACCTTGGCAGCACTGTTAGGTGGTGAACTTTCACCAAGCTTGCAAGCCAGCTCTCCAGGAATGGTTTTGCCCATTCAGCGATCCCAGGAGCAAAGGCATTTATTTTCCTGGTCTTTGAGTACAAGTTACAGTCTATAATCCCCAAATGTGATGCCTCATATTAAAATCCATATAGATGGCAACAGTGCATTTAAATTTCCACTCAGCTTCAGGTTCATTGGCCAAAACTTAATTATAATAAGCCAAAGAGATAAGCTATAGCTGATACAGGCTGCTAGCATAGGTGTGAATGCCAAGTCCAGAGTCGTCACTTACCCTTGGGCGCGTTGATGCACAGACGTGATTACTGCAAGTGAAGAAATATTCGTGTCAGCTTTGATCTGTCTAGAGCAAAGGCCATGACAGCCTGGGCTTCCACCCAGGCTATGTCAGTCTGCAGGGACTGTATGTACTTACTGGGGCAGCCGGCTCCCATTGATGGTTGTACCAATGAGGCTGTAGTACTACAGCCACCTGAAACGCTAAATTAAATGTATCTTGAGCTTGTCTGTTTTCCAAGAAAGTACCTATGCAGTTTGGCACTCCCAATGCTGCTAGTATCAAATGTGGAAGTTTTCAGAGACATTAGGTTAGGGCACATGGTCAGTGCCAAATACAGGCACTCACTTGCTTAGTTTGTAATTATGTTTCCATTACTGCAGAAGTTCCCCTCAGCCTTTAGCTCAGGCTATAGTTCCAGCAATTCTGGTCCTGTGATTGCCGTGTACTGGAAGTGCTATAAAAGTAAGTTTGAGTGCAATCATGTCTTTATTATAAGAGAGTATCCAGCTCAGCACAGGTAACAAGATCTTCGGAGAAACTGAAAAAATCTTTAAGCAACACCAAAGCTCTTCTGTAAGACTTCTGTGCCTGACGATAAATCTGGTCAAGCTTTCCTGAAAAACTTCATGTTTCAGCTTTCTCCCACGTGTGACTCTCATTTGCACTAAACAGAAGTGTAGATATAGAGGTAGATGTAGATAAAAAAAATCCATTTTCTCCATCATTTTCCCCTAAATTAGTTAAAGAAGATGAAGCTTTTTTTTCTGAAGTTCTTGAAGATTTTTTTTACAAATTCCTTTAGAAATTATTAACTGTTATTTTCTTTAAAAATATGTGGAGTATCCAGGAAAAACACTTGTACAAGAGCATTTAAATATGCATAATTCAAAATGCACCAAGAGTTTTCATCTGAATAAACAGACACAACTCAAAGAAGTGCCATTATTGACACAAATTATTTATCAAGAAAGAAAGCCCAAGGAAAATTATTTGATTTTGTCCCCCAAAGAGGTTGTGGAGTCTCCTTTGGAGATGTTCCAAAACCACCTGGATGTGACTCTGTGCCCCATGCTCTAGGTGTCTTTGCTTGAGCAGAGATTGGATGAGATAGTCTCTAGATATCCATTTCAACCTCAACCATTCTCTGGTTCTGTGATTCTGTGGCTGTGAAAGAGCCTCCAATGCCATTTCATTGGGTTAATCATAGAACCCTCATCTAACCCACATAAACTGAACACGCCTAGCCTTTTACCCAGACTAGAGGTGTCATCTGGAAAATCCTTGTGGCCCAATCTTTGTGTCCGGTAGATGAGGATAATCTTTGTGTCCACCTCACAGAAACAGTCACAGGTGCTCCATCAGCACTCAAGAAAAATGAAAAGACCTTATGTAGACCTGCAGCTGCTAAAATCTTCACAAGATCTATGGAAAAGTACACACTCTGGTCCATCAGGAAGCAGAGCTTTCTTCCTCATACCATGCTAAAAGCAGTACTTTTTCTGAGGAAGAATTATGACTATGGAACTCTTCTAGAAACAGGCATCAGTGACCTTAAACTCACTGAGAGTTTGGGCTCCATGGGTTGTTGTTGACCAATTCTCTTCTCTAAAGTTATAATCTTGTTTATATCTGTACAAAACTTAATAGCTGATGAAATTAGTTCCTAACAGATACAATTAAGATTTTTTGTCCCAGTACACAAGAAATTCTCTGTTCTCATATTACTTCTAGCAGATTATTTCAGTCAACTGAACAAACTCTTCCATCCTTTTCAATTATTCATTTTTTTATGAGATGTTATTTATATAGCAGTGTACACAGTACTTTGCAATAAGTAGGTATGTCAGGCAAAGAACATTGTCCTTTTGACAGCATTGGCAGCCCAAAGTAATGAATAGGATAGAGAACAAAACAGCAAGAATAAGGAGACAAGGTCATTGCAGTTCAAATATTTCATGGAACAGAAGCAATAGTAAGAAAGTTTGAAAAAGAAATAAATTTGTCACATCAGGTAGACTGCATACATTTAACAGCACATCTGGACTGCAAGCATCTATGCCTGAGTAAGACACTGAGACTTTCCTTTTTGATGAGAAACAGGAATTGTTAATTCAGAGCTTCATCTCTTTTGGGTGAGAGGAATTATGTTTTATGCTCTGCTCACTATATTTACCACCATGAGTTACAACATAGTCAGGCTGGCCAACTCAAATATGGGTATCTATTTAGCTTGATGGTACAAACCCTTTATTCTAGTCACATACCAATATCTCTTTCA
This sequence comes from Nothura maculosa, assembly GCA_032353885.1. Lineage (NCBI taxonomy): Eukaryota > Metazoa > Chordata > Aves > Tinamiformes > Tinamidae > Nothura > Nothura maculosa. The sequence continues at coordinate 836,173 of JAUBOD010000469.1, read as the reverse complement.
AGCACATTTAAGCACATTAAAAAAAAGTCTGTTTTTTGAAAGCTTCAGGCAGTGGTTCCTTACTTCTTTTCCACTGGGGGCGAACTTTTTTTAAACTCTCCATTGACAAACCCTTTTTCCTGGAGATAACTGCTGTCTTAACTCTACTGAATCAGCTGTCTCCTAGACTGCACTCTAAATCAAATTTAGTTATAGAAGCCTCTTTTTGAAAAAAACATCTCCAAATCTATTTTCCTTTGTGTTGTAATTAGATTCCTGGGCAGGAGCAGTTTGCAGCCCCACCATGCAAAAGGCTGAGTCAGCACAAATTGGAGTCAAGCTGACCAAACTTTTGCATGGCAGACTGCAAGCTGGGTTGGGGAAAGTGATGCAGAAACCTTCAAGTGCATTTGTAAGCTGTGGACTTCTTCTCAGCACCTTGTCCTTTGCATTTCTTGCTCCGGCTCCTGTTTAATAAGGTTACCCCAGGCAGGAAGGACTGGGCAGAGAATGGGCAGAGATTCAGCAGAGTTTTGCCTGATATTGTGTGACTGACCTCAAGCCCTGACCTGAAAGTCTCACTTTTAAGGATAGGAGTGGAAAAAATCAGTAGAGAGAGTGCAGCTGCACAAGGTGCTGAGCCCTCCCAATCCACCTACACAGCCAGTAAGAGCCAGGGGTGCCACTGGGGTGGCAATGAGAACCCTAGGTGGTTCTCACGCTCTAGGCCATGCAAGCTGTCACTAGAGAAGCTTCTTTTCTCTTGCTCTAGCAAGGAAGCCTTTGGGAACATCTGGCCATCTTTGCACTGGCACTGGAAAGTTATGAGGCTGCAATGATTTGGTGGGGGTCTCTCCTAAAGCCCATTGATCTGGAGGAGAAAGTTCTACCTCCCATTGACACTACCAAGCCCCACATCCACCAGACTCCTGTATGAAGCATCCTTTGTTTTTCTATTTAACAGTTTCAGTAACTGTGCAATATGAAATTCTTTCATTCCAATCCTTGTGTGTGGGAGGGTGTGAATATTTCCAGCTCATAGTAATGAATGTTTTGGCACAGACAGTTGCAGTAAGCATAGGACTGTGAGCACTGCTTTCAAACTCTACCTCCAGCATGCTTGTCACTGCACCCCAGCACTAACGCAATTAGTTTTGCTTCATACGCTTGTCACAGTAAGACTTTATGGGCAAAATGACAAAAAATACTCAGAAGACTCTGACATTTATCTGTGCTTTGTTATATCATAAAAATTACTGCATTTCTTACATTAGAATCTTCAGTGCATTCCCTTACCAGATGGATAAAGGACATCATTGTCTGAAAATGTGAGATACCTATGAAAACAGAGCATCACACTACAGGATTTGGTGGCACACAACAATGTGCACAGTTCAGTTCAAACCTGGTTGGATCTGGGGCAGAAGGAGGCAGGTAGGGATGCTGCCTGTGCTCTTCCCCAAAACAAAATCTCTCTCATCTGCATTCAGGAGGGGTTTGAATTCTCCATCTGTTTTCAACACACTCATTTCCTTTCTTTTCATTCTTGAAGTCAGTTTCTAGAAGAGACCTGGAGCTACACAGACAATATAAAATAGTTCTGCCCTGTCTTGTGACCATCCTATGAATGCACTGACATTTTAGCAGTTTTGCTGCATTATGGCTACATGGTAGTGTTGATGCCGCTTAAAACTGACTCCAATTAACTAATGAAATTATTATATGTTGCCATGGTATGCAAATTAGATTTGCAGCCCAAAACCTGTATATGTAGCCATTTGTGGCATTTCTTCCAAATTGAAGACATGCATTTTAAAATTTAAATGGAAAGAAAGATATGAGTTAAGCTGAGAAAAGGAAAATACCATCTAGTGAAACAAGATGTGATAATAGTTTATTGTGTCTTAATTATGAAAAGCATGTTCTTCTAAATAACACAGTACATAATAAAACTGAATAGATATACATGTTAATCGTCTTCTTCATTACAAAGACAGAGCTAATGTCAGGGATTTGAGATGAATACCACTTAACCTCCTGAACTCTGGATAAAGAGGGAGATAGATGTTTGCTTTTGATCATTCTGGTCTTTTCATGATCTGAATCAATAAGTACCCCTTATAGCTTTGAGTCATGTTTCTAATTAGTCAACCTCTTGGGCCCAGTTTACAAAATAAAATATAAATCAACGCACATTTGTAAATTCCAACAAGCATTCTGGGCCAAAGCCATCTCAATAAAATAATTAAAATGCCATCAGCCTGTTAGCTTCCTCTCATGTCTGCCAAATGTATATAGTGTCAAATACGAACTGATATTTAGAGTGGTAAGGAAAAAGGTGTTCTGAAGATATGATAATTGCAATAAATATAAGATACAAAATAATGAGTCAGTAATCAGTCTGGCTTCACTTTGTTTATTCAGATACTTTGCAAGTAAGAAAACTAGTAAGAATTTTGTTTTGGCTACAGAAAAAAATGGAATCTGACAAGCTCCTTTAAGAAGCTCTCTAAAAGTCAAATGCAGCAGACAAATTAGATATTATAGAATGAAATACATGTAGTATACCATATCAGTGCTTGAATTTTATAAAGACAACAGCCTTTGTTGAGCCCTTATAATTGAGGAGCATCCAGGAGATAAATTGTCCATTTGCAATGGACATTAATTTTGCCTTCTTTTGCTTACTGTAATGCTTTGCATGCACTAAGACAAATATGTAAGGACAAATGATCAGAAAGAGCCTTTCTAGCTCCATTTCCATCTGCATCACTGCTTTCTCAGCTTGGGGTGCCCTCCACCGCTTGCTGCTTCCAGCAACGGCCAAATCCTGATCTTGTTGAGAGCAGCAAAGGAATAGAGTCAGTCATGAACACAACAAGGTAGAAGCCCAATTCCTTTAGTTCTCAGTGTTCCGAAGGAAGGTCTGGTAGCTTCACATGGAGCTCTCCTGGTGAAACAGACAACTCAGGAATGTGTTACACACCAGAAGTGAATTAACTGCAAATCCAAAACTATGAAGAAGTGAGAAAATACTACAGGCCCATCAGCAGTATTTAAGACTTGAGAATGAATTCCCAAGGAAAGAAAGGTGAAAAATATAGATGTATAGAATATACGATAGAAACACATTTCTTTTCCAGAATAGATTATGCCAAATTATCCTAGTATTTGTGGGGCGTGCATTGATTTTACTTGTTGTTGAGACAAAGACTACATTATCTGGTTTTATCATAATCTACGAATAATGTCACATGATAAATATTTCAGCTGGAGACTTAGTTTAAGAAATGAAAAATGTAGGAATGTTACTAGAAGAATTCCATATGTCCCAGGATGGATCAGGCTTAAAATTTTTATTAATGATACTAACATAAAAATAGTGAAAATCAACTGGATGCTTCGGGCACTGCACTGGGAGGTATCCAGCATCATGATGGAGATTCAAAAGAGCACATCAGTAAGAATGAAGGAACTAAAAATATGTGAGAAGAGGAACATGATGGCAATGCAAATGAGATAAAATGCCTATCAAGGTTTGCTAGAAGGAGCAAGAAGCTTTTTTGTGGCCATTCCAAGCCAATAGCCGTAATTCTATTAAGACTCATGAGACTGTTTCATTCTCAGCAGAAAGTTTGCAATCATTACCCACAGTTCATGTCAGTACAATTAATTTTTAAATCAAAGTGAAATAACATAGATCTCTCCTGTTCTGTGACTCAGTTTTGTCATCCTTGGCTGGCAATTACATCTTTGTTTTTTAAGGTTAGATGGCAGGAATCCCCAGCAAAATCCATGAGGTGAGTGGCAGCTACTGCTCAGGTGGCAGGGGTCTGCGTGGGCTACTGACCCGCTTCCAGCAAGGCTCATAGGTGATGCTTCTAATACACATCTGAAATGTTCTGCAATATTTCTTTTTGGCAGGCTTTCCTCTTTCTGTCTTTTGGCAATAGTTCTCCTCTCTGCTTTAATGCTATAGCTACAGTCAGTGAAAAGGATCTGATATCTTTGGGAATAGCAGATGTGAGGTTTTTGGGTAGCAGGGCAGTGCTAATATGAAATCTCTCTCTACAGGGTGCTCTGTTTGCTGAGCTCAAACAGGATTTGATGCATAGCCTCAGCCATGTAGACAACTACTGGGACAGAAGGAGATAAAGAGGAACATTGCCTTGTTCTTCACTCTTGATGGGAGATCACAACTACTTTCACACTAGTCTGTTTGGACATGGACATGGACATGTGAGCTCATGAAGGATGTTGGTTTGCAACCTCTTTCAAAAAATAGTTTTAGTGGTGTCTACCAATAAAATCAATTAGCTTTAAACTGAAAGTAGATTGTGGTTTTCATGATAGAAATCCTAGTTTTGTTCATGCTGATGACTGAAGAGTTAGAGCCTATACAGCTATATTTTGTCAACACAGCATAGGCCCATAGGAGGCGAATGAGAGTATGTGCTGGGATTAAAATTTCAGGAGGATGTGCTTGAAAAGTAGCATCCCTTATCTAAACAATTCAAATCTCAGAAAAAAATGAAGTTGCAAAGTCTTCTGTTAAAGTTGCATTTATATTACCTAAGCATGCTTATATTAATTCACATCCTCTCATATTAAAGATTTAAGATTTTTGAACTTTTTTTAAAAAAGATATTTTTGAACTTTTTTTTTTTGAGAAAATATTTTTTGTAAGCACACTAACCACAAGAGCCACTCATAGTAGTGAGTTTCCATGCTCTCTGGCCTTTAGTGCACTGTGCTGTGATAAAAGAAGTCCTGCTCAACACCTGAGAAAGTCATACAAAGTGATAAACTGACAAAGAGATGTGCTTATGAAAACTCTTCCCTGTATACAACAGATATAGCTGAAGTATATGCCGTCTTGGTACTATAGAATTCATGCTCATATCTTCTTTATGGATAGTAAAAAGGATTGATTTCACTATTTTCCTTCTGTCCTGAATGTAGAAAATAAAAAAACTTATGGAGAATGAGGGATGCAAATTGCATCTGTTTTCAATTTTGTGGTCTTACAGCACTTCATAAGTAGGCAAAACAGAGAGGTCACCCTTCATTGCACAAAAGGCAGGGCAGTGCATTACTTAATGTCTAACTCAATAAAGACTGTGAGTCATTGCCTCAAAGGATAAAAATCCACTTAGGTGAATTAGTGAAATTTAGGGTTAGAGCAAGCCTTGAAGCACTTGGAGGTTAAGGGCACTCAGCATTCTGTAGGATTAGGCACAATAGAGTAACAAGACTACAGGATGACTTTGCCTTTCTCTCACCATTTACTCATGCATCAGATGATTGTTGTTAAAGTCTTGGTTTTCTTGTTTCTAAATTACTAGGATCTAACTTTTTAAGGCTTCGGATTTCTTGTGCTACAACTTTCTGTGAATATAAATGATGGTATATATTTGCTAATTATCCATCTCTATAACAATCATTTTGAAGACTAATTACTCCTATATATCCACAAATAAATTCAGTTTCATTACTCTTTATCCTTTTTATATTTATTATTTTGTGTGCATAATCTCAATCAAAACCAATGGACACCTTGGAGACTCCTTGAGGACAGGGTATTATTAGTAACAAGTAGAAGACCAAAGTGCCAACTGAGATGCACCTGTCTTCTGTAAGAGTGGTAGAGTGGCTCTAGACACCTCTCTTGGGATAGTGATAACCACTAGGCTGAAAACAATCATAGGAAAATGATAGGAAACCAACAAGGGAATAAACTGGCTTCAGAATACAAATAGGTTACAAAACATTTTATACCTGTTTTCCACTGAATAGATTCAGCAAGAAGAAACAAATCAATTAGGTCCATGCACTGAAGCTAAGTTTACATTTATTTTATACCTTCATAATAAATATGTCCACGTTCTGATTGTTTAAGGATCCTAGTAGAGGATGCTGGACAGAGACTGCAGGCCAACTTGAGGATGGTGCAATCTCATTAAAAGATAAATTGTAAAAAGCACCAGCATTTTAATGAGTGCTACTGCCCAGCTGTATTTGTATGTGCAGTTTCCCATCACTGGAGGCACAAAATATACAGCCATGATTGTCTTTTGCATCTTATTTTTAAAGATAGCTCAGTTCAGCTTAAAGCTAAGTTTTATGAAAGTCAAATCACTTCGCATTAAGTAAATATATTTTTAAACTTTGATTAAGTTGTACAGGGACATGCAAACAAGAGCCTACTGTAAATACAAAGTGAAAAATATTTTATATATATATATATATTTATATGCCTTAGGATCTGAAAATTTGACTCTTTTGGTATAGTTTTGCTTTTATTGTCTTAAGTAGCTTAAGTGTCCAACTCTCTTTGGGAAATTATACATGGTCACCAGATTGACTTTGTCATATTCAGAAATACTACCCAAAATCTTTCTGAAAGTTTAAAGGATTGACCCCAGCAAAGTAACTCCACACCCTTGAGTGCAAAAAATACCTGAAATGACTATAACTCTCCTCCAGGTGACCTGAGTTTTGATGAAAATAGCTTTGATCTTGCCTGAGAGGAAGGTCTCCTGATGAAAGGGAGTTGAGAGGACACCAAGTTGATGAGAGCAATGGAAACACTTGGACAGATTTTTCCTACAATAATGTTTTGCTGAACCTCTACCCAGGCTCCTGCTCCACCACAGGGGTAGTGGCGGTGCAGGCAGTGGGGCTCTCATGTGTCCGGATTGCACATCAGGCATGGACCTCTGCCTGCATGTACTTGGGCATGACTGAATGATTTCCATCCTGAACTCTTCATAGCACAAAAGGAGCAGCCAGAGACTTTGATCACAAGAGCACATTTATGTCCCAGAGCCAACCTTCTCATCTACTCACCTTGCTACCTGTCTGCAACGAGTCTGAAGTTCCTCCCTTCATCATACATGAAGACAAGAGCCAACACCAAAGCCAACATCAGCAGCCATTACAACCTGGTCCTACAACTCCTGTTCTTGAGAGCAGCCTTATACATTTTGCTACTTTTTAAGAATACCATTCTTAAAAAACAGCCTAAACTTCCAGGACTAAAAAATCCCTTAGGACTGAAAATTAAAAGTGTGGCCTACCAAAAAATAAAAGCTTAAGTCTTACTCAAATGCATATTTCTCAGACTGAGTTGGAGAAGTTCTTTGATCCTTTAAAATAATTAAAATACTTTGGTGTGCAAATGTCAAAATGGAAGAAATTTAGCAGAAAATGGGGGACAAATGGCCAGATCTTCCTATTATCACTTTCTGTACATCTCAAAAGACATCTGATTCCTGACTCTGTATGAGTTCCAGCATTCAGTGATTTATTGGGTAATTCAGCATTTGCCAGTATGTCTTGTGCTAATTAAATGCATCGCACTCTATTCAGAAATGTCACAATTGATTTGTCTTCTGCAAGCACTGACTTTATTTCAATCTTCTAAAAAAGATTTTATGAGCCCCAGATAACTTATCCTGGCACATTCATCTCCCAGGGCAGCTTCTGCATCTGAGGGCAGTATGGGAAGAAACCAACAGTGAACATCCAATACAAATGTCTTTTTTGGACAGCTTATTTATCTGATGTGTGCTGTATATCCAGGAGGAGGTAGCCTATATGATGAAATTGCAAGCTGCTCCATTTACGCATAAAAACACTTGAACATGACAGAAGTTAATATACAATATTGGCAGATTTTATTGGTTGATAAACTGAGTCAAACCACCATGCGGCTTGAGAATGCTATGATCTGTAACAAGGTGTTTATTTACAAGTGGATTTGTGACTGAATTCAGCTATTAACTAAATTGCATCAAGAGGAGATGACCATAAAATAGCTCAATCTAAACATAAGATGCCAAAGCATGCTTAGTATCATACTTGGTGTATAAACATGAGGTCAGAGTCTGAGGGCTATTCTGTTATTTTAATTCAATGGCTTTACTCTGCATGTTATGTATAAATGAATACTGAGAGTCAATGCCAGAATCATACTATTCTACCAGGGAAAATACAGTTACAGTTTATGACTAAAAAAAAAAAAGCTTTGTTCTCAGAAAGCACAATTCCTGACAAAAAATAGTGGTTGAAGATTAATCTGAATTGGAAATCTTTGATGCAAGATGAGGAAGATTACCTTTAATGTGCCAAAAAGAAGAAACCAATTATCTATTCTGAGTCAGCACACAGCTGCACACAGAAGTGGCAGGAGAGTCAATTACGTAAATATTTTAAGTATTTTACTAGAAAACATTAATTTTCTACTGTTGTTATTTCCATACAGGAACTATTATTGCTTAGACACTTCTGAGACGGAAGCTATTGCACAGAAGGAACTTACTTCCTTCCCAAGAAGCTTTCTGAGAGAGGCTAGAATCAGTTATACACAACTCAAATTCATTATTTGTCACATTTTCCATTGAATGTTCCACTTGCTTTTGCTGCAGAGGCTTCTGCTAAAAGACACCTATTATTAGTGCCTGCCTGGGATATTGCAGCAATTCTGACTTTTAATTGGAAGTTAAACAGTTTAGTCCCTGTGTCAGACAGCAAATCCTTAAATACTCTCTGAAGAGAAGTATTTCCAGTGGCCATGAATATGGCCACATGGCTGCAGTTGCTCATCTTAACTACTTCAGGTTGCACATTGAATTTACTTCACCTTGATCCTACCTCGCATGTTGAACCTACTTCAGGTTGCACATTCAAGACCAAGATTTCTTCAAGATCCTTGTGGTTATGGTATAATAATAAAACATAGAATTTGACTATCAGTTCAAGGTTCCTGTATATTGCTTAGCCTATATTGTCTCACCTGAGCTTGCTCATGTAGGAA
>JAUBOD010000469.1:797497-816768 GCA_032353885.1 Nothura maculosa | reverse complement strand
CGCTTTACTAACCCTAACCCTAACCCTAACCCTAACCCTAACCCTAACCCTAACTCTAACCCTAACCCTAATGGCCCGAATGAGATCAAGCGGGACCCTGCACGATTTCCTCTCTGAACTGGGAAGAGAGGAAAGTTGTTGTACATGCACGCTTGTTGTGGTCCCGTGTATGCTTCTGCATGGCCTTTTCTGCTGCAGTTCTCCTGGTGCTCTGCGCTTCATCGCTTCCCCAAACCTAACCCTAACCCTAATGTCCCGAATGAGCGCAAGAGGGAGCCTGCACCGTTCCCGCCTAGATATTGGGAGAGATAAACTTTGTTGTAGAAGCACACTTGTTGTGGTCCCGTGTGTGCTTTTGCATGGTCTTTGAAGCTGCAGTGCTCCTGGGGCTCTGCGCTTCATCGCTTCACTAACGTTAACCGTAACCCTAACCTTAACCCTTACCTTAATGGCCCAAGTGAGATTAAGAGGGAGCAGGGGAACCAGAAATGCTTTCAAATGGGAAGAGATAAAAGTTGTTGTAGAAGCACACTTGTTGTGGTCCCGTGTATGCTTTTGAATGGCTTTTGAAGCTGCAGTACTCCTTGGGCTCTGTGCTTCATCACTTCCCTAACCCTAACCCTAAGCGTCACAGTTGAGAGAGATCAAGAGGGAAACTGCAACATTCTGGCTATCAAAAGGGGAGAGATGAAAGTTTTTGTGGAAGTACACTCTTTGTATGCTTTTACATGACCTTTGAACGTACATTGCTCCTGGGGTTCTGTGCTTCATCGCTTCACTAACCCTAACCCTAACCCTAACCGTAGCCCTAAGGTCCAAACTGAGATTAAGAGGGAGCACGGGCACTATACCTGCTCTCAAATACGATGAGTTGAAAGGTGTTGCAGAAGCACACATGTTTTGGTCCCGTGCATGGTTTACCATGGCCTTTGCAGCTGCAGTGCTCCTGGGGCTCTGTCCTTATCGCTTCACTTACCCTAACAGTAACCCTAACCCCTAAACCTTAACCATAATGATAACCCTAACCCTAATGGCCCAAATGAGATCAAGAGGGAGCCTGCCTCATTTGCTCTCTTAAATGGGAAGAGATGAAATTTCTTATAGAAGCACCCTTGTTGTGATCTAATGTATTCCTTTGCATGGTCTTTGAAGCTGCAGTGCTCCTGGAGCTCTGTGCTTCATCGCTTCACTAATCCTAACTCTTACCCTAACCCTAACCCTAACCCTAAACCTAACTTCAACCCTATCCCTAATGGATCAAGTGAGATTAAGAGAGAGCAGGGGCACTATACCTGCTCTCAAATGCGAAGAGATGAAAGTTGTCGTACAAGCACACTTGTTGTGCTCCTGTGTATGCTTTTGCATGGCCTTTGCTTCTGCAGTGCTCCTGGGGCTCTCCACTTCATCGCTTCCCTAGACTTAACCCCAACCCTATCCCTAATGGCCCAAGTGAGGTTTAGAGGTAGCAGCGTGACCATAAATGCTTTCAAATGCGAAGAGATTAAAGTTGTTGTAGAAGCACACTCTTTGTGGTCTCGTGTGTGCTTTTGCATGCCCTTTGCTGCTGCAGTGCTCCTGGGGCTCTGCGCTTCATCGCTTCACTAAATCTAACCCTAAACCTAAACCTAACCCTAATTGCCCGAATGAGATCAAGAGGGAGTCTGCACCATTTCCTCTCTGAACTGGGAAGAGATGAAAGTTGTTGTACAAGCACGCTTGTTGTGCTCCCATGTATGCTTTTGCATGGCCTTTGCAGCTGCACTGCTCCTGGGACTCTGGGCTTCATGGCTCTCCTGAAGCTAAGTCTATCCTTAACGGCCCTACTGACATTAATATGTCTCCCACTAAATAAGGAAATCTCCAATCCGCTACTTCTGTCTCTTCAGTTCTTCTCTTCTGACCTATGCTGATTCCTAATCTTTTAGCATTCTCTTCAAGTTTTCTGTGGGTAATGTGTTTCTCCTGATTGAAAATATATGCCAAAATCCTTTTGTAACTGAAATGTAGAGAATGAAATTTGATATAAGTTTTTCCTCATTATTAATTGCTTTAGTTTTCATTGAAGTCTTGATGTGTTCATCTGAGCATACAGCATCATTTCTAGAATATCCTTGAACAGGTAGATGTTCAAGACCTGAGTAAAGCAGATTAGCTAATCCTTCTGGAATTGTCATTTAATCCAGAAACATAGACATGGGAGCTAGTTGGAAAGGCACATTATTTTTCATAAGACACTTTTAAGAAAAATCCTCTATATTTCCCCTGTTAAATCTTTAATGAAAATCTGAACCTAAAAAACAATTCAAGAAATTATTCAAATGATAAAATAAAAAAATCTTTTTTAAAAAACCATTTTTCCAGCAGTATATTTTTTAATATTACATTTTATGTTTAAAAAGTTATTTACCAAAAAGAAAATAGTCTAAGTAGATATCAGGCAAATTACGTCCATTCAGTCATGGAAAAAATCCTCCTAGAACTTTCCCCGAAAGGTCATCACACAGTGGTCTCTTCCAAGGCCAGAGAATATTGTCAGGGACTTTGCCAGACCTGGACTCACAGCCTCTTGAGCACAATTTTCCACTGTGATCCTATCTCTGTTAAGAGATATCTCTGTAAAATCAGGGCTCTCTCTAACCTCTTAACACAGAGGTGTGGTTCAAAGTTCTCCACTTTCTTTTTAGGGAAACTCTCATGAAGCTTACAATCTTTTTATATAATCAGAAGTACAGTGTCAAAAACTGGCAGATTTAGTACACAGCCGAATTATTGGACAAAAGATGGTCTTTTTTTCTGCAAATACACAGAAATATCATATAACCTAGTTTCAAATGAAAGTGAGTTTAAAATCTTAGCATTTAAAATGAATTTACAATCTTAGCTTTTTTTTTCTCTTCTTTTAACTACACTTTTTTCAATTCAGCTATAGTTATATAGATTAAATTGTTTTTAATATTAGACATAAAATTTTTGCTGTCAAATAACACTAGGTCAGTCCATGGCATTGAAAGATTTATTCAATTTTTATTAGTGAGAATGAAATGGTCTGAAAACTGGAACGAAAAAGAAAAGGTAAATGGGGCCTGAGCAATGAGAAGGAAAATAATTGTTTTATCAGGAGAAGTTATCTTGATGGTTAGGAAAGAAAGTGAATTTTATCTTTATCTTTAAAGTTATGTTTCTGAGTAAGCATAGGCTTTATAAACTGTATGACTATCACTGCATGAAGCAATGGATGCTAAGAAATCATGAGTTAAAAATAAATGTTTCTGAGACACAATAAATCTATTTATATGACAATTTTTATATCACATTTCAGAAGGTCAGTGTACTGCTGAAAATATGTCCTGGGAACAGTCAGATATCTGTGCCTACATTTTATATGGTCTGAAGGCAAATGTCTACTTCTGTGCTACCTATTTAGTCACCCCTCCCATACGTAGACTATAATGCTCTGGTAATGCATTTCTCTGTCATATTAATATTTGCACCTTAGCATGGCTTACTCTTACAGTTGAGGAAGCTTAAATATTAGTCATCTGTCCTTTTGGACGTAACATTCAACATTTCATCTGAATGCAAAAAAAAGAATAATTATGATATCTAGTCACATATAAATATTAATTAGAAGAAGGAAGGAAGAAATATTCAAATAGCAAAATTTATATATTATTTTACAAAAGCATAGAAATGGTTAGCTCCCCTAGTTTTGACCAGGTGGAGGTATGAATATCAGAAGTTCTCTTTTAAGCAACAAGGTAAGGACATTTTTGATTAAGAAGAAAGCTAGTTTATTTGTAGAAGCAAGGCAAAATGCAAGAGGAGATTTGATAATCTCCTTTTATAGGTAACATTTGAAAATATATGCCTTAATTTTTTTTCAGTTTTCTAGTATAATTCCTGATGGAACTGGAATCTTGCTACCACCTCCCCAAAAGATCAATATTAGAGTTAGTAGTAATTTTTGTGGTAAAATAGCTTTCCCGCAGAAACATGTTAATTTTTTAAAAAAACAAAAGTTTGTCCCCCCAGCCAAAAAAAGCACTTCAATAAAGATGGCTACAATTATTTTAAAAAAAATCAGTACTTGTGTTTGAATAGCCTTGCTTGTCTCAAGTGAGTGGCCCAAACATTTTTTAGTGGTTTTAGTCATTCTGAGGTGTGTGAGATCAGAGGCCAATTTGCAAGGGGAGGTTAAGCTGTGTCCTCCTTAATTCACATGATGTGACTTGTGCTTTTACATCTGAGAAAAGAAAGCAGATTCCTTTTTCACAGCATTTTCATCTGCCCTGAATGAGAACTAATCTATCTCATGGCTCATTTCTCCAGCCAGAAAACAGATGAACAAACTCAGATTCATCCCCATGGATAAGAAATTAAGAAAAATTTTGACAGGAACTTGAAAAATATTTTACATTTTGATCTATTTCATATTACTATGGGTTGAACAGCAGTGTCAGAGTCTAGTAGTGAAAAACAAGACTTAAAAATACCCATTATCTTGTTTTCTAAGTGAAAAAAGATGGAAAGCTGATAACTACCAAAGCAATTAAAGACATCAGCAAGACCGTAGCTGTTTCAAACGGAGTCCTATCAAACACTGCTGAAATTCAAACTATAGGGATCCATCTTTAATAACCAACAGCTTGATGTCTAACTGCCTACCTTATGGCACACTAATGCAGGTACCTAAGGACACATGGTAATGGTAAAGTAATATTGTGCAACTTTTTATAATATCCTGCAATTTTAGGTTAGTTTATGCATTTTTTCAAGTCACTAGTGAAATGTAATTCTCTGCTACATTTGGAACTTGCCACTGTAATACCAGCAGTTATATGGATTTCACAGACGTTAACGATGTGAATAATTATTACTGACAGAACCATCAGAAATGTAACTATAAACTAATAAAGAAGTCTGAAGTTTTTTAATACAATTACAAATACTAGTGAAAACAGATTTTTAGGTGCTGAAGGGGTGGGTATGAGTTGGAAGACTTAGTCACAGAAATTAAAGGCAGGTAAATTGTGGTTCTGTGCAATGGTCATTGTTCCCAGAAAAATAGACTGTGAAATTGTATCATCATATTAAACACAATGAGCAGAAGAGCTACAAAAATTCCATAAATTCTTATCAAGTTTCCTCAATTTTAAATTATGTCTTTTAAGACCATGTATTCAAATCTCCCTGTTTTATAAGATACAGAAGAGATTAAGAAAGTGTCCACTGTCCAGCAGTACTAAACTGATTTGTAATTGTTCATCAAGCTATTGTCAGAAGTATTGGGCTAACAGAGAAAGCCAACACAGAGGGACACTGGGGAGATATTCAAGAGAACAGAGCAAAAAGAAGAAAGGAGAAGGGAGTGTGTACCTAAATACATATATTTGTATAAAAATAAGTAACAAAGCTGGTGAAGCTCATTGAAATCTCTGCAGACTTGGAATTCCAGTAAAGATATTTAGATTAACAGAAATCTGAGTATCTGCAGGCAATGCTTGGTATATAAATGTGAAGATCTAAGGCTAGAGTTAGAAAGAATTTTATTTTTTATTCCTATCACCAAAGCTGATAATCTAACTTAACATTGTGAACAGTGGGAAGAGAAGCAAAGGATGAAACAACTAGCTTACAGGACACGCAGACCACAGGCTTCCAGAGTCTTGATTTAAAACCTAGTACTAGATACACTTCTCACTGATATTTCTAAGATCTGCAAGTAGAAAGTACAGCATAACTGTTTGAAGTATTGTTATCACCGAAGCAAGTGACAGAAAGCGATTAATGAGCTCCAAGAGCACAAACACCACAGAGCACAATCTACAGACATTTGCCTCATTTCAACACTTCAACATCACAAACAAAAGTTTGGTTGGATTGACTGTATCTAATGTAGAAATGCTCCACTTCTTTAAAACCAGGATACGGATACTTTGTTCCCTCCTCAGATAAAAGACTCTAGTGATTAACTACTACTACTTACTAAAAACCAGGATTTTCTTTCTAATTTGAATTTGTCTAGCTACAAAATCCATTGTTTTTACCTTTTCAAATGAAGAGCTATATGTAGCCAATTGTCTCTTCTTAATGATCATGTTGTTCAATTTTACCTTTGATAAACTATCTTGGAAAACTAATGGACTAAGCCTTTGGGATCTCTGTTTAGCTTGGTTTTGTTTTCCAGACTTTGACTCTTCCTCATAGCTCTTCCTTCAGCCTCTTTTCGGTTTTCAGTATCTTTTTTGCAAACATAGGGATGAGAGAGAATATTGAAATAGGATTCAATATTCCATATAGATCTGAGGCATTTCCATCTCCCTACTTCTATTTTATATTCAAAGATGTAAGCATCCAAGAATTTTCTTGCTGTCTTAGCTACAGCCTGGGAGCTCTGTGTCTCTTGATTATCTGCTGTGATTCTTATATCAGCTTCAGAGCTACTAAATTCACATGCACAGCTTATCAACACACCTTCTGAGCCTAACCTTGAGTCTATGTATAGGACTATTAAAAAAATACATTGCTCAGATAAGCATATTCTACATAATTTACCTGTCTGTGATTTTTGTATCTATCTGTAAATTTTAGCTTGATGATTGAAAAATAATTAGTAAGACAATTGAACAGCAATGAACAGCTAAGAACAGATGTCTTGTCCCTGCTAGATAATTATTTTCCCATTTAGAATAATTCTATGAGACTTATTAATTAGCCAAGTTCCAGGTAATATGGGTAATGTTTATCTCACATTCTGCAGTCTATTAATCAAATTGCATTTCTAGAAGCTTTTTTTTTGGAAATGGTCAATTGTAAATGTTGATTTTTTTCTTACCTCTTGTGTGAAAAGTAAATAATTTTCCTTTTTGTGAACAAAAGGACAAAGCTCTCCAAAGAGAAAACATTGCTCCGAAAATCTCAAGACTCTTTAAAGATATTTTCTGGGCTGAATCCAGCAAATTAAAGGCACCTTCTTTTTTACTCTAAATATAGAATATTAATTTCATTTTGAGAGTATTCAGCCTATTTGAGAACTACAGCTACTGAGAAAATCTCTGAACCAATATCATCTATAACTTTATCCATAACTTTTTTCAGATAATTTTTATAAAGTTTATGTGCTTGCTACAGCCTAAACAGACCATGTTAATGAGTATGTAACATTACTTGAGCATACGATTACCACTAATTACTTACTACATCCTCATTAGAGCCTGCACTCAGGAGAATGATGACTAAGTTTTCAGAAATACAAATTAATTTTGTTTAATGCATACTGCGTAGATAATTATTTTCTTAAGCTACATCAAATATTCTCATCTAATAAAAGGCATTCTATTTTTCTTTTTTTTTATGCTTAAGTACTTTTAAGAGGCAAGATGATGTGAAGGAAAAATAAACATATTCAATGACAAGAGATTTAGAATAAGTAAACACTACTTGTGTGCAATCTACTAAGAGGGCAGGAATCAAGTTTGGTCTAAGGTATCTAAGAAATCTTTTGTCAGTATCACCTGCTTCTCAGACATCTGAAAGGTGGAACTTTCATACAAAGATATTTTAAAAGACAATATTCTGAGAGGATGAAGAAACAGACTTGTCATGAAAAACTATAGGGGAATAAACTGTATCATCCCAAAATGCCAATTCATTTTCAGGAGTGGAAGTTGGAATCTCCAGATATTTCATATTAGTCAATTATGTCTGAATTTTTATGTCACAAGTGAGAGTATTTGCTTGTATTTCCTCCCCCAGTTATAGAACATGCCAGTATGGTTGCCAGTTTGCCATGGAAAGGTCTAGCCCAAATGAAGCACCTTTCATACAGTGATTTCACCTTGATTTACATGTTTTTGCATCATTTGGCTAATGGCAAAATAAAGACAAATTTGAACTGTAAAACCAAGTGTAGTTTAATGGTGCACTTATAATGCCATATCATAATCCAAGGCTTAATACAAAAAGTATTTTATCCAAATCTATTTTCTGTGGGATTTGGGAACAGCATAGCCCATCCCTACATTCTATAACATGAGCAGCCGTAAAATCTATGTGTCTACCAGCAGCCTAGACCTAAGATCTGCCTTTATCTGCCCCAAACTCCATGTATTTGTAGGCTAGAATTTAACTCAGAAATCCTGGAAAAAGCCTAGCATGATTCTACTGGCAATATTATAATGTCAGAATTTCTTCCTGGGTATCTCACTTAAACTCTTGTTATAAAGGTGCTTCAATTGCTCTTTAAAGAGAAGATAGGTAAATCCTCCTATCCCACACCCAGCTGTGTACATTAAAAAAAATCTTTTAACTAGGAAATACAGTTCTTGGGCTTTGAACAGAATTGAAAACCAGTTTTCCTCCTGTACCTGAAAAAGAAAAAAAAATGTGAGTGCATTTGAGATTGTTTGTACCGTTGACTGACTGGCACTTGCAGATAAATTGTTCATAGTGTTCATGGTCCGAGTACTCAGGTGCAGAGCTTACACAATTGAATTCTAAGTGCAGAAAGCAAGCAGATTTTGACAAGTGCTTTATCATATGTTTAAAAATATATCTCTTTGAACTTGAAGCCCTGTCTGTACTAGAACAACATTTACGAAACAGTCAGAACAATAGCTCCTAAGTCACTCAGACACTCGGGAAATATCCTCTGTAGACACCATCCTGTACCCTCAGCTCTCTGAGTGTTTTGGTAAGCCCAATAAAAGCTATGTACGTTACTTTATAGTGTTTTTCGGGATGACAAGATGACTTTTGTCATGGAGAGAACGTTCAGTATTTCATGTTTAAATCACTAGTTCGCATTGAAAAAAGTTCAATAGTAACCAAAAGTGCAGAGAGTTTTCAGGAGAATAAATAAAAGGGAATTAGAGAATGATTCTATGACTTAAATGAGATGAAATTTAAGCATGTGCTTAAATTAAGGCATATATACAGCCCCTTATCTTCTGTAGGACCACACTTGACTGCTTTTCTAAAATTATGCAAACATATCCACTAAAGTGCAGCACTTTTTATTCAAACCTTGCAAAATTACTTTCTCATAATAAGCACTAGGGCTGGAAAAACTGGGGCAGAGAAGAGCAGCGACTTGTCCACAGTAAGGAAGGAAGGCAGTGGAAGGCAGGAAATGAATCCCTAATTTTCACTTCGGATGCTGGACAGCAGTGTAATTCCACCTTTATGGCAGCCTCAGCAGGACGGACAAGGTCCCAGGCTGCAGGAATCTGAACTGCCTGCTCCTTGGGGTGGGCAACAACTAAATGTCTCATTACTAGAGCAGTGTAGCAAAAACTGAACTGTCACTGCTAATACCACAAAGGTCCTCCGGATAAATAGAGGAAAATCTCTTGGGCTGTGAATTTGGCATCTTTTATGAGCACTAAATTCAACCAAAAAAATTACGAGGGAAAAAGTCACCTACCTAGTTTAGCAGAATGACACAAGTTGTACTGACCTGTGATAACTCAATAACAGCATGGAAGTGACTCTGATTTCAAAGCAGGCTGAAAAGGTACAGCTAGAATGCCACACTCAGCATAACTGATTTATTCTTGTAGTGTCTTCAGGCTGCCAACTGCATTTTAAAATAAGAACCTCATTTTGAATGCATCCTTATAGCAAAACTCAGAGTGTTGTTTAATTGGAAAACAACAGAAGTGGACCGCTGTCTCCTTTTCAAGCAAGAATAGTGCAAGAAATAATATTTCTATTGTGTCAGCATAACAAAGCTGTAGGTGACAATTGCATTTTCCTTTCAGTTTTAGCCTTAATAGGTCAGTACAATCACTATTACACTAAGCCTCAGCTTGCCATATCAAAAAAATGAGAACAGACAGGCACCACTTTAAGACACTTGGTACAATTTACCTTGACTTAATAAGGTCTTTCTGTGGGAGTATGGCTGGAAGTATAAACATATTTTCACATCTTTCTTTATTCACATCTTTCTTTAGTGCTTCATAACATCAGCTGCTTTCATAATATTGGTTGTAGAGATTCTTAGCTTGCTCAGGACATCTGATCAGTCTCTTGTGAATATATTTTCCCAGTTTTCATCTTATTAGATGTTAGCAGATACTTTTTAATGGTTATCAGATTCAGATCCTGTTGGGACAGTCTATTTAATGCAATATAGGTAAATTACCAATGAATGAGCTGTATTTTCACAAACACCACACTTTCCAGCAATGTAAGAGATGTTTTAATATCAGTTTAATCACAGAACCATAGAATCATTAAGGCTGGAAGAGACCTTTATAGATCATCTAGTCCAACCTCCCTGCACATGCAGGGTCACCTAGAGCATGTGGCACAGGGCAGCATCCAAGTGAATTTTGAACATCTCCAGAGAAGGAGACTCGACAACCTCCCTGGGCAGCCCGTTCCAGGGCTCTATCACCCTCACTGCCAAATGATTCTTTGTTAAAGGAGGCATATGCTTCTCAGGCCCCTTATGCAGGTGACAGGACTGAAAGGGAGCCACAGCCAGGATGTTCATCCCCTGGTCAATGCTTTGAGGACCACTGGTCAGGAATCACACGTTAAGGAGAGTCCTGAGTATGGTCAGACCTGAAACTCTGACATGTGGCATTGAATCTTAGCTGTGAGAGCTTCCCCTGATTTAACTGAGGAAGCCACAATTGTATAGGAACACAAGCAGCTGGGTCTGGCTCTGAGTGTTTCTAGCAAATTGGCACTCATGCTGCAGACAACTATATTAAATATTCATACCAAGTTAACATTTCTGAATTGATAGCTTTTCAAACAGGAAACAAAAATAAAACCACGACTTGTAAAAATGTGCCTATTCTTCTGATTAATTTATCCCATCTGCTTTGCACAGAAAAAAATCACTGAAAACATAGGCTTTCATGTATGACTGTTGTCACTGGTGCAAATGAGGGGAAATTTCAGGAACTAGAATTTTCTCACCTCCTTTGCATGGAGTAATTGATAATACAATCTGCATGAGAAGAGGAACTCAGGCTTACAGTTCCTGAAAGGCAATTAGATAGGCGTGTATGCTGTCCCAAGTGCAGCCTCTGAGATAATTAATATGATATTTAGAACAGCAAACGTACTTTTGACACCTAAAATGTAAGGTCTTGTGATTTATATATCCCTGAGAGAAGAGAAAAAAACACCACTATTCATAATAAGACTATACTGACATCAGGCTTGGTGTCTTGTCCAACATAGGCAAGGCCATAAATCAAAGAACAGAGCAGCCAGATTTTTAAAGGGAGAATATATTCAACTGAATGAGAACTATCCTTGACTTTCCTTGTCTGGACATAAAATTAAGATTCAAAAGTAAATATGAATAAAACTAAACGTATAAGCACATAAAATAACTGTAGCTATATCCTCAGAATAAAGTCTCCAAAGCAGGAAAAATAAGAAATCTCTTCCTGTGAGATTATGCAATAGATGACTTTGTGTCTTAGGACACAAGGGAATACTGTCAACTCATAATTTAGATGACATAAAAATTAATCAAAAGAGCTTCTTTTGATTCCTGCTCCTATCTTTGTGCATGTGCAGGCTGTGTGCATATATATGAGGATGCATGTGTGATTCTCAGTTCTTTGGTACCTTTTATCTTCTCTTTTTTTGCCTGGAAGATCAACACAAACAAACAAGAGAAGACTGAGTAGGGCACCTCGTGCTGAAAGTGTCTCTCCAGGGGAGATGCCTTTCCCACACAACACACCATGGGAGCACAGGGCTTCCCACATAAAACAGCCTGCAGGATCGGGTGCTAATTAATTACACAAAATGTTGTCTAAAGCACTTCACTATAGAACAAGAAAAATGTAACTTCACAAAATCAAGGAGTTTGTTGTAACAGCAAAATGGAAAAAAAAATTGTCCTATTGTTCCCCACTGTGAACATTCAATATGAGAAAATATTTTATTTGTTTGCCTGATCTCTAGTTGATTATTCCTGAAGAGCTGTCAGTTTTCCCCTCTTCCCCTATGGCTATACTGCTCCGGGTACATGGTGTGCAAGGCTGAAGGGAAATTTTACCTTCAGCAATGGATTCTCGTCCCTGTTAAGAAATTCTGCAGCTGAGGAACTATGCAGGAAAAGGTAAATCCAGGTCAGCCCCACTCCAGCAATCCCCAGCTGCTGTGATAGCCTGTGGAAGTGAGAGCAGTCAGCCTTGAAATTTCTATGGCTCTGTAATATGGCTGGGAGCAATACCATCTAGGATGCTGTTGGAATCATAGAAATTAATACGGTGTAAATGCTGCTACTTTGCTACTCCCCGTCCCCAGTGGCTCTTCCTTTCCCTTTCAGAAAAGCAGCTGTGTTGATCAATAACGAGAAAATCTGTTAAAACCAGGGAAAATTGTTTGCCTTATGAAAACTGGTTCTCTCCTGTAAACATTGGCTTTTAAATGGCATGGACTGTAGCTACACTCTGGACTGAGCAAGCCATCAGAAGCTGCTCAGCCTAGTTCGACTTGAAAGGGGCAGTCATTGCTGTTTCTATCAATCAGCCTCAAACTTGACCCCTCTCCCACCCAACTTCTGGTCAATGCCAAGGGACTGCAGGATCAGGATCATTAAGCAGTGCTGAATGGACAAGTCCTAAAGTGAAGCAGAGGGACAGTCAATTGTAGGCGGAAAGCAGCAGATTTATGTCCACTAGGTTAAAGAAAAATGACTCCTAAATGGGCTGGAGCAGCTGTGAAACTAGCCTGCCACAAGCAAGGATGAAGCATGGGAATCTCTGAGAAGAGCCTCTTTGCTATCTAGCTCTAAAAGCAATTACCATAGATAAAAGCAAGGCGGCCGCAGAGCAGGCAAAGTGACAGGGCTCAATTCTTAAATAGCAATCTGGTCCCCAGGGAGCTTCCAGGTCACCTATCGTGGCAGCCTTCCTGCTGACATTGTGACAGGAGGGCAGGTGTGGAAGGGACTCTCCTTCCAAATATGCAGATGTTTCCCCAAGAGAAATATGTTAAATGGAAGATTCAATATGAAAATGACTGTTCTCCATGCATAGCAGGTGTAGGGGGTATCACAGATAATCAGAACTGCTGTATGGTAAGAGTTAGCTTCAGCTTTACCAATCAAAACCAGTCTCAGGCATATAAATTTTTAATTCAATCTCCTTTTAGTGTGCTAAATCTGGACAAGATCAGTCTTTGCTAGTTAAATTCATTGTTCAGAGCAATTGTTCCATAATCTCCCAGATAAAATTCTACAATTGTAAAGCCTAAAGCTGAACTAACTTTATTCTGTGAGTAAAAACTATGCTTATTTTTCCAATAATAGAGAAAATAATGATACATTACATTCTAGAGGGAGGCATCTACTAGGTGCAGTGTTACACCAAAATGGAAAAACCTCAAAGAAAGGCTCAAGGTTAAAAAGAAGAATTGCAGGTATATCGGAGAAAATGGAGCATCTTTCATTTCTCTAAAAGAAAGTTTTCAAGCCCTGTGTCTCATGAGCCATGACAGAGAGTAAAAACTGAGAAGATGGAGCAGAGCAAAAAGCTGGACACTGAAGCATGGAAAGATGTACACCCAGTGTTACTTAGAGAGACAGGTGAAAACAACGGGTTAGTGAGCAAATGAGAATAAAAGGTCAAGAAAATGCTCTTAAAGCTCAAGTGGCAGTAGATGGTCATACTGCAAGAATGGAAAATACAGAAACTCTACTTGGGAAAAAATACACACCTATAAAATAAGTTCAAAAAAAGGCACCATCACTAATAAAATTCTGTGGATGGCTGGAGACAGTCATAGGAATCCTTTACCCAACAGGGAGATGATTAGAGGCCTCAGGTGACAACACTCCTCTGCTGTCTCTGCAGCTCTTTGGAGGAGGCCGGCTTAGTGCAAAGTACAGAAAAGCCAGGCCATGCCTGAATGCACTGTGCTTGCTAGAGGTAACCTAAGCAGTGTTAATAAATACGAATACTTGAGCTTTACTTGATCAAGCATTAACCAATTTCAGATCCATCTGTTGCAGTTTGGATAGCAGCCTGGGTATGTCATATTAATTGCATACGCTTCTAAATTACCGTCAGTTGTATCCTCCACTAAATAATGTTCAAAATTCAACAATGGACTGAACAGAACAAGAACTATGTTGTCCTCACTAATTTCAACAGGAATGCTTGGTGGACAGGGCATAGGAAAACAGATTTCATGCCCTTCAATTCACTCCTAGTTTTAAAGAACACTGTTTAGAGCATCTTCTTGTACTCAAATTATCAGAGAAAGACATTTAAATGACAGCAGTGTGCTTAAGGCAAACAAAATACAGACTTGTGAGCTAAATTTTGTATTTTTTTAAACATATGCAGTCACACAACCTTCAAAGGCCTTGTCCTAAACAATGGTAATTTGAAGCTATAGAGGAGAAATCTTGTTTGCAATAAGTAGTGAGAGTTTGGGAACTGATTTAAGGTGACAGTATTTGATCCAGTGAGTTAGTGGGGAGAAAAGCAGCCTAGCCTTCCTTTATGGTTTAATTTTGAGTTTCTCCAATTTCTCCAATTCACTGCCTCTCATTAAGGAGTTTTCTCATTCTCTTTTTCTCTCATGAAAGATATAAAGTTTAAAAGGTGGCAACTAACTAGCAGAAATTGTGTTTGAACAGTGAATTGAAATCTAATGGCCTCAACTTTTGCTCCCAATTACATCCACATGAAGACACTCATAACTTTGGTACTAATTGCTAGTACAGATGGTATCGAAGTCACTTACCTGCAGCTCTTGGGATTTTTCAAAAGAATGAAGGTAAAGAGGCAAGTTAAAGTGATCACTTTTGGTTTACTTACATGTTTTCTCTGATCACTGGCAGAAAGAAGCTTCCGTGTTGTGTTACTGAATGAAGTCACCCAAGCACTGAGGAAGACACGGAGCAGCAGAAGCTTCCAAAATTCACCCACATAGTGCTGCGAATGGATATCAAAGTCAATAATAGTGAGGGAAACAGAAGGGGCAGGCTAGTGATTTTTGTTGCATAGATGAAAGAAAATCTTCATTCTTGAAAAGACTGAAAATTTTATTTGGCAACCTTTTGCTCTCAACGAGCCCCACTAGAAATGGTGCCGACTGCCCCGATATTCTCAGGAGCTTCATTTCTCTCCCTCCACTGCCCCTCTGCTCCACAATCAGCCCTGGTAAGACCCCTGCAGTTCAAGATCATATGCAGCTAGTAAACCTATGTCATTTTCTAAAAAAAGGTTGTGTAGTTGCTCATCATCAGAATTGAACAGATTTGCATGCATGCCTTTAAAAAAGTCCTGCTAACTCAGACAGCAAATATGCTCTTCTTGCTGCAAAGACATCAGAAGCTTACAGACTCAGAACTACTTGCCCACGTTCTTCTCTCAGGGGGAAAAAAAGACATTTTTTTCTGATTAAACAACGGCTTGAAAATACTCAACCTCATAAAATATAAATTAGCATCAATGAGACAGTAACAGAGGTACTATCATGTAGCTTGCATAGAGCTTCTAGCTTCTTCACAAAAAGGAAAAGCAGATGCTGAGAGAATTGCATGCAACAGCTGGAAAGTTATGAATTCTTCTAGAAAGATTTGGTTCTCCAATCTCAATAATAAAAAATATTATATTCTTCTGACTTATTTTTCATGTATTTAAGGAAGAAATTAAATTTAAATGTAAGGAGATAAATGCCAGTTTGAAATAGTAATAAATTGAAATCTTTTTTTTTTGGTGACCACAGTAGCTTGACTGTTTCTGAATATTCTTCATCATCATGTTCAATAGTAACTAAGAATTTAAACTCAGGTAGTTCTTTAGTCTAAAGTCTACATCGTTCTGCTCTTTGCCTCTAGAAGACTGTAGACTAGCATGTTTCAGAGACATTTGTTTACCTTTGCAATTAATGATTAGCACTGTGATATTTTCAGTTAAACATCATGCCTTCCAACAACTCTTCTTTAGTCCTTGCAGCTCCTGCATTTTGATGCTTGGTCTGTTACCACTGTCTGTAGTACATGAGAGTTTTTCAAGAACAGCCATGGCCATTCTCTGAATAACGTTATTAAATTGCACTCTTCCTATAAACAAACAAACAAAAAAAAATCTTCCAAAAAGTCCTGAGTTTGTTTTAAAAACCTACCCACCGTACAAGTGACCTGCTGCAGGAACTGGAGGACCCATGTCTGCTGTTCTGTCATTTAAGAGCACCAGATGTATACCATACTGACAAGCAAATCAGTCTTAACTCTCTCAATTTATGGACTCACTTGGAAAGGGGTAAAGAAAGCTGTTTTATCGTGATGGATAAGGCTTTTCCTGAAGGATTAAAATTTGCATTTTAAAACTCTGCTGGCTAAATTTTCTGGCAGCTGTTTTTTGTGCACTGGGTGTTTCTATCTATTCCCACTAAGCACTTGCCAGCTTGGGTTTATATTTTCCATGTGTGCAAGTGATACTCTCACTTTACGTTGCCCAAGGGCATGTGCAAGTGCTTATGTTTGTAATCTCACTTGCACAAATATTGCTTGTAATTGCTTTTTGCCTCTTTTCCTTTCCTTGCTTATTACTATTCTGAAGAAAGACGGGCAGTAACCTGTGGTCTTAGTGCCTATTCCTATTAAAATGAACTGGAATTTTACAGTGATCAACATCTTGTAGTCTTATGGCTTCAGTCATACAAGAAAAAAACATGTATTTATTCAGCCTACTGAAGAAGAGTTTCCTCCTGAAAGTTTGTCCTGATTTCCACTATATCAGTTGGCCTAGTGAACAGTATAGTGCTCCATTTTCTCCAGAATTTTACAAAGGGGCTTTTCCTAAGGGAAAAAAAAAAGACAATTTGCTTGGGCTGGTGTCAACCTTATCCATTGCTGCATGAGCAGCTGTCGCACTGAGGGTTTCCACGGTGTCTGGAGCAGAGTGCTGCTCCTACACGTCGCTGTTACAGTGACTGCTTCTGCTCTGTCCCACCACCCCTCTTCCATGGTGTCACCCAGGAGTGTCACCTTGCCTCACGTCTAGTGGTTTGTCTCTTCCTCCTTCCTCCTCTCCAGTCACGGAAAGAGTAGAAAAGTCACTTTCCAGTCCCTGCTCTGCCACAGAAAGCAGAAAAGCTGCTAGGCGAGTGCAGGGGGAGTGCTCGGTCCCTATTATGGGTGTCCTATTATCCAAAGTACCCCAATAGGACAAGTATCCATCATTGATGTCAGTTCTCCCTTCTGGGAGCTGCATGGTGAGGAGGTGGACAGACCCACGGAGGCTATTTAGCTCTTATCAGATCATAACTTCTATAAAAACTACTGACACTGAGATTTTTTTTAGTGCTGGCCAGAAAATACGAAAGAACTTTTTTTTGTTGTTGTATTTAATAGTAGCTCAATGCTCCCCACTCCTGAATCATGCCATATGGATACTGCCATTCGGCATGTTACTGCTGTTTGCACTGTTATTTGTACGGCAGCCTAGCTGAAATGTTTCTGTTTTTTGTTTGCCCCAATTTCACGAGCCATTTAATGGGGCAACCGGTTCTGTATTTCTAGGAAGACCACAGCCTGGCTGTCAGACTAGGGAAAGAGGATACAAATGCCAGGTACATTACATAAGGTTGTATATCACCTAAATGGTGAATACAGTGTCATACATACAGACTTTGCCAGCTGCTGACTTGTTTTCACTGTTCACTACACATTCGGTCTGAACGAGACAGTCTCATTACTTTATGTTTACAAGCCTCTGTTGAAGCAAGGACATAAAAATCAGAAATATAGTACCTTACTTTGATTTGGACATACTGAAGATTGCTTTAAAGAGTAGCTCATTTTGTGTGTGTAAAAAATGCAGATTGAATGTGGTTTTACTTCACACCTACCCACATTTTAATATTGCTTTTATATTTTAAAACAGAAAAAAAAAGATATAGAAGCACAGGCCTTATGTAAAATTTATTGCAAATCTTCATAACAGGTTTGATATGGCCGGTGACAAATGATATCCCATAAAGTGCTGCATGACTATTTTTAACATAGTTCTCATACATAATTTCCCCTGCACTGATTGCCCAGTAATACGAACACGCTGAAATACATGGCATTAGAAATGACAGGATTTCTTATCTTCACTTAATCTTCACAGGGCCCATACTCACTTGGCTTCATATTAGAAGCAAATAAAAACAAGTGACGCTGATACCAGGAGCAGGGCCGGCAGCGTGGCTCCTGCCATCTCTCTGGATTAATCACAACTCTGTATATGTGGCTGGGAAGGGGAAAGATCCCAAACTTGTTTCAGCTGCTTTGCCTTCTTTGCCACTACCTTCTTTTGTTGGTGGGTATTTTCCCTTTGGGCCACATTCCTGAAAGTGTAGCCTTTCCTACACCAGTATCACTGGCACTGTGGAGGCTACCCTCATGTGCTGGAATTTCCAAAAAGATTTTCTTCTTTTTTAATTCAGCCAAAACTCAATTTATTCATGACTTTTATAAAAGTACAGTTCTTCCACCTTTCTAAAGCTGTTTACTCATAAAACCTCCTCATTTTTCATCTACTGCCTCCACTTTTGACCTTGACAACAGGCCAGAGCATCAGAACACGCTGCACTTGATTCCCACTTTTGCCTCCTCTCTTTATGACACCAAAGAGGCTGGAAGAAGCTCTGGGATTGGAATGAAAGCCAGGATCCAACTCCACCCGGGAACAAGGAGGTGCCGCTCACGGGCCCTGTGCTGCGGTGCTGCTCACAGGGTGTGTCCTGCAGGACACGAGGCCATTGCCAGCTACGGACAGGAATTGGGATGAATTTATGCTGAACCTTCCCGCAGGCACGCGTGGGGTTCCCTGCCCTGGGAACATGTCTGTTCAGAGCATCTTCGCCTTCCTTGGTGCCTTTGCCCGCCATCTCACCGGCATGTGTTTCTGTCTCTGTGAAGCAGAAGGGCACCATGGTGCACGTCCGGAGCCGCAGGGAAATAAGTCACTTTTGACAGCTTAGGGGTAAAGTGTAAGAACTTAGGTGTCGGGTCTGCTTTAATTTCATACTTTGAATTTTTAACCAGATTCATTGTCACTGTCATCCCGCTTAGGCGCCCCGGGGAACAGCCTTGCTTGCCAAGCAAGGGCGAATTACAACATGCTGCCGTGCAGCGGGGTCCTCCCAGCCCCAAAGTGACACTGCGGATCGGCCACCCGCGGACTGCGCTCGTGTCCGTGCTCTTTCCCTGGGGCCCGCAGCCCGCGCGGTTCCGCTCCACGTGCCGCGGCAGCGGCCGCCCCGGCAGCCGCGCCAAGGCCCGCCCC
>JAUBOD010000469.1:771629-785571 GCA_032353885.1 Nothura maculosa | reverse complement strand
GCACAGGCTGCCCAGGGAGGCTGTGGAGTCTCCTTCTCTGGAGATCTTCCAAACCTGCCTGGATGCCGCCCTGTGCCTCGTGCTCTGGGTGTCCCTGCTGGAGCAGGAGATTGGACTAGATGATCTCTAGAGGTCCCTTTCAACCTCAACCGTTCTGTGATTCTGTGTGATTCTGCCTTACCTTGGTGCTCATTAGCTTACAGGCACTATCGTGGACGAGATTCTCCGTGGAGCGGACGGGACGGGCGTCAAGTGCGGCCTGGTGGGGGAGATCGGCTGCTCGTGGCCCCTCACGCCGAGCGAGCAGCGGGTGCTGCGGGCGGCGGCGGCGGCGCAGGCGCAGCTCGGCTGCCCTCTCCTCATCCACCCGGGCAGGAGCAGCGACGCCCCTGCCCAGATCATCCGCATCCTGCAGGAAGCTGGTGCCGACATCTCCAAAACCGTCATGGCCCACCTTGACAGGTACGGAGGCTCTTGGGCCCTTGTCCTGCCCAACTGCATCTCGAGCAGCTACTGGGTTTGAGTCGGCTCTGGGGTCACAATGTGAAGCATTATCTTCATGTTTGCTGCTTGTGGAAATACAGAAGTCTTGTGCAGGGCTTGACCAGCTGCCAGCAAAGGCAGCCTGGCTCAGCGCTTAAGTCTGTGTTCTTAATGAGATTTAAGGGCTTTAAGTGCTGCCTTTGAAGGTTTGAGTGTGAGATTAAGAGTAACTACCCAGGTTTTAGGAAATGGGAGTACCCCTTGATCTGGCTGCCTTCACAAACCACTGTGTTCAGAAACTGTTGGACATCGAGCAGCTTTTACCAAGCTGTGTGGTAGGCTGTGGGGCTGCATTTTTGAGAACTGGGGCACCCGAAAGAGTCTGACCAGCATCGCATATATGTTGATGGAGAACTAATTGATTTTTCTGGATTCTGGATCAGAGCAGAGAACAGATTTTATTTTTCTACCGCCAAATAGAAGAAAAAAACTGGTAAAAACAAACAAACAGATAAATAAATAAAAGCAGTTGAGCTTTATGTAGTTCTCGTTTTAGACCAAATAGATAACTCTTAGTTCCCTTGAGAGAAAGAACCAGAGTCCCCACGTCAGTCGTGGAGAGGAATTGGTGCTTTTCTCCCTTTCCAATTTAGAAACATGGTCCCTTTACCAAATGAGGCTTGTGTGACCTTGTGTAGTTTATGATGAGCTGGAAAATGTCCAAGCATTGATTAGTTCATCTGGCTGGTGAAGAGTGGAGAGTGGCTGTGGTCGTACAACGCTCTGCAATCAGATTGGTGTCCCCGTTGTAAGTGCAATACAGGCATGAGCTCTGTGCTCCAAATTTCTAATGGTTTTGTGTTCTCGGAGCTTACAAATGAAGCTACAAGTGTTTTGTGTTCATACAGAGCTCAGGCTTTTACTTGGACATTTCAGAAGCATAAAATTTGGGCCTTAGTTCTATTTTTGTAATTGATTAGATAAATTACCTGTGCTTTTCTTAGGTATGTGTCTATATTCCTTCTTATATGTAGCTATATTTTTATTTTATTTTTAAGAAAAACTGATAACCTAAATCTTTGTGTAGAAAAGGACTAGGCAAATTGCAGGTGTCATCATTTCAATATGATACCAATGTCCAGGGTGGGTGTTTTGCCCTTCTACATTGTTGGGGATCAGTGAATTCCATGCTTAGTTGATGGAAAAATAAACAGTGTAAGTAGGAAAATAGTGAAGGCAGAGGTGCAGTTTCAGTGAGCAGCTGCTCACAGACTGGATGGTATTTCCTGATGCTGCTTCTCTCACTGCTTTCACATATTCCAGCTGGCACTTGCCATAACACAGCCCAAAATTATTGGGAAGTTCGACTTCACATTTAATATTTTAAAGTCTTTTTTTCAGTAAGAGGAATCTATGTGGGAGCATCCTGATTCCTAAAATTTGAGGTACATTTGTACATAGCTTCATATTTCCTGCCTGCCTCTGACAGACATAACGGCAGCTTCTGGCAGGAGCTGAAGCCAAGTGATAAAATTAAAATACTAGCCACCATGTTTTGCAGTTTAATGCCTTTGAACAAAAGATGGAAAGTGTCTACAGCAAATGTTTCATGCACACAAAGGCTGGGAAGCAAAAGCTAATGGATCATGGTTTGGGTCATTTGCTAGGAATTAAAGGATGCAAAGGTATTTTTGTGGAGATCAACATTGATTCATTTCACATGACTGTTATGATGATGCTTTGGTGGCGTCCTTGTGGTGAGTCATGGATCAGATCCAAATCACAGGACGGTTCCCGACATCCCAGTTCTTTTCCAGGGACTCTTATTGTCCAAACAAGTAAATAGGATCTAACTAAGCAGGTGAGTGTCCAAGCTGGGAGCTGCGGCTGCTGCCACATGAGTGCGGCTCACAAGGGGCCCAGCGGCTGGGGAATTTAAGCTGCTTCTATTAGGACAGAGTGACCAAAAGGGCGAGACTGGCAGTTTTTTAGTAAAATAAAACAATCCCTCTGTGACTGCAAAATGTAGGGATTTAAAAAAGAAAACCAGAAAACCTTGCACTGAGGCCCTCATCCAGGTATTATAACCCTTGGGTGCTGCCTCCCTGTGACCTGAGCATGGCTGCACCTAAAGTTTCCCTCTCTTTTGTCCTGCACTGTGCAAGACCATGTGGCTTTGAGATGCTCATCCACTGTCAGCCACAATGTCTATTTAAAACTGACATTTGTTAATTCTTTTTTCATTCGTTATTCCTAGGCTGCTGCTGGTGGCAAGGCTGCTGAGCTTGGGTTTCCTCTCTCTCACTCCATCTGTTCCTCCTCTGTGGCCCTGCTGTCGTGTTGTAGCTCCCAAACTGTGACATGGGGCATTTCTGCAGCAGCAGAAAGTGATGTGATTGCCTGGAGTTGAATCGCTGTGTGACATCAGTATCCACAGCAATAGTAACATAAACTGCTTCTCTTTTGGTTAAATGTGCAGTCCTCATGGAAGATGATTTGTCCCTATATGAAAAAGATCTCCTTGTGGTTACAAAGATGAATACAATAATTATTTGAGTAATTTTCCCTTTGTTTATTTTATACTTGAGGTAAAAACATTTCAAAAGAAAAACCAAAAGTCATTTCAGAGAGCTGTCAGGACACTTGTCATGCTTTTCCAAACGAGCGCTTGGCTTTAGGAGCTTTGTTCCTTCCAGCAAGTCCCTTTTCAAATCTGATGCAAACCCCTGTCCCGAGTCTCCACGGTGCACTGTGGATTTGGGTAAGGATGTTTCCTGCAGGTGTTTTGGCCAGATTCCAGTGCAGGCAACGATATATTGCAGTTCTAATGACAATCTGGAAGCATCACTATATATGATAGAAACTAAAGACAAAGTTGTGTGTTAATGGTGTTTGATGGATGAAGCAAGCCCTGCATGTGGCATTCCCCCAAACTCTTTTGGGAAAGTAAATCTGTCTTGTGTAAGTTATCCCTTGGCTTATTTAAAGGTCATTCTGAATTAACCTTCTCCTTGCGTGTCGCTCCCTGGTAAGTTGTATATTGAGAGGTTTAGTGAAATCAAAAGTAGGTTTTCTTTTTCCATTTAAAGATTATTTTAATGTATGTACTATACTGCAGGGGAAGAGTTGGTTTTGTTTTGGGTTTTGATGCATGAAATCCCAACTGAATATGATGATTTGCAGGTATCAAACAGGAGTCTTGTGTTTCAAAACAGTGAATTAACTCTTGGATAACTGTTTCAATTCCTTGGGAATAAGAAGGTGGCAAATAGCTGTCCTCATGCTCTGACACTTCTTTAATTCCTTTAGCAATGATACCTTTGTATTATGTATGTTCTGCAGGACTATCTTTGATACAAAGAAACTTCTGGACTTTGCTGAACTTGGATGCTACTTGGAGTACGACCTGTTTGGTGTGGAATTTCTCCACTACCAGTTCCAGCCTTCTGTGGACATGCCAAGTGACAATGAAAGAATTGCAAGGTAGCTACTTAATGCAGCTGAAGTGACGGCATCACCCCTGACAAGCGAGGGGTGTAGGTGCATGGTGAGGTGCATCACGGGGACTCTGTGGGCTGTTCACACTGTCAAGCTAAAATTCATGGAGTTTTTTTTCTGCTGTTCTTGCTTGTTTAGA
The DNA here is from genome assembly GCA_032353885.1 of Nothura maculosa. NCBI lineage: Eukaryota > Metazoa > Chordata > Aves > Tinamiformes > Tinamidae > Nothura > Nothura maculosa. The sequence continues at coordinate 781,451 of JAUBOD010000469.1, read as the reverse complement.
GCAGCATGTACAACTATGTATAACTACTTCTGCCTGCAAAGGAAGATGCAGCACATAGAATGTTACTTGAGAAAAGGATAAAATACTAAGTTAATTTGCTGTCCTAATTGCATGATAATTTGGTTGAATTTTATCACTGAATTTGTAGACTCTCATGTTATTAAAAAAAGAAAAGCCTGGAGATGCAGGATTTATGTTACTTTTTTTGAAACAGTATTTGAGATCTAATGTTGCTGCTATGCATCATCTAAGCCTACTATATCTTCTCCTGAATGTGCTGAATGAGCTAAACTCGTTGGTTGTTTTGTGTGGATTTGATCCTGTGCTTCTATCCTACAAAATAGTCTTTTGTTCTTCCAAGCGCTTTATCATTCCCCGCCCCCCGCCTTTCGCCCCTTCCCCCTGTGAGGGATGAGATCCCTGTCTCAGATCCCTGTCTCGTCAAAGCTCTCGTGCTCCTCGCTGCAGCCTCGTGCAGCTGCCTGTCAGATCTGCCATGCTCTGCTAGCGCCACATGCTGCCAGAGAGATGTGTTCCCTGCAGATCCCATGGGACATGGACACGGGGCGCTGGGGAAGCGCTTCTCACCCTGCCCCGAGCTGCCCCTGCCCCTGCTGTTTGCCCACGGTATTCCTAGGTGGCAGCTTTCCGAGGGTGGCATGTCATCCCACCTACCAGACTCATACAATTTGTTTCCTGCTCTCTGATGAGATGACTGTTGTGATCTCTGATTGCTAATAAAATCACTTTTTAGCTGTCATATTTGTGCTTCAGGCATTGTTTTCCTGCCTGCTTAGCTCCAAAATATTTCTTTGCTGTTTTCAAGACTGTTTCCTTCTTCAGAAGTGTTGTGGGTTCTATTGCTCTTACTGCCAAGTTTGAGAGCTACTTTTCACACTAGAAATCTTTTCTCGCTCTTAACTGAGCTCTCAGTCTTGCACTCAGCGTTTGGAATTGTTGTAATGAACCTCCAGCTTTCACATTTAAAATCTCTAACGTTGATTTTTGGAATCACTCACCGCAGCTCTCCTGCTCCACGGCAGGTCAGCACACATGGAAGCATGGGGAGGAAAATGCATGGAAAAGAGACTGGGCCTTGGGCAACAGGTGTCTGTTCAACTGCAAAGTTTTATTCCATCTATAATATCCCTCCGCTGTAGATGTCTCTCCTTAAACTGCCTGGTACTTGGTACTGCAGCACCCTGCTTATAGGAAGAAAATACTGAAAGATTGTCTTCTCTTTTTGTGGTGTGAATATGTGCCTGGGCTGGAAATGCCATTCAGTGGGTGTTAGTGTGATCTTGCTGCATCCCCACTGTGCATGTGGTAGCCCATCGTACTCAGTCTCTTCAGGAGCTTTTGATCAAGCAGCATCAACGTGGTAGAAATCAAACAGACCCTTAAATTTATCTATGAAAATACTAGATGAGGGAAACATTTATTCTTGTCTATCATATTCAAAATATAACTTCTGTAGCCATATGCATCTGCTCAAATGCAGTTCAGCCATGTGAGTATTTATGGATTTGTGTGGTGAATTCTGCTAGGAAAGTTTTGCTCTGAGTCAGAAACAGGTACTAACTATAACTCCAGAAATGTGCATCAACAAGCAATAAATACAGAGTGTAAAGGATCATATACCTGCCAAGTGAATGCAGACTGAGCTGTGCTCTTGTTCTCTGGTGTGCGTGTAGTCTGTGCATATTCAAGACTGTGGAAGATACTCATGATGTTTTAATTATACCTTATACACAGTATTGTTTACTCTGTGGCACTTTTTACAGTATTTTTATGGAAGATGCTCATCTTCCAAGGGCTGTCTTACTTGCCACTTTCATACCAGATTTCTTTGACCCTTCTACGTGTGTCTCTTCATAACTAAATAGGATCAGAACTGAGGGCAAGAGATTTCAGAGAGAGTTTGACTAGGATTCGCCATGTTGATGATGAAAGCAGAGTCAGGAAAGTAAAAATTCAAACTAGGCAGTGCTGGACAGGGTTGAAAGGGGTGTCTTAGTGAGGTTTGTTCGATTCATCTCCACCATTTCTTGCTTGCAAACTGGTCCAGTGCAAGTGGGAAAGCCGGAACGTTGTGGAACACTTAACTGTTGTACAAGGCAGAAGTGTATACGACCACAGAACCAATTCTGTGCAATTGGTCCACAGAAGGACGGGCACAAGCCTGTGCAGCAGATCTAGTCATCATAGGAAAAGGGAATTACCTGAAGGACTAGGGGTTTTCCTGAGCTGACTGCCTTCTGCCCTATTAATTCCCCTGATTTGCTGGCATGTGCTCGCCCTGTAGCACAAAGCCTGTGATGCTCATCTTCCTTGATGAACATCTCTGCCGTGCATTTAGCTGTTCCTCTCCCTATGGAGTGGCTTCCTGATGACATAAAAATGTTATTAACCTGGTTATTCTAAGTGGGAGTGAGCTACAGATGTGAAAGCTTTTGCCTAGCTAAGCCAGATGCCCCGAGCAGCAGGAACAGGCTGAGCCTTAATGATTGCACTGGGGCCAGCAGGGCAGAAGCCGCAGCAAGAGCTGACCTCAGGAATCGGCCCCGCTGGAAAGCGGCCGATATGGAAAATTGTCACCAACTCTTGCACTCACAAACTGCGTCCTGAGCTCGCTGGTGCAGCAGTTCCTCAATTCCTGCCTGGACTAAATGGGACTGGGAACACAGTGTGCCAGGTGGGAAGAGTTTGTGCTTGTCCACCTTGAGTGAAAGGCTGCTTTGGAGGTGGTTTGGCACCTATAAAATAAATGCTTTCATTTTAATTCAATATATTGAAGAACATGTCTTCTGTGTAACTAAAAATAATTATTTTCACTTATAATACAGTTGAGCAGGACATTAATGTTGAAAGGTTAAATACTGATTGCTTTGGTGTGGATGCAGAGAACTGACAGGTATCCTTCTTCCTTTGGCAGGATTCGGATGCTGATCGATGAAGGCTACGAAGACAGGATTTTGATTGCTCATGACGTGCACACGAAGCACAGGTTGATGAAATATGGTGGTCACGGATATTCTCATATCCTAAAAAATATAGTTCCTAAGATGCTACTTAGAGGCATATCCCAAAGTCAAATTGATAAAATACTCCGGGAAAATCCAAAGCGATGGTTGACTTTTAAGGAGCGATAATGATTAATATTTCTAATTCTTAATGAAGCTTGATAAAATTTATATTTGTTTCAGGAGAGCAGTCATTTTAAAATCGAGTTCTCTTGAGATAAACTAAGAGGTATTAGTAAGATACCAACCATCTGATCATGACTTCCTTTTCTAATTAGCATAACAAAAATTACATATTCTGTCTACATTTTCTCCCTTTTAAAATTCTGTTCCTGAATGAATTACTGGATATGAGCCCACCTGCAAAATCTTTTCAATGGAATTAGTAAAATAACTGTTTCCAGAGAGTAACCTAATTCTGTTGTTATATGTTATCCAAAAATATTTTTGACGATGCATCATCTGTGCTTTGGAGGAAATTTAGTGTTTTCAATTAAATTCTCCTCCTTCTGGTGATGATTTTAATCCTTGTAATATTGCTAATCTGTTAATCATGTTCATATCATTTTAAGTAATGCTTAATAAAAATGTGGCACTTCTTTTAAATAGACAACCAAAGACAACAGAAGATAACAAAAAATTCAAATCTTTCTTAAAATAATTTTTCTAAACTATTTTTCTAAATAATGTGCCTATTTTTAAATTCAAATGTAAAAAATATATTTTTGAATAAAACAATTTGTAAACCTCTTAAACTGTGTTGTTACAGATGTCTTTTTTTAATCCCCCTTTTTTTAACATTGAATTTTTGGACCTTAGCACTGGTGATGTGAAATTTCCTGAAGGACAGCTTTTTTTGTAAGGATGCGACACCAAAAGTCAAAGTATATTACATAATACAGTTTTAATGAGTTGCTATAGTTATAACAAAGGTTGTGATATAAGTCTTTACAAATCAATTTCTCAAGATATGATGAAAGGAAGAAATGGTTGCCTTCTATGTGATTTTTCACATAATGTTTGTTCTTTCCTGTTGTCTAATGTTAACCAGGGCAAGTGATTTATCCAAATAGAAGGTCTTATACTCAGGAGTCCAATCACAAAAGCTTCCTCAAAGAAGTTGGCCTTACATTTCTTGTAGTGATGAGCTGCTCCAATAAATACCCTAGTAATTAAGCACTGCTCCTTGTGAATGCTCTCTAGCTTGGTACATTGCTGGCTCCTACCACACAGAAGATCTCTAGCTACCCTGCTGGGAGTGCACTGACCATCAGAAGCAACTAGGGACTGAAGAGACGTGAACTCAGTTACACATCCATTATTAAAATACATTACGTGGTAGAAAAAAAAGCAGGAGTAACCACTACAACGTATGGATATAGGTTGGCACTTTGTCATAGAGTGAAGCTTGACCAGTTTGGTGACATAATGCAAGCAGTTTGAAGCACAATGTCCCTTTACAGACCCTAGGTGAGCTAGACTAGCTGTCCTCTTGGCAAGCACAGACTAGCTAGGCATAGATTTTGAACAGGACAACTATCCAGAAACAGAAAGAGTAATATGTGTTCTGCTTAAGAAAAGCTTCGCTCATTTAAACAGATTTTTCTTTACAGAGAGTCTTAAAATCCTCACCAAACTTATACTGAGCAGTCAGTGCAGAGGAAGTTTTTTTTGGTCACGATGGCAGACACTCTTAATGCAGATAAATCCGAGCTCGTATCCTTGCTTAGTAGATTAGACAAAGTTGCTTCTGGCAAAGTACATGGAACAAGAGAAATGCCTGGGGTAGCATCTCTTTAACAGCTTGTACAAATACTACCTTGATTTTGCAAAAAGGTTAAAAAAAAGTAACATAACCAACTATGCTGAGAAGCTAGTTAATTATTTTGCTAATATTTTGTTTTGGAATTAAGTCTGTGAATTTTAACCCGAGAGAAATAGATATCTTCCCCTCCTCAAAAGAAAATAAATAACAATTCTTTTTCAGAATATAAATATTCTGTGGCTATTACATCTACGACTGATTTTAAATCATTTTTATAACTAACTCATATTACCTATTAGTTTAATTCTTCAAGTCATTAATCCTTTATATGGATTAAACTTCCTTGAGACTTTATATATATATATATAATATGTTTATATATGAATGAGAAAAATAGTTTTTAATGCACACTTTTTTGCATTTAAATATCTGCTTCTTTCTTTGCATATGTGTTATAATTTTTGGTAATACGCTTATCTAATGTCCCTCTCATAGGCACACCTTACTACAACTGATAATAAGCTACCATGGAAAAAATCTGTGTGACAGCATCTTCTCTCATGTCAAATCTCCTCTTTTCCTCTGTGGGAATAATCCCTCTAACTTCAGTGAGACAGACACTGAACGTGAATAAGGGTTTGACTCTTTATATGAAATTCTAGTGGGACATCAGCAGTGTGTTTAGTTGAAACTATTTAATTAAAAGTAGTTTCCAGGTACAGACTAAGAGATATTGAAGACTGATTGCTGCAAAGAAAATATTCTAACTTGGTCTGAGGAGATGCATGTTATGCCTACTAAATATTTACACATTAGACCATCAAGAATGGGCCTGAAAAATTGTCTAAATATATATTTACACATGTTTACATATGAAGAGCCAAATCCCATTTCCATTGAAATCAGTGGGACACTTGCCATTGGCTTCTGTGGAATCAAGGATTTGGTCCAATATAATAGTTTGTCAAATAATAAATTTTCTAGAAAAAAAAGTATTTCTTCTACCCTTCTTTTCCTTTTAGAACACAACTAAGGGGAAGACAAGATAAACAACTTGTTTGATTTTATGTTAAAAATCTAATGTAAACCAACAAAGCGGGAACACCGAGTTAAGGCTTGAAGCTGATTAGTTTCTAGTTTGAAGTGGAAGGATAAGAAAAGTACAAGGCAAACAATTCCTTTGGAGAGAGAGAGCGAGAGAGAGAGTATTTTGATACCTCTTCCCTTTATTGTCAAATCATCCCTCACCACACTGAGTGGACTCCAAGCATCACTGTTAGCAAGTAAGTCACAAGAACCGAAGCTGATGTATGGATAAAGCAGCAAGATCATAACACATTGAAGTACCATATACACTGAAGAAATAACTCAGTGTCTTTAGGGTTTGTGGGGTTTTTTTTTCTTTTCTATAAAAATCTGATCTATGTAGGACTTCATTCACATGGACACTAACAATACAGGAGTATTTGCTTTGGCGGTAGTGGATCACACATCTGTTGTTGAACTCGCTTTGTGATTTTTTTAAGGTAAGGTTTCTCAGTGTCGTACAGATGTGAATCAGGTAGCATCTGATTTTTCCCCGCTACTGAGGTGTTCTCTGGTTGATCTCCGCTGGGGTCCTTGATTCATTGACTTCTGCCACGCAAATCCATTTCCTAGAAGAGCTTCATTTTGGGGCTGGTTTGGTGGGTCTTCTCACTCATCATCAGTCAGCATAAATAATAAATCCAGAAAATGTGCTGTATTTATTGTTGTTTCCTCCGTGTGCTTTCCCACCATCTAATTTAATGTAAACTTCATCTCCTGGCTCCAAGTGAAGCACCACACTGTTACTGGCATAGTCGTAGTTCTGATCAGCGTCCTGAGCGATTGCACTAGCCCGAACCTACATAAAATACATAATGAGTCGTTAGGAAAACTCAGATAGATAATTTGTGCTGCTTTGCTGAAAGTTAAGCTTATCCTTGACGCCCTATTCAGCATGCACTGGTTGCCACAGTATACATTATAGGGTGGTTATATGGATATTGCTTATTTTCTCCTATAATGCAGCATTTGAATTGGAAGCAATTACCTGCCCATTTCTCAGTCATCTGATCAACACAACACTCCTTGCAGTCCTGTAAATGTTTTGAGCCTTCATTTTCTTTAATATGTATGTCATATAGCTAGAGCTCTGCAGATTGCATCTTCATTGTGCAAGTTTTGCATTGGATTAATGGTTATGTCAGTGGAACAACTGCCTGACAGTGGTGAGGATCCACAGTGGTACCTATTGCTACCAGTCTGGGTATTTTCTAAAAGTGACATATTATCATTCTGCTAATAGGTTCGTACTGCAAAAAGAATTAAAAGAAAATGCCTACATACACGTACATACACTCACATAAAAACAATGCACCCACAAGCCGGTAAGGAGTCTAGTCCAGACTCAGCAAGACTGTTATTGCCACATTTCGTTAAGTAAATATTTAATGTCTGTGTATTGCAAAAGAGGCACTTTTTAAAAATCACAGGTAAGTAATTATTCCAAGAGGTTATGGAATTTACAAATAATGGAGGACTCCTGAATTGTATTCACAACAATTCTCACTTATACATGCATTTTTTAATTCTCTTTCTCCATTTCACTGCTGACTCAATTTGACATGAACAACAAACTGAAAGAAATGTGTAATTTCAAGCTGCAAGTTGCTTTCGAGCTGTTTCCAGTCTGGGCACTTTAAGTCTCCATTTCTATATAATTTAAGCCCATTCGGTCAAATTTAAACTTCTTTGTATGTGATTTATTTGGGTCTAACACATCATCTGCTTGTTGCCTGTCTTTGCTCTAGCCTAGTTAATACAGAACAGTAAGTAAGTGATTTAGTGGTTTTCTAAACCTGAACTAAGTATTAATGCATGACGTGGCATACTGTATTTTGGATTTTATCTGTTCAGAATTGAAAAAAGAAGGGAGAGGGGCTATAAGTCACAAATTTCCACAGACTCCTTTCAAAGTTTAAATGATAAATTTCCATATTAAACTTTCATGTGATATGCTCTCACATTAATATTGAAATGTTAAAAAGGAGATGGATCTTTACCATGCAAGACTTTCCACTATTATATAGCTGAAAAAGAATCACAGGAAGTGGGTATTTTTTACACGTCCCATAGGAAGAATGAGAAGAGCTCAGAAGAGGTGCAGCAGAGTGACAGGGTGCAAATGCAAAGAGAAGTATTGCAGGAGGATGCAGCACAAGGATTTGGGGACTCCTTGACCCTCATGCTCGACATTCTTTACAGAGGTGGCCTGTTTTGCTGCTGTTTAAGCCGTGCTTATTCTCAGCGCAGGCTCTTTCCTCTGAACTAAGGACTAAGGGTGGGAACTAAGGGTGGGATTAAAGGCCTGGGAATGTTAACCCTGATGGGAAATACCACCTGAAGGACAAGACATAGGCTGAAAGCAAAAGGTTAATTCATGAGATAGATAGATAGAAAATACTCCAGTGGGTAGTAGTATCTTGCATGTTAGCAAACCAAAAGGTTTACATTACTTGCCAAATTGCCACTTCTATCACAATTCAATGTGATTTAGTGGATTTATCTTTTTTTTTAATTCCTGTGGATAATAAAAGAGAATTCAAATTGTATTAGTGACTTTAATCAGGTATCTTATCATACAGAAGTCAGTATATGGGAACTGAACATAACAAGGGACATTTCATATTTCAGCTTCCAGACAGGGCTTACTGCCAGAAAAAAATAAAGAAGGAATCACTGAAATATTGAAGGGCTAGAAACTGAAATGTAAACATTACTGTCTGGCATATAGTGAGAAATGCCCTGTAAAATCCAGCGTGATTTCTCTGAGGTTTTTACCTCTTTTGTTTAGCTGCCTGGTGTGTTTTCTTTCTAAAGCCTATGGATACAGCCCCTAATGAACTCTCAGTGTACAGCTGCAAGAGTGATGGAGCTCAATATTAAACCATGAGAGGAGTCTAAGGCTGCCCAAGTTGCATGCCTGCCCACCTCATCGCTCCCTAGAAGCATGTGGGGACATTGGGACACTGCAAAACCCCATCCAAGCTCCGTGATCCCAGCCCTCTTCTGCATTACAGCAAGCACTGTGCTACACTGGAGACCTTGAGATTCCTCACACACGTTGCTCAGGGATGTTTTCTTCTATAAATCTTGGGCTTCTCTTTTGTCTGTTTTCTCATTGTTAGAGAACACTGGATACGGGATATTATTGTACTCTGGTTCTACCTAACAGATTAATTTCAGTATTTCCAAGCTTTCATACAGATATTACACAAAGTTAATCCCTGTCAGATCGGGTCAGCATTTAGCACAAGTGTAAATCAGGGTCAAAAGGAAGCACACCTGCATTTAAGGTGTGCATCGATTTGAAATAATTTGTATACGATTTTTACCAAAAACATTTATCTTTGCATAAACATAAACAAATTCTGCATGTCCTAAAATTATACAAACCTTTTTTTCTTTGAATCACCTGGAGCTGTTTTTGTCTCACGTGTGATACTGGAAGCAGTTATATTTGGGAATGATTAGACTTCAGGCTCAATTTAATATTTATAATTTGTCACTTTTTAAAAAACGGTTACCGGAATTTCATTATTTTCCTGCTTCTGGGGAAACAAACACTTCGCAAATTGCAAGCACCAAAAGCAGGCGGGCATCTCCATTGCAGCCCAAGCGCGCCCGCACTGAGGGCAGCGCCGCCTCTGTGGGGAGAAGCGGAGGCGAACGCGGCGCTCGGCGCCGGGCCATGTGCGGCGGACACGGCGCCCTGTCCCCGCCCGCTGCCCGTGCCCCCTTATCCCGATCCGCCCGAGCAAGGGGCCCTCCCGCTGCGGGGACACGCGGGGCACCCCGGGACGCCCGGGGCGGGGACGGCCGCGGGCTCCGCCGTTACCTGTTGGGCGCCCGCGGAGCCCCGCGGGCCCGAGGGGGCGCCCGGCAGCGCGGGCGCCGCCGCTGCGTTATCTCATTCTCTCTTTCCCCCGCTCTTTTCTTTCTCCCGGCGAG